>JANAVB010014796.1:28784037-29097939 GCA_029216955.1 Iris pallida | reverse complement strand
TCATCAGATAATATTCCATAGGCCGAAAAGTCGTTGATGGTCCACATAAGGGTTGCCTTCATCTGAAAATTCTGCTTCCTGGAAACATCGTACGTGTTAGCACTACTTCCCATAACTGATTCAACTCATCTATCAAAGGCTTTAAGTACACATCAATGTTCCTCTTGGGATTGTTCGGACCAGGAATTATAACGGTTAGAAACATGTACTGAGTTCATGCACATCCAAGGCGGTAGGTTATACGGAGTGACAATCACAGGCCAGCACGAATACTGGGATCACGAAAGACCAAAAGGAGTAAAACCGTCAGAAGATAGCCCCAACCTGACATTACGCGGATCTGAAGCAAAATCAGGATACACTCGATCAAAGTGCTTCCATGCTTCTCCATCGGATGGGTGATCCAACACTCCTTCAATCTGTTCTCGCATGTGCCAACTCATATTTTGGCCGTCTCTTTCACCATAAATAATCTTTGCAACCGCGGCGTTAAAGGCAAGTAGTGCATTGAATCGGTCGGTCTTCTTGCACCGGTAGACCTTCTGTACTAGTGGTCTTATAGCGATCTGCACAACAAAATCTGCACACATCTGCATCCTTGTCGTCTTTGTAGTATAGCATGCACCCATTGCGATAAGAATCGATTTTTTTGTATCCCATCTAGAGCGATCTCACCATCCTCTTAGACCGATAAAGTCTTTAGGTAACTTAGCACCCGCCGGCAAGATCTCTATAATCAACTCCAACACTCGGTTGTAGCATTCTTGCGACATATTAAAATCTGACTTAATGCTCAACAGTCTTGTAACCACCTCCAACGGTGAATGATCCTCACAACTAGGATACAATGGAGTCCTTGCATTCTCCAGAACTCCATAAACTTTGCAGCATCGACATTCGGTGCCTCCTCAGCTGCATCATGAATGAAATTAGGTCCCGCAGCGTCGAAAACCATGTTCACGCATCGTCGTATGCATGATTATCTGAAACAAAATTAGGTCCCGCATGCATATACGGCTCAACATAAGCCTCCGGCTATGATGCTAAAGACACAAGTTCTCCGTGTGCGGTCCACTGATAGTAATTAGGCGTGAAACCCCTCGAGTACAAATGATATGTCACTTCCACTTCTGGATAATATTTCACGCTATGACATTTCACACACGAACACTTAATTTTAGTGTCGTCCATGTACAGAGGGAACGCCTTAGCAAACTGCAGGAACTGTTCTACTCCCGCTATGTATTCATCCGTACACCACACATATTATCAGGACGACGATTGTACATCCATGAACGATTCGCAAATAGTAATTCATATCCATTTGGAAATAATTATGCAAAGATGGACACACATGTTCAGCGCAGTAACTAGTCAAACTGGGTGAAGTTGAGTTGACTAAGTCGAACTTCCTAGTGTATATTATAGTAGAGACATAGTTGTGTGTAGGGGTGCAACTCGGGCGGGGCATGGCTCTGCCTACCTGAGCTCACCCTGCCTTACACTTGACCCTTTTCTCCCCTTATCACTTGCACATTAGTGCATACTAGTGCACATGTGTGTACATGACCTATTAGCCTATGCCCCAAGCCAATTCCTCTACTCGACTTGATATCATATCCTCTTCATATCAGATATTTCATACCAAGATAGGAAAGGTTGACTGATACTTGATTCTAAACATACCAATTTAACTCTCCAATTTAACCCACACACACATTGAATCTAAACAAAACCCAAGGGGCTAAACCCTTAGCCTCTAAGAGAACAGACAAAGGGAGGGAGGGGGGAGGGTCTGTTGCTTGCTGAGTATATATACATCATCTCAAATCCACACACACATTGAATCTAAACAAAACCCAAGGGGCTAAACCCTTGGCCTCTAAGAGAACAAACAAGCTCCAAACAACCCAAAGTCATCTATATATATCAAAGTATATATATACATATCTACTCAGAAACTGAGATTGCAACATAGAGATATATACATCATCTCAAATCCAAATATAGCAAGCCCCTATATATCATAACCTTACCCCACATGAATCTCATGCATATATAATCTCAGCTATATCACTACTCTACATATATGAACTAAATATACCAAGCCAACATTTCTATTCCACATACATATATCTCAGGAAACTGAGTATACAACCAATAACTTCTAAACATTCAATTTAACTCAAACCCCCAACTCAACTCACAGTCAACAAACTAAACCCAACCTTGTATCTCAGAAATTCCAAACTCAATCTCCTGAGATTGCATTTCAACTGCCAAACCCCACAACCTAAATAAAACCTAAAACATGTCAAGAGGGGTCGTATGTGTTTATGTGCATACAAATGTGTCCAAGGGTCGTGTCAGTGTCCAAACATCTGTCCCGGGTCGAAGTATCAGACAGAGGAGTTAATTAGGACGTGTTTAACTCAAAACAAACACCTACAGTGCATACTGACACATAAATGCTGTGCAGCCTCATGCACAAGTGCACGCGTGTCGTGCACTCGACACAGGATACATCGTGTCTCGTGCACACACCCATGTGTTCGCCAGGTGTCAGGCTACGTATCCAACACCCTGAATCCCCGTGTCGAGTCGCACAAACGTGTCCAGGATAGCGTATCAGAACCCGATTTCCCTGTACACTGATTTTCCTGTTTCTATTCCTATTGGACTGTCACCCTCTAGCTTAATACACACACACACACACATGTTTACTATTTACTGTTTTCAGGATATCCTAATCACACACTCTTGTACCCTCTTGAGACACCCACATACATATCACACACATTCATGTCATACTGTTTTCACTCTCTCATATCACACACACTCACCCACACACTCTCATGTCTCACTAACACACACACAACTCTTGACACCTCACTTCACTCATGACACACATACATTAGCATATATGTGTGACACCCTTGAACACATTTCTTTTCTCTTTCTCTACATGTATATATATGTATGAGATGTAGGTAAATATGTATCCTATATATTGTGGGTGTGCTTATAATATATTAGATATATTTGTATGTCTAGAATACATATAGGCAGCCTACATGTTATATGTATTCTTAATAGATTATATTATATAGTAATATGTGTATTGTATTTTAGATATAGGTATTGTCATGTGTATAGGTGATTTGTAGGTTGGTTAGGCATGGTATTGCCTAATAGCCTATGGCCTAGTCTCTTAGCCTATGGATGTGTCTGTGTGTCAGTTTAGAGTCTAGTTAGACTTGTATAGCCTTATTAGACCTAGAATGGACTTGCTAGACTAGTATAGACTTGTTTGACTTAGGTTTGACTTGGTTGACCTAGTTTGACTTTTAGTGTTGACCAGAGTTGACCAAGAGTTGACTTTGGTCTAGATTGACCTAGATTCATGTAGAATGCATTGTATTGCATCTTGTTATCATTTTAGACTTGTTGTGACTTGTGCTGTTCTGATTAGGAGCCAGACACCTCTTTCGGACAGTACATTTCATCCGGACCTTCAGATACAGGCGAGTATTCTCTGATCATTTCATATCCTGCTTAGAATTATTTTCCTGCATTAAATTACTTTACTTGATACTGTCACGTTGGTCATACGAATTAGTACTATATGGATCCCTTCTTGAGATGTTATCCCTTCAGGGAGCATCGGGTACTCTATGTTCTGTGCGTTTCACTTACATGGCGTTTCACTATGCTTCTTTGGTTTTGATCACTTGTGACATATACTCTTATGATCACAGAGTCTTCTTTGAATCCTTATCCCATTTATTGGGTTTCCCAGAATCCCCATTTATGGGACTACTATGTACCACCCTTGGGGTGTTACATGGAATCATAACATAACCTGGTTGGATCCTTGTGTACTGATTGGGGTTAGGGGGAGTATAAATAGCCATGTAAACAATTTAAAGTAGAATAGCCATGTACGTCTCTTTAGTATAGCCATGTGCAAATCAAGCCGTTCACATGTCGACTTTGTACTCTAAATCACTAGTCACTGGTAGCTCTTTACTTATAGTAGATACTTATATTACAGTTTCTCTCTCTGTTTACATACTGTATTTCTTCAGTATCTATATCTTACTTTACTGCATGATTATATTTTCTAACCTGCTATGAACTGTTGAGATGTATTGTCGCTCCTGTCCTGACTGGACCTGTTGAAAATATTATAGAGATGAGGAGGAGGCCTGTGCGGATACCTTTTGCAAGACAGCTCTAGCTGACGACTTTACCCTACTGCCTAGACTAGCTTAGTTAGGCTTTATCTTACTTATGTTGTCTTGAGACTAGTAGTTAGACTTTATTTCTGTCTTTGAGATCTGGGTTGTATATTCTTTCATATTCAGTAGCTGAGACCTTGTACTCTGAATATCTGCTGAGATGTTATCTTAGACTATTTGATCATCTGTATTTTCCTTGAGTTCTATATCATATCGTGCTTCTTCTTCCTTAGTTGTGATTGAGTTTATTTTTGTTATGTCACCCCATTCGGGGAGTATAAACTGCTTAGCTTATATTGTTAGATGTTGTGACCTAGGACAGCGTTCTACCGCCGACACTGCGGCGTAGGCTGGGCGTTGTCACGTTCTCGTACCCTCACAGTGGGTACGGGTCGTGACACATTTTTAGTGGTGGCCCATGCAGGTTTTCTTGAGGATATCTCCGACTCGTGGTACGATACGTTTTGGTGGAGGTGGAAAAGCTTAGCGTGCTTCATCGGCCCTTTCGTTATCAGCGGAAGAGTCGGTGACGTGGCATACAGGCTAGACTTGCCACCTGCACTTGGGGGTCCACAACGTATTCATGTATCACGGTTGAGACGGTACGTGGCTGACCCTAGCCATGTGCTCGATCATTCGGAGATTGAGGTTGGACCTTCTCTCAGCTATCCAGAGTAGCAGTGGAGAGAGTCATAGCTCAGCCAGTGGCAGCCCCGCAGCCGCACCAGCCACGGGAGAAGGGCATCCAAGATTTCCAGAATATGCACCTGAGGGACTTCCGAGGGACAGAGGGATCTTGTATGCCGACGAGTGGATCGTATATGGAGGAGATTTTCAGGTTGGCTGAGATCCCGACGAGGCTCCAGATAGAGCAGCGACCAGCATACAGGATCTGGCCTGTACCTGGACCAGCAGCAGGTCCCACTAGCTGTGGATGACACACCTTAGACTAGGATGTTTTCATTTACAGTATTCTATGGATGATTATACATATTGATATAGGATCTGGGATTATGTATTATCTTAGACACTTAGACTCTCTATTTGTACTTGGGGATTTCCTTCCATTTCAGCAGTTTTATTTATCTATCTATCTGCTATTTTATCATCTGTATTTCCTTGAGTTCTATATCATATCGTGCTTCTTCTTCCTTAGTTGTGATTGAGTTTACTTTTATCATGTCACCCCCATTCGGGGAGTATAAACTGCTTAGTATATTATTGCTAGATGTTATGACCTAGGACAGCGTTCTACCGCCGACACTGCGGCGTAGGCTGGACGTACCAACGTCTCGTGCCCTTACTCTAGGGTGCGGGTCATGACAAGCTCGACGGGGGGTAGGGGTCGCCGGAGGGGGAGGGAGTCGCCGGAGGGGGAGGGAGTCGCCGGGGGGGGGGAAGGGTCGCCGAAAGAGTCGCCGGAGGGGGGGAAGGGATCGAGTGAAAATTAGAATTTTCGAGTGAGGGGGAAAAAATGAAACGCTGTGCCCTAAGTAAAAATGTTAGCGACGTCAAGAGACGCCGTCGCTAAATGTCGTAAAATTTTAATATATGGTGACATATTTTAATAATATGTCGCTAAACGCCGCTATTCAGTGACGTAATTTAACTCCTATCGCTGAACGTCGTAATTCAGCGACGTTTTGCGATGTTTTATAAAGGAGTCGCTGAATTCCATATATAGCGACGTAATTTTACGCCGTCGCTAAATTACGTCGCTAATAGATCATATTTTAGTAGTGATATCAGTCCGACCTCGTTGTCCTCCACCTAGGATAAGTTGTGAAGTACACGAGCTGAGCCTGACTTGATAGGACAAATGGTTCGTAGCCTTGATATACGCTTGTAGTTTATATCCACAAGACCATGCTTGTCAATTTTTTAACATTGATCTTGAATCGGATTGTAAACCCCCCATTTCTAGTATTGTTAGTATTATTGTATTTTGTAGTCATGTATTGTTATTAATTTATTTTATTATTTATTCACTATAGTAATTAGGAACTAAAACTACTTCAAGTGTAAATATACCTGGCAAACTATTATTATTTTAGATGGTGTTATGGTGTAACTAGGAGGTAAACTCTTTTCCTCTAATGGTGATTTATATATACTGACTTAGAAAATTTAATGTGTTGTTCCTACACATTAGCATGCTTAGGAGGGAGGCCAGAGCAGATGGAGAGAGGGCTTGCCTCACGAAATGGCCTATTGTTGGGTGTTCACTTGGATGGGTAACTTGCTGTACATGCAAGTTTACTTGGGTACGTGGACAGCAAAAAATATATATATGAGGGAAGAAGTAGATCACTAATTAAAGTAGGTCACATTTTTCAACACTATTTGGTTTAGTAGCTTTTCGAAAGTGTGAAAGTGCCACTTTCCACACAATATAATGCAAGACACTTGTAATACTTTTCACTTTCTAAAATATGTTTGGATACGTAAGATTTTGTTCCCCGCAAGTAAGAAGTTTTAATATGTTATGTTTGGATACCACTTAAAAGTGTAGGTGGAAACTAAAATATTGATTTTTAATGTTTGGTTACCACCTGCAAATGATACACGCACCAAATCAAAGGCACTTTGGTATGCTTACCACTTGTTTGCTTGTTTGTTCTATCTGATGATTCATCCTTCTATTCCTGAGAAACAACCGAGCCAACAAAAATGGGTTTCTCATTGCTCATTCACTCTCTCTTCTCGATGCTAGTGTCCTCTTCCATTTCCTCCTCTCTCCTTATTCCTATATTTCCCTTTTGATCCACCAAACCTACCATCTTTCCACTCAAGTCCATCAAACAAACACATTTTTCCATCTGGGGTCATCCTTGTTTTCCCAAATTTCTGCCCCTAAAATTCAAATCATACAAAAAAACTTTTTTTTGATCTTTTCTTCATGGTTTTCGTTTGATTTCAGCATCTAAAGTTCAATCTTTCACTATTTTTCCATCTTGGTTTGTCTTTTTTCCCCTCCGATCTCTCCTCATTCCATAAAAACTCTCCTTTGTTAAGGTTTTAGTTCTTTTCGTCTGCGATGGCAGAGTCGACTTAATAGCATCGGCTGTAGATCTCGAGCATCGGCGATGAGGCGTCTCTGGGTCAGATTTTGGGCGTCTGCTGACCTCGAACGTCGACAACAAGTTGGCGTAGGCACGATCGGATTTATGGCCTGGCGATGAAGCAAATGGAGGTGACCAGAGCTTTAGGGACATCCAACGATTACACACTTGCAAGTGCCGCTGAGAGAGCAGCCACTTTCACCTGAGTTACTCCTATTTTGGGCTGCAGCTGAGAATGGAAGAAAAGAGGGGGACAAGCTTCTATTTTGTGTCAGAGATTTGGCACCTGCAATGCAATTGCAAATGAAACCAAATGTTGAAACTCTGATTTTGAATAGACAGTTGCAGTAAAAGTGGGAGAATCTATCCACTTTTAACTCAAATATTGCTATCCAAATGGCCTCTAAAGAGCAATGGCTAACAACATGTAAATATATGGGTGTTACCCTTATACCTATATATGAGAGCTTAGCCTACTTGGTTGAGGTATGGAGTTTTATAGGAGTGGTCTTAGGTTCAAGTCTAGGATAGGATGTTTTTGAGAATTTTATGGGGGTTTTTCCCTTAGTTGATTTTTGCCTTATATATATATTATATATATATGGAAAATTCTTCAATACATCTCATGTAAAATTTTGTATTGATACATCCCAAATCTGAATCATTGGATGTTGATCCAGTGGTTCAGATTAATGCCGAAGTCAAAGTAACATGTAAAGTCAAAGTCAAAGTAAACACATTTTACAATTTCCAATACATTTTCAATGCAATTGTTTGGGATGTATTGATACATGGCCTAAAGTTGAGGCCTTACCCCGTATCAGGAACCTCATCATAGTGTCATACTACTGTAGCATGAGGTCACCGCCTCTTTGTAGTGCCAGACTACCCAGCATGAAGCCTTAGGCTCCCTTGCGGTGTTACGCTGCAACGATATGGCTTGCAAGACCGAGGCTTTACCCCTATCCGGGTACCTCATGTAGTGTCGTGCCACTGTAACATGAGGAATCCCTCCTCTTCGTAGTGCTGACTACACCCTCTTTTATTTCAACATACAGCATTAGGCTACCTGCCTATATGCGGTGCTACGCCGCTGTGACTTGGCTCATAAAGCCAAGACATTACTGTAGTGCCCCGTCCCGCTCAGTCAATCAGAGGAATCGGAATGCCGACGGCGTTCGAACTTAGCCTTACAACGGTTGCTCGAAGACTCGCTCGGTCGAGGCGACTCCTCGCATATGTGGGGTAGTTTCGGTGAACTTGTCTCATATTAGCCTTCACATAATAAATCGCATGTTTTCAACTTGCAAAAGTAGGCTCGATAATAAAAGAGACGAATCCACATAGCTAAGGGAATAATCCCGATGGGTCAAATTGAGTTAGAATATGGAAAGGTCCAACGGTCGGCTTAGAGTTGGTGCACGACGTGCTTTGAAAATGACACTCGGTCCTTCGTCTCGTGGCTTGGGAGAAGGAAAAGTTGGTCTTCGCCACAAAGTTGTAAATTAGACTAAGTTATAGGCATCCTCCGCATAAATGCTTCATAAGGCATGCACGGTTCCATTGTCCAAGGCTTGACGCAGTCCTTGCTCATCAAGTTGTTGCACGATTAGGTTAGGCGGAGTTATGTTAGGCTATCGATGGCATTCTAAGCACTGTCATGCGTATTCTGCAGTTGTCGAAATTACTTGGTTTCACGACCTTAAGGCCCGTCGTATAAAGTGTCTTAGACGATAGTTTCACCCAGAACACCAATTGGCGTAAGGCACGATGTCACGGACTTAGTGTTTCTAAGGCACGGACCACAGTTGATTCATTGAGTTTGGAAAAAGGAGGCTTTCAAATAGTCGCTCTTGAGTTGAATGAAAAGATAGGACAAGAAAAAAGAGTGCTCGCGACCATGGGTCGTCGAGGCGAGGTCTCAGATGTGAGAAGTATTGAACTTAGCCCTGAAAGAGATGGTAACACTAGAAGTAGAATAACTGTGTAAGACGTCAGTTCGAGTCGAGTCTTGCATGGTCATTGGACAACTTGTACAAGGTAAAATAAAAGTTTCTCGAACGGCGACCCAGGAAGCTAACGGGACCGTTTCAATGGTAGACATAATAGCTGTGCTGGATGACCGCACGGATTAGGCGGGGACTTGCAGCGGAGCTCGCTACTCGCGGTGGCAAGGGGCGTCCGTCTAACAAAAGCTACAAAGGGAGTCCATTATAGCGCTGGGCGTTAGTGACTAGTTTATATAGATGAGTCGGCATGGCGGCAACCCGCGTGTGTGCCTTTGGATTGAGTCGAGTTAGATGTGTGTACAGTTAGAGCAAAATATTGGGCCTAAGATTTGGCTTCAACGTAGGCGACGTGCTTCGACACGAGATGTGGCATCGAGTCTTAAGTTGTCGGCATATAAGTTGCATGGTTTGGATTTGAGTCATCTTGAGTTTAAGTCAGGAAACGCCATAAGGCAAAGTCGGTCGAGTGACACTTAGCCCACAAGTCTTGATCGGGTCAGTTGGTGATCAAAGTAGCAAGGGTCACGAGGCGGCGATATGGTTAAGTCATACTGAGTTGCGAGGCACGGCACGATAGATTTGTAGCACGACCACATGGAAATTGGGTACTATCGCATAGTCGTGTCTCTGATTTTGGGCTGTAAGGCAAACACGACTTGATAGGTTAACGTCGCTGATACGAGAAGGGGTCTAGAGGCAAAGTATAAGTTGACGTTGTTGTTGTAAGCACGGGGTGGTCTAGAGACACAAAATAGGCCAAGGCGTCGGTCCTAAAACTGATCCTAAGACAAGAGTAGAAAAACAATCAAAAGGGTTATGTTGCACAAAGTAAATGAACGTGTCGGTTTTGTATGGGTGGGCGAGGAGCTCATTCCACCAGTATAGTTGAGTAATGACACCCACACAGTTTTTATGTGCAGGCACAGGTAGAAGCTCGTGGCGTGGAGCTCGCTTGGATGCGTCGAGGCACGGAGTTCCTTAGCGATTCGAGGCGTGCGGCCGCGTTGAGTCAAGACTTATACGGGATATAATGTATGGACGTCGTCTTTCGAAGCATCCGCTAGTTCAAGACTTGTATTGAGAGATGAGAGAGAGCTGAGTGACTTGTAATATGAGAAGAGTAAGCTTGAGTGACTTGTAATCTTGTGTCACAACCCGCACCCTAGAGTAAGGGCACGAGACGTGGGTACGTCCAGCCTACGCCGCAGTATCGGCGGTAGAACGCTGTCCTAGGTGTCATGTCCCAGAACCAGAATACTGGAGACCGGGGGCAGACATAGCCAGCTACGTATATGAAATGAATTCCATCTCGCTATACGGTCACGGCTGTCTAGATACATGAGGGTTTAACTACATGCCAACAGTCTCTTAAGGTCAAGAACAAGCCTAGTGTCTCAATCACAAGCAAGTAAGTAAATGTTACAAGATGTAAGATCACCAAATATACAATAGTAAGGCGTCCCAAACATTACATATTCAGTTGATCATGAAGCTAGTCATTACAAAAATGTTAGGACTAGCAAGAGTTTCAGTCATACATGATCAACCCTAGGATCTGTTAATCATGTTACAGCCCGTAGACAGACAGTAAGTAAGTACACTCGAGCTAAACAGGTGCTCGTCGGCTAAACGCCTCAAAAGAATATTTTTTACAATGGAATGGGAGAGCCAAAAATAAACCCACTCGTTGCCCTGGTTATGTCTAGTCACCACCATCGGGCTGGGAAGTCGGTAGATCCTCTGGAGCTGCTCCGAAATCTGGCCATACAAAACCAGCTGGGTCAGATTCCAGAAAGAGCAAGTGCCACAAAGGAAGCTTCACTTAGGAACTAAACCAGCAATCAGCACAAGAGTATAAATAAAAGTAACAACTGGAAATAAAGAAATTTCATCAGGATGATATACGACGAGATAACCATAGAACTATTCAGATAACCAGGTTACAACCCGTAAACCAAACAAGGATCGGGGTTGTAACCCTTCGTCTGAACAGAACTTGGAATTCTCACCATTTATCGGTAAAATAAATACAGGCATTCAGGTCATGCAGTAATCTGGAACAGAATCAGGATAAGACTAGCCTGGTTAGACTCCATCCAATCATTTCACGGCCAAGCAAGAATTACGGCTTGATACTTTAACTAACTAGGGTTATCACAGGCCTAGTTACTAGCAAGATGCAGTGAGAATCTTCCACAGCCACAAGCCCTGCAGACCATCCAGGTTACCCGGGTTGAAAGATTAGGGTTGAATTCAGGTGGGTACATCGTCCAGGAAACGCATGTACCCTTAGGTAGCTTGAAGGGTGCAACACATGACAGTGTGCTGGAAATGTGTCCTACTCGACGGCAGGCTACAGATCCTAAGGCGCGCCCAGGTAACGGGATTGCCTGTAACTGGGAGATCTCTTTATGACTAATGTATTAATCTAGTTATTTAGCCTTAGTCCATTTCAGTAGGTACTCCTGACCGTAGTACTCAGGAGTCCCCTCCTAGACATGATGCAAGACAGGACTGGATTATTTGTACAAGCACAATCGCCTACGGTGTCTGGATTAATTATACAGGTCATGTCATGTCAGGTAGCCGTCGCAACAGCTTATCAAGATATATCATGTCAGGTTATGATGTCAAGTTCACTGGTCAAGAGTGCGCCACGACGGGCCACTATCAGGTCGTGCTAGTTCCTTGTCACACCATGTCATGTACACAGGGCTGTAGGAAGCCATGCGACCAGGAATGATCTCATGCGGCTGGGAAGAGAACAGCCCATGCGGCACAATAGGGTCAGGCGCATGCGACCAAAGAGAGAATCCATTCGACAGCAGCTCATGCGGCTGAGGGTCCAAAGCTCATGCGGCTGAGGAGAAGGAGGCATATGCAGCTAGCGGGAATAGTGGGGTATTATGCGGCTGCAGGGGGAAGGGTTCCTGCGGCTGAGAGCAAGTGGCTTGCATGCGGCTCAGGAAGTTGAGCCCTATGCGGCAAGCGGGAAGCAGGTTCATGCGGCTCGGTCAAGTAAAGTCCCATGCGGCCAGCGAGAAGAGAGGGCGCATGAGACTAAGTCAGAGCATTCATGCGGCTGGAAGAAGCGGGGTCCTCATGCGTCCAGGGAGGGCGCATGCGGCTAAACGGGTAACGTCTCATGCGGCTCAAAAAGTGCAGAGTATATGCGGCTGGGGATTGAGCGAGTTATGCGGCTAGAAAAGTTCGGCCCTCATGCGGCTCAGGTACTTCCAGCCATGCGGCTGAAGAGAACACTTGTCGCATGAATTATTCATGCGGTCAAGTCAAGCACAGTTCATCTTCTCCAAAATCCCGAGAAGAAGAACACCATGAGAGCCAAGTTCTCAAGCTCCATAACTCCATCATCCGGAGCCCAAATCCGGACTTTCATAGGTCAAAACGGGTCAGAATGAAATGCTCTACAACATAGAACCATCAAAACTCAGAAATAACAAGATTAAGTAGATCAAAACCCAAGAATTCCAAAAATAAAGTAAACTTAGAGTTATAAGAATCTAGCCATGGAAAGTAAAAATGTCAAGTATTAAAGTAAGTTAAAATGCTATAAGGAAGAGGATGAAGCAATAAAGTTGGAGTTCCTCCATGAAGAAAGTTGTACTTGCCTAGACCTCTCTCCCTCTCTCTGGTAGGTGAAGAAGTAAATAGAGGAAGAAGAGAGTAATGAAGAGAGAGAAGGAAGAATGGGTAATAAATGGTAGTGCTGGTGGTAGGTGGGGGTTCACCCTTGGTTCATGAGGAACCAATAGCAATCCCAAACCGAACCAAGCCAACCCTGTAATGCCCCGGTCCCAAAATACGTAGGACTAGGAACGTAGACATGCCAGCTGTATTCATACGAAGTACACTCCAATATATGGAATCCTCGTATGAGTACATAAGCTGTAAAATGCAGTAGAACCATAACTAATCTCATCCACACAAAATAAAGGAAATAAAGGTATCATAAAATGATAATGACTGTCTTGATACAATATGTTGGGCGGAGACAAATCCACTACCAACAAGTAAAGGAAAAATATATGAGTAAAGAAATGAATTTGGCGAGCGAAGCGAAGACGATCCAAATGCAATCATCCTCGAAGAAATAGCGGTGATCACGACTAGAGCTAAAGCACCTGCGAAAGACAAGAGCACACACCTGGAAAGATAACCAGGTCCTCAGAGAGACGTAACAAGACACATAATATCATGCCATATAAACTGAATAAATATTGCTCAAATAAATAAGTAAATCGAATTATAACATGGTCCAATACGCACCTACTGAACGAGCGTACCATCCCCCCAACCAAACAAGGGCAGGAGATGGTAAACTAATTCACGGTGACGTATCTTTCCATGCCATGAATCCAATATGGTATCCGGACCCCAACAAGGTTCAATACCTTCTCATCGAAGTAGTAAGTCACACCTACAACCAAACAAGGACAAGATGTGACGAACTAATTCGCGACAAGTTATTGTTCCAAGCCACGGTCAGATACAAGTACCCAAACCAAAAGTACTCGTACCTAACGGATAAGGTGCCTAACCGGTCTAAGTAAAATATAGTTAAGAACAATCCTTCTTACGCATGGGCCCTGGCTAAATAGGATCGGCGTAGTCCCCCTTGGGCACCAGAGGCCCCATCAGTAAGAGCATGACGTTCCGCAGAATCGTCAGTGGCCGTCAGTAATCATGGGTAATCTGACCCGCGTCTCCGACGGAACTCATGGGTTACAAAAAGGGAAAGTGCATCGAAGCCCATACGCTAAAGAATCGTCCTCCCCGCCCAATGCCTACTATGTTGTATCCACAACAATAACCTCTATAACCGCTAAGTCAAACTAGCATGCAACCTCTATTAGCGGTTATTCCTATCACACGGCTTGTACGTACTGGTGGCCAGCCAATCACGCACTTTCGTGTTCTACATGCGACACACAACTTCGTGGTACAATGTGTCAAGGCCATAAATGCAACACACAAAGGTGGTCCCTTAAATCTAGGTTTAATGTGTAGAAAATAATACATAGCAAGAAACTGAACAGTAAATTCTAACAGGTTATGCCATGTATCACAGTTTATTTTGCTTAAAAAAATAATGAACATGCATGAAATATGAGCTAAAATAATTAAACAGCAAATGGCAAGGTGTCTTGCCTGGTAGTACGCCTGGTGTGTTGCAAAAATCACGGTGGCACGAACCGCAACTTTAGTGCAACAGCTATGCAAGATGACCTCTGATGGTGGCACGGACAGTTCCATTGGGTCCAGAAGGGTCAAGTTAGTTAGGGTTGACATAAGGTAGTCTTGAAATGGGCGAAGGAATAGGAATAATAGGATTAGCTACAGAGAGGAGGATAATCGAAGGAAGTAATATATATAAATTAGAAAACTATTTATAATAATCGAAAACTAGTTGAGTCTAAATAATTATTGAAAATATTTAAAGTCAAGAAAAAATCATTTGTGGCTAAAAACTCTATGTTCGTCGAAAATAGAATTAGTAGAAAACTATAATTTTAATAGTAAAATACTTTTAGGTAAATACACGATATTATTATAACTTATCAAATATCATAGAAATCACATATTTTAAGATAACCTACTTTCATCAAAATACTTTTTAGTTATACAAAATAAGTATTAATATTGTAACCACACATCTAGTCTTCGAAATCCAGTTTTTAAAATAATATATGGCAAGTCTAGTACCATATATTCGTCATACTATGAAAATACTAACTATAATAATAATAATAACAATAATAATAATGATAACAATAATAATAATAATACTAATAATAGTAATGGTAATCATCCTACTAATAATAAAAAAAGTTTATTTCTATTCTCATAAAAAGTAAAACAAACGAAATAAGAAAACAAAAACAAAGAAAAACAAACAAACAAACACACATTTCAAAACAATACAGAACCCAAAATAAAGAAAACTATAATGTAGTCATGTAGAAAAAAAAGATGGAAAAGGGAGTAAGAGGAGAGAGAGGGATTTCAGTACAGAGAAATTAAAAGAGAGGAAGAGCAAAGAAAAAGAAGAGAGAGAGTGAGGAGCGGGAGAGCGTGAGAGAGAGTGGACGGAGGGAAGGGGGAGGGCTTGGCCGGCGGCGCGCGGTGGGTGAGCGCAGCGACGATGGGAGCGGCTTCGTGAAACCACGGCGGGGGAGAAGGAAATGGAGGCTCGAGAAAAGGTCGACGAGGGTTTCGAGGGCGCGTCTCCGGCGGAACGGCGGCGGGTCCTAGGGCGGAGGAGTCTAGGACGGAGAGAGATCGGGGTCGGAAGCTGCTGTCGACGCGGTCGGCGCTCCGGCGTGAGGGGGCAGGCGGCGCGCTCGGGGAGACAGGTTCGTCAGCGGATGGGGGAAAAAGGAAAAGTGGCCGGAGCTCGGCGCAGACGCGACGTTGGCTGACGCGGTGGCAGCGACGGCCACTCCTGGCGCTCGCACGGTAGAGGACGCCGGGATGCGCAGGAGGCAGTGGACACGGTGCTCCCGTTGACAGCAGTGCAAGAGGGGTTTCTCGGTTGTACGAGAGAGGGGACTCGAGCACGGCGGTGCTCGACGCACGGCGGAGATGCGCCGACCGCGGCGGAGGAACACGCGGCGAGGGCGGAGGATGGAAGGTGAGGGTTTTGCCCTATTTTTCTTTTATTTTTCTGGGGTTTGCCGCCCGCGGATAGCCAACCGCGGCGTCGGCGGTGGTGGTAGAAGTTGGCGATGACTGCCTGTCGACTTGGCTGGGGTCAGATGACGGGGTTTTGTTGTGTGGTGATAGTCTGTGTTGGCTAGGTGGCTGGGATCCAACGGTGGAGGGAGTCGAGGTGATGATGGTGGTGGTGACGACTAGGCTGTGCTGATGGCGGTGTCATCGGTGATGATGGCTGGTGGTTGGCTGTGGTCCGGGTGGCTGTTGTGGTGGTGGTTGGCCGTGGTCCGGGTGGTGGACTTGGGAAATTCCGGTGGGCAATGGGGCGCTGGTCATGGTTCGTAGGAGTGGCTGACCGCGGGGCTGGTGTGATTGGGTCGGGTGGCCGAGGACGGGTGGCCGAGGAGGGGGTTGTCAACAGTAGGCTAGAGTTAGGGTTTAGAAATAGGATTAGGGTTTTGAGTTTGGATGAGTCGTGTCGGGTGTGTCCGACACGACGGGGACGGAGGTTCGGATCTGTCGGACCCGGGATGGAGTATTGTATTTGTACAATGAAACACATAGTGGATGGGACACGGACACGGTCATGGACACGATGCACTCACTTCTGTGGTGGAAAAATTGTTGTGGATGAATAATGAATTGGAGGAGTACCTGCCTATTTATAGGACGTGGGAATTCCCAATTAGATAAAGTTTAGGATTTAAACCCAATTTAATTTAAAGCAATAATCAAATCCAAATCCAAATCCAAATCTAATTTAAATCAAATTAAATTCTCTTAGTTTTAAAATCAAATCAATAAATTAAATTTTAATTATTTAACTATTTAAATAAATACATAGATTCAAATCAAGATTTAAATCTCCACAATAAATTCAAAATATGCTTTCCAAAAATACTAGTAATATTAATTTCAAAAATTGCATTTTTATTTAAAATAAACTAATAAATATTTATGAACTATATGTATGCACAAATATTCTTTACATAAATATACTTTCTAATATACCATTTTATGGGAAAATACTTTATAATTATAACTGCATAAATAAAAGGCTTTTCATAATTAAAACCATAAACTTGAAATGATAGCTAGAAATAATTATTACCTATATTATTTTGAAAACATAAAAATAGAAAAAAATTATGTTTTTCTAAAAATACGTACGCTCGCACATATTCGCACTCGTCGAGCAAATTCGAAAAAGAAATAAAAGTCGTGCGCGACTTATAATACGACTACGCGACGTGTATTACGAAAAATTTTAAATCAGTACAAAATTTAATAATAAAAAATAGTTGAAATTTAGGGGTTTTATATCCTACCCAACTTAAAAGAATTTCGTCCTCGAAATTAAGAATTAGTAGGGGGGTGAGAAGACAAGGGGGGTATCGATAAGGAAGCATAGCCAAATCAAGACAAGGGAACGACGTTTAATGAAAACTTGCATTAGAGTCGTGATTTCAATAAGGCGAAGATAGTCATAGATTAACGCAAGAAGGAAATGTTTAAGATGACGCGCAATAAAGAATAGTATGGGTTCAAGTAAAATAAAATAATTTAGAGACCTTAAAGTTATGGTCTCTTGAGAGTAGGTTGATTAGAGAATGAATTAGATTTACTCGATTAGAAGGTCATGACAGTAATTATAGGGCCGAGAAGGAGGGCGAGGAGTTTAGGATGAAGATATAGCAATATCGAGCGAGAATGGTCATAGTCGATAGGAAGGCTAGAGGAAGTTCTAGTATAACACCTTCGTCCTAAAAATAGGTGAAGGCGAAAGCAATATAGAGTTCGAAGGAGATTTTATCGAATACGAATACGTGATTCAAGGCCGACCGAAAAATTTCAAAAAGGAGTTGCCAAGGCAGTCGCGGATGGGACTCTAGAGGACAAGTTTAGCTATGTCTCCATCCACGTAGAATAATAGACAAAAGTGAACCAAAGTGCACTCGGTTGATCAGACCATCATGCACCGATTCTGATTAGACCATATGTTAGTGGACATGCCCAAATAACATATGTCTTGAAACAAGCTTGATAGAAGAATAAGCTTGTAAAAACTAGGCTACATTAGCATCATTAGTCAAGATGGTAAAAACATGGGCACGAGAGATTAAGATTGAAAGAAAGTAGAATGATTCTAAGTCATATCACGTGTTGGTCTCTATACAGTCGTCCTATAGTCTCCTTGTCCAAGTCCTTGGTTGACTAGATGGGTTAAGGTCTTCTAAACTCTAGAATCTAAGTAGACTTGCTAAGATAGGTCGCAAGGACTAAGGGGTTGCTAGGTCATAAGGTATTCTACCCAACTTAAAGAATTAAACTAATGGTGTTTTGGGACAACTAACTAGTAGGGTCAATCTCTAGCAAGCACGAAGGGAAGATAAGAATATGGATGGAAGGAAGCAAGCAAGATGCAATTGATGAGTCAAACGGTAGATAAAATTGAGGTAAAAGGTCAAGTATGTAGATGAGATCCTAGACTTCTAATCCTATACGCAGGCTTACTTGGTACGATAAAGTAACCAAATAATTTATCTTGACCTGCATGGGCCACCACAAAAACATGTAACGCCCTGGTTCCCAAATACGTAGGACTAGAAATGTAGACATGCCAGCTGTATTCATACGAAGTACACTCCAATATATGAAATCCTCGTATGAGTACATAAGCTGTAAAATGCAGTAGAACCATAACTAATCTCATCCACACAAAATAAAGGAAATAAAGATATCATAAAATGATAATGACTGTCTTGATACAATATGTTGGGCGGAGACAAATCCACTACCAACAAGTAAAGGAAAAATACATGAGTAAAGAAATGAATTTGGCGAGCGAAGCGAAGACGATCCAAATGCAATCATCCTCGAAAAAATAGCGGTGATCACGACTAGAGCTAAAGCATCTGCGAAAGACAAGAGCACACACCTGGAGAGATAACCAGGTCCTCAGAGGGACGTAACAAGACACATAATATCATGCCATATAAACTGAATAAATATTGCTTAAATAAATAAGTAAATCAAATTATAACATGGTCCAATACGCACCTACTGAACGAGCGTACCATCCCCCCAACCAAACAAGGACAGAAGATGGTAAACTAATTTACGGTGACGTATCTTTCCATGCCATGAATCCAATATGGTATCCGGACCCCAACAAGGTTCAATACCTTCTCATCGAAGTAGTAAGTCACACCTACAACCAAACAAGGACAAGATGTGACGAACTAATCCGCGACAAGTTATTTTTCCAAGCCACGGTCAGATACAAGTACCCAAACCAAAAGTACTCGTACCTAACGGATAAGGTGCCTAACCGGTCTAAGTGAAATATAGTTAAGAACAATCCTTCTTACACATGGGCTCTGGCTAAATAGGATCGGCTGTAGTCCCCCTTGGGCACCAGAGGTACCATCAGTAAGAGCATGACGTTCCGCAGAATCGTCAGTGGCCGTCAGTAATCATGGGTAATCTAACCCGCGTCTCCGGCGTAGCTCACGGGTTACAAAAAGGGAAAGTGCATCGAAGCCCATACGCTAAGGAATCGTCCTCCCCGCCCAATGCCTACTATGTTGTATCCACAATAATAACCTCTATAACCGCTAAGTCAAACTAGCATACAACCTCTATTAGCGGTTATTCCTATCGCACGGCTTGTACGTACTGGTGGCCAGCCAATCACGCACTTCCGTGTTCTACAAGCGACACACAACTTCGTGGTACAACGTGTCAAGGCCATGAATGCAACACACAAAGGTGGTCCCTTAAATCTAGGTTTAATGTGTAAAAAATAATACATAGCAAGAAACTGAACAGTAAATTCTAACAGGTTATGCCATGTATCACAGTTTATTTTGCATAAAAAAATAATGAACATGCATGAAATATGAGCTAAAATAATTAAACAGCAAATGACAAGGTGTCTTGCCTGGTAGTACGCCTGGTGTGCTGCAAAAATTACGGTGGCACGAACCGCAACTTTAGTGCAACAACTATGCAAGGTGACCTCTGATGGTGGCACGGACAGTTCCATTGGGTCCAGAAGGGTCAAGTTAGTTAGGGTTGACATAAGGTAGTCTTGAAATGGGCGAAGGAATAGGAATAATAGGATTAGCCACGGAGAGGAGGATAATCGAAGGAAGTAATATATATAAATTAGAAAACTATTTATAATAATCGAAAACTAGTTGAGTCTAAATAATTATTGAAAATATTTAAAGTCAAGAAAAAATCATTTGTGGCTAAAAACTCTATGTTCGTCGAAAATAGAATTAGTAGAAAACTATAATTTTAATAGTAAAATACTTTTAGGTAAATACACGATATTATTATAACTTATCAAATATCATAGAAATCACATATTTTAAGATAACCTACTTTCATCAAAATACTTTTTAGTTATACAAAATAAGTATTAATATTGTAACCACACATCTAGTCTTCGAAATCCAGTTTTTAAAATAATATATGACAAGTCTAGTACCATATATTCGTCATACTATGAAAATACTAACTATAATAATAATAATAATAACAATAATAATAATGATAACAATAATAATAATACTAATAATAGTAATGGTAATCATCCTACTAATAATAAAAAAAGCTTATTTCTGTTCTCATAAAAAGTAAAACAAACGAAATAAGAAAACAAAAACAAAGAAAAACAAACAAACACACATTTCAAAACAACACATAACCCAAAATAAAGAAAACTATAATGTAGTCCTGTAGAAAAAAAGATGGGAAAGGGAGTAAGAGGAGAGAGAGGGATTTCAGTACAGAGAAATTAAAAGAGAGGAAGAGCAAAGGAGAAGAAGAGAGAGAGTGAGGAGCGGGAGAGCGTGAGAGAGAGTGGACGGGGGAAAGGGGGAGGGCTTGGCCGGCGGCGCGCGGTGGGTGAGCGCAGCGGCGGTGGGAGCGGCTTCGTGAAACCACGACGGGGGAGAAGGAAGTGGAGGCTCGGGAAAAAGGGTCGGCGAGGGTTTCGAGGGCGCGTCTTCGGCGGAACGGCGGTGGGTCCTGGGGCGGAGGAGTCTAGGGCGGAGAGAGATCGGGGTCGGGAGCTGCGGTCGACGCGGTCGGCGCTCCGGCGTGAGGG
Source organism: Iris pallida (assembly GCA_029216955.1). Classification (NCBI taxonomy): domain Eukaryota; kingdom Viridiplantae; phylum Streptophyta; class Magnoliopsida; order Asparagales; family Iridaceae; genus Iris; species Iris pallida. Next base: position 29,076,833 of record JANAVB010014796.1, on the reverse strand, counting down.
GGCAGGCGGCGCGCTCGGGGAGACGGTTCATCAGCGGATGGAGGAAAAAAGAAAAAGTGGCCGGAGCTCGGCGCAGGCGCGGCGTTGGCTGACGCGGTAGCAGCGACGGCCACTCCTGGCACTCATACGGTGGAGGACGCCGGGATGCACAAGAGGCAGTGGACACGGTGCTCCCGACGACAGCAGTGCAAGAGGGGTTTCTCGGCTATACGAGAGGGGGGACTCGAGCACGGCGGTGCTCGGCGCACGGCGGAGATGCGCCGACCGCGGCGGAGGAACACGCGGCGAGGGCGGAGGATGGAAGGTGAGGGTTTTGCCCTATTTTTCTTTTATTTTTCTGGGGTTTGCCGCTGGCGGATAGCCAACCGCGGCATCGGTAGTGGTGGTAGAAGTTGGCGATGACTGCCTGTCGACTTGGTCGGGGTCGGATGACGTGGTTTTGTTGTGTGGTGATAGTCTGTGTTGTCTAGGTGGCTGGGATCCGACGGTGGAGGGAGTCGAGGTGATGATGGTGGTGGTGACGGCTAGGCTGTGCTGATGGCGGTGTCGTCGGTGATGATGGCTGGTGGTTGGCCGTGGTCCGGGTGGCTGTTGTGGTGGTGGTTGGCCGTGGTCCGGATGGTAGACTTGGAAATTTCGGTGGGCAATGGGGCGCTGGTCATGGTTCGTAGGAGTGGCTGACCGCGGGGCTGGTGTGATTGGGTCAGGTGGCCGAGGACGGGTGGCCGAGAAGGGGGTTGTCAACAGTAGGCTAGAGTTAGGGTTTAGAAATAGGATTAGGGTTTTGAGATTGGATGAGTCGTGTCGGGTGTGTCCGACACGACGGGGACGAAGGTTCGGATCTGTCGGACCCGGGATGGAGTATTGTATTTGTACAATGAAACACATAGTGGATGGGACACGGACACGGTCATGGACACGATGCACTCACTTCTGTGGTGGAAAAATTGTTGTGGATGAATAATGAATTGGAGGAGTACCTGCCTATTTATAGGACGTGGGAATTCCCAATTAGATAAAGTTTAGGATTTAAACCCAATTTAATTTAAAGCAATAATCAATCCAAATCCAAATCCAAATCTAATTTAAATCAAATTAAATTCTCTTGGTTTTAAAATCAAATCAATAAATCAAATTTCAATTATTTAACTATTTAAATAAATACATAGATTCAAATCAAGATTTAAATCTCCATAATAAATTCAAAATATGCTTTCCAAAAATACTAGTAATATTAATTTCGAAAATTGCATTTTTATTTAAAATAAACTAATAAATATTTATGAGCCATATGTATGCACAAATATTCTTTACATAAATATACTTTCTAATATACCATTTTATGGGAAAATACTTTATAATTATAACTGCATAAATAAAAGGCTTTTCATAATTAAAACCATAAACTTGAAATGATAGCTAGAAATAATTATTACCTATATTAGTTTGAAACCATAAAAATAGAAAAAAAATGTTTTTCTAAAAATATGTACGCTCGCACATATTCGCACTCGTCGAGCAAATTCGAAAAAGAAATAAAAGTCGTGCGCGACGTATAATACGACTACGCGACGTGTATTACGAAAAATTTTAAATCAGTACAAAATTTAATAATAAAAAATAGTTGAAATTTAGGGGTTTTACATCCTACCCAACTTAAAAGAATTTCGTCCTCGAAATTAAGAATTAGTAGGGGGGTGAGAAGACAAGGGGGTATCGATAAGGAAGCATAGCCAAATCAAGACAAGGGAACGACGTTTAATGAAAACTTGCATTAGAGTCGTGATTTCAATAAGGCGAAGATAGTCATAGATTAACGCAAGAAGGAAATGTTTAAGATGACGCGCAATAAAGAATAATATGGGTTCAAGTAAAATAAAATAATTTAGAGACCTTAAAGTTATGGTCTCTTGAGAGTAGGTTGATTAGAGAATGAATTAGATTTACTCGATTAGAAGGTCATGACAGTAATTATAGGGCCAAGAAGGAGGGCGAGGAGTTTAGGATGATGATATAGCAATATCGAGCGAGAATGGTCATAGTCGATAGGAAGGCTAGAGGAAGTTCTAGTATAACACCTTCGTCCTAAAAATAGGTGAAGGCGAAAGCAATATAGAGTTCGAAGGAGATGTTATCGAATACGAATACGTGATTCAAGGACGACCAAAAATTTTCAAAAAGGAGCTGCCAAGGCAGTCGCGGATGGGACTCTAGAGGACAAGTTTAGCTATGTCCCCATCCACGTAGAATAATAGACAAAAGCGAACCAAAGTGCACTCGGTTGATCAGACCATCATGCACCGGTTCTGATTAGACCATATGTTAGTGGACATGTCCAAATAACATATGTCTTGAAACAAGCTTGATAAAAGAATAAGCTTGCAAAAACTAGGCTACATTAGCATCATTAGTCAAGATGGTAAAAACATGGGCACGAGAGATTAAGATTGAAAGAAAGCAGAATGATTCTAAGTCATATCACGTGTTGGTCTCTATACTGTCGTCCTATAGTCTCCTTGTCCAAGTCCTTGGTTGACTAGATAGGTTAAGGTCTTCTAAACTCTAGAATCTAAGTAGACTTGCTAAGATAGGTCGCAAGGACTAAGGGGTTGCTAGGTCATAAGGTATTCTACCCAACTTAAAGAATTAAACTAATGGTGTTTTGGGACAACTAACTAGTAGGGTCAATCTCTGGCAAGCACGAAGGGAAGATAAGAATAGGGATGGAAGGAAGCAAGCAAGATGCAATTGATGAGTCAAACGGTAGATAAAATTGAGGTAAAAGGGCAAGTATGTAGATGAGATCCTAGACTTCTAATCCTATACGCAGGCTTGCTTGGTACGGTAAAGTAACCAAATAATTTATCTTGACCTGCATGGGCCACCACAAAAACATGTAACGCCCCGGTCCCAAAATACGTAGGACTAGGAACGTAGACATGCCAGCTGTATTCATACGAAGTACACTCCAATATATGGAATCCTCATATGAGTACATAAGCTGTAAAATGCAGTAGAACCATAACTAATCTCATCCACACAAAATAAAGGAAATAAAGATATCATAAAATAATAATGACTGTCTTGATACAATATGTTGGGCGGAGACAAATCCACTACCAACAAGTAAAGGAAAAATACATGAGTAAAGAAATGAATTTGGCGAGCGAAGCGAAGACGATCCAAATGCAATCATCCTCGAAGAAATAGCGGTGATCACGACTAGAGCTAAAGCACATGCGAAAGACAAGAGCACACACCTGGAGAGATAACCAGGTCCTCAGAGGGATGTAACAAGACACATAATATAATGCCATATAAACTGAATAAATATTTCTCAAATAAATAAGTAAATCGAATTATAACATGGTCCAATACGCACCTACTGAACGAGCGTACCACCCCCAACCAAACAAGGACAGGAGATGGTAAACTAATTCACGGTGACGTATCTTTCCATGCCATGAATCCAATATGGTATCCGGACCCCAACAAGGTTCAATACCTTCTCATCGAAGTAGTAAGTCACACCTACAACCAAACAAGGACAAGATGTGACGAACTAATCTGCGACAAGTTATTGTTCCAAGCCATGGTCGGATACAAGTACCCAAACCAAAAGTACTCGTACCTAACGGATAAGGTGCCTAACCGGTCTAAGTGAAATATAGTTAAGAACAATCCTTCTTACGCATGGGCCCTGGCTAAATAGGATCGGTGTAGTCCCCCTTGGGCACCAGAGGTACCATCAGTAAGAGCATGACGTTCCGCAGAATCGTCAGTGGCCGTCAGTAATCATGGGTAATCTGACCCGCGTCTCCGGCGGAGCTCACGGGTTACAAAAAGGGAAAGTGCATCGAAGCCCATACGCTAAGGAATCGTCCTCCCCGCCCAATGCCTACTATGTTGTATCCACAACAATAACCTCTATAACCGCTAAGTCAAACTAGCATGCAACCTCTATTAGCGGTTATTCCTATCAGACGGCTTGTACGTACTGGTGGCCAGCCAATCACGCACTTTCGTGTTCTACATGCGACACACAATTTCGTGGTACAACGTGTCAAGGCCATAAATGCAACACACAAAGGTGGTCCCTTAAATCTAGGTTTAATGTGTTGAAAATAATACATAGCAAGAAACTGAACAGTAAATTCTAACAGGTTATGCCATGTATCACAGTTTATTTTGCATAAAAAAATAATAAACATGCATGAAATATGAGCTAAAATAATTAAACAGCAAATGACAAGGTGTCTTGCCTGGTAGTACGCCTGGTGTGCTGCGAAAATCACGGTGGCACGAACCACAACTTTAGTGCAACAACTATGCAAGGTGACCTCTGATGGTGGCACGGACAGTTCCATTGGGTCCAGAAGGGTCAAGTTAGTTAGGGTTGACATAAGGTAGTCTTGAAATGGGCGAAGGAATAGGAATAATAGGATTAGCCACGGAGAGGAGGATAATCGAAGGAAGTAATATATATAAATTAGAAAACTATTTATAATAATCGAAAACTAGTTGAGTCTAAATAATTATTGAAAATATTTAAAGTCAAGAAAAAATCATTTGTGGCTAAAAACTCTATGTTCGTCGAAAATAGAATTAGTAGAAAACTATAATTTTAATAGTAAAATACTTTTAGGTAAAAACACGATATTATTATAACTTATCAAATATCATAGAAATCACATATTTTAAGATAACCTACTTTCATCAAAATACTTTTTAGTTATACAAAATAAGTATTAATATTGTAACCACACATCTAGTCTTCGAAATCCAGTTTTTAAAATAATATATGGCAAGTCTAGTACCATATATTCGTCATACTATGAAAATACTAACTATAATAATAATAATAACAATAATAATAATGATAACAATAATAATAATAATACTAATAATAGTAATGGTAATCATCCTACTAATAATAAAAAAAGTTTATTTCTGTTCTCATAAAAAGTAAAACAAACGAAATAAGAAAACAAAAACAAAGAAAAACAAATAAACACACATTTCAAAACAACACAGAACCCAAAATAAAGAAAACTATAATGTAGTCCTGTAGAAAAAAAAAGATGGGAAAGGGAGTAAGAGGAGAGACAGGGATTTCAGTACAGAGAAATTAAAAGAGAGGAAAAGCAAAGGAGAAGAAGAGAGAGAGTGAGGAGCGGGAGAGCGTGAGAGAGAGTGGACGGAGGGAAGGGGTAGGGCTTGGCCGGCGGCGCGCGGTGGGTGAGCGCAGCGGCGGTGGGAGCGGCTTCGTGAAACCACGGCGGGGGAGAAGGAAGTGGAGGCTCGGGAAAAGGGTCAGCGAGGGTTTCGAGGGTGCGTCTCCGGCGAACGGCGGTGGGTCCTGGGGCGGAGGAGTCTAGGGAGGAGAGAGATCGGGGTCGGGAGCAGCGGTCGACGCGGTCGGCGCTCCGGCGTGAGGTGGCAGGCGGCGCGCTCGGGGAGACGGTTCGTCAGCGGATGGGGGAAAAAGGAAAAGTGGCCGGAACTCTGCGCAGGTGCGGCGTTGGCTGACGTGGTGGCAGCGACGGCCACTCCTGGCGCTCGCACGGTGGAGGACGTCGGGATGCGCAGGAGGCGGTGGACACGGTGCTCCCGACGACAGCAGTGCAAGAGGGGTTTCTCGGCTGTGCGAGAGAGGGGACTCGAGCACGGCGGTGCTCGGTGCACGGCGGAGATGCGCCGACCGCGGCGGAGGAACACGCGGCGAGGGCGGAGGATGGAAGGTGAGGGTTTTGTCCTATTTTTCTTTTATTTTTTTGGGGTTTGCCGCCGGGGGATAGCCAACCGCGGCGTCGGTGGTGGTGATAGAAGTTGGCGATGACTGCCTGTCGACTTGGCCGGGGTCGGATGACGGGGTTTTGTTGTGTGGTGATAGTCTGTGTTGGCTAGGTGGCTGGGATCCGACGGTGGAGGGAGTCGAGGTAATGATGTTGGTGGTGACGGCTAGGCTGTGCTGATGGCGGTGTCGTCGGTGATGATGGCTGGTGGTTGGCCGTGGTCCGGGTGGCTGTTGTGGTGGTGGTTGGCCGTGGTCCGGGTGGTGGACTTGGGAAATTCCGGTGGGCAATGGAGAGTTGGTCATGGTTCATAGGAGTGGCTGACCGCGGGGCTGGTGTGATTGGGTCGGGTGGCCGAGGAGGGGGTTGTCAACAGTAGGCTAGAGTTAGGGTTTAGAAATAGGATTAGGGTTTTGAGTTTGGATGAGTCATGTCGGATGTGTCCGACACGACGGGGACGGAGGTTCGGATCTGTCGGACCCGGGATAGAGTATTATATTTGTACAATGAAACACGTAGTGGATGGGACACGGACACGGTCATGGACACGATGCACTCACTTCTGTGGTGGAAAAATTGTTGTGGATGAATAATGAATTGGAGGAGTACCTGCCTATTTATAGGACGTGGGAATTCCCAATTAGATAAAGTTTAGGATTTAAACCCAATTTAATTTAAAGCAATAATCAAATCCAAATCTAATTTAAATTAAATTAAATTCTCTTAGTTTTAAAATCAAATCAATAAATCAAATTTCAATTATTTAACTATTTAAATAAATACATAGATTCAAATCAAGATTTAAATCTCCACAATAAATTCAAAATATGCTTTCCAAAAATACTAGTAATATTAATTTTGAAAATTGTATTTTTATTTAAAATAAACTAATAAATATTTATGAGCTATATGTATGCACAAATATTCTTTACAAAAATATACTTTCTAATATACCATTTTATGGGAAAATACTTTATAATTATAACTGCATAAATAAAAGGCTTTTCATAATTAAAACCATAAACTTGAAATGATAGCTAGAAATAATTATTACCTATATTATTTTGAAACCATAAAAATAGAAAAAAAAATATTTTTTCTAAAAATATGTACGCTCGCACATATTCGCACTCGTCGAGCAAATTCGAAAAAGAAATAAAAGTCGTGCGCGACGTATAATACGACTACGCGACGTGTATTACGAAAAATTTTAAATCAGTACTAAATTTAATAATAAAAAATAGTAGAAATTTAGGGGTTTTACAAACCCGAACCAAGAATAACGCAAGCCAGGATGGAAACTAAGCAAGGAATCATGCAATACAAGATAAAATACGTACACGTATTCCAAAATACGTATGAACCACAGGCATTACAACTCTACCCTCCTTAAAAGAATTCCGTCCTCAGAATTTAATTAAGAGGCTAGAGAGACGAGGACAAGCTATATTAATCACAAGCTATAACTAGGCAGGCAATCACTCATTCAAACAAGGAATTGAAGGCATGAGACATAAGGAAGACATTATACCTCACGAGTCAAACAAGTCAGGATACCGCGATCGGATGTCATCCTCACGCTCCCACGTTGACTCACCCAAAGAGTGATGACCCCAAGCGACTCGGACTAATTTGATAGTCTTGTTCTTGAGGGTCTTCTCTCTTCGGTCCAAATATAGACACGGGCCGCTCCTCATACGAAAGGTTGGTACCAACAACCAATTCCGAATGATCCAGGACGTGGCTCGGGTCCGGGATATACCATCGAAATTGGGATACATGGAATACGTCATGCACCTCACTCAGCGACGGCGGAAGAGCAAGACGATAGGACACATCTCCTACTCGCTCCAGAATGTCAAATGGCCCTATATACCTAGGACTAAGCTTTTCCCGTACGCCGAAACGAATGACGTCACGGTTAGGCAAAATCCTCAGGAATACATGATCACCGACAGAAAACTCGAAAGGGCGCCGATGAGAATCGGCCCAATGGTGCTGGCGATCTTGGGCAACTCGAAGATGATCTATGACTTTTCTAACTACTTCAACTGTCTGGACAATCATTTCTGGACCGAACATCTGCCTCTCTCCGACATTATCCCAGGCTAACGGGGATATGCACTTCCTTCCATACAGTGCCTCGAACGGTGCCATCTGGATACTGGCTTGGAAGCTGTTGTTGTACGAGAACTCCACCAGGTGCAGGTGATCTTTCCATGAACTACCGAAGTCAAGTGTACAGGACCGCAACATGTCTTCAAGAGTCTGGATTGTACGCTCCGACTGACCATCTGTCTGCGGATGATATACTGAACTGAACTGGAGACGAGTTCCCAAACTCTCTTGCAGGCTACGCCAAAAGTGCGACATGAATTTTGAATCTCGGTCCGAGGTGATACTGACTGGCACTCCGTACAACCGGACAATCTGCCTGAGGTACATCTCTGCTAACTGAGCTGTCGACTGACCAACTCTGAACGGGAGGAAGTGAGCTACCTTCGTGAGCCTGTCAACTATAACCCAAATAGCATCTCGACCAGCTGGGGATCTAGGCAATCCGATCACAAAATCCATGGTCACATGTTCTCATTTCCATTCTGGGATCGGCAAGGGCTGAAGAAGTCCAGCCGGCCTCTGATGTTCAGCTTTAACTTATTGGCAGACCAAACACCGAGAGACAAACCGGCTATCTCCCTCTTCATGCCATTCCACCAAAAGTGCTGACGGATATCACGGTACATCTTCGTACCGCCCGGATGAATGGAATATTGAGAACTGTGGGCCTCTGCCATGATTTCCTGTCTGATATCTCTACTGGGTACACAAAGACGCTTACCATGCCTAAGTGTACCGTCTTTATGAATGCATAACTCCGGTCTTCGTCCTGTCTCACACTCTGCTCTGAGTCGCTGAAGCTTGGAATCTGTTGACTGTGCCACCCGGATCCTCTCGACTATAGTGGACTGAACTTGCATGCTGGCCATCAATGCCACACTGGAAGGAAGAACAACTTCAATACCCATTTTCTGAAGATCTGCTAACAGTGCTGGTTGCACTGTTAGGAAATAAGCTCCGACTCTCCTGCTCAATACATCTGCAACGACGTTGGCCTTCCCAGGATGATACTGCAAGTTGACGTCATAATCCACAAGAAGCTCCAGCCACCTCCTCTTACGTATGTTAAGATCCTTCTGGGTGAAAACATACTTCAGGCTCTTGTGGTCGGTGAAAATCTCCACCCTATCTTCGTACAAGTAGTGCCTCCACAACTTAAGTGCAAACACTACTGCTGCCAGCTCCAAGTCATGGGTTGGGTAATTCCTCTCATGATCACGAAGTTGCCGTAAAGCATAAGCTATTACCTTCCCATGCTGCATCAGAACACATCCTAAACCTCTGCCCGAAGCATCACAATACACTGAGAATCCTTCGGTTCCATCTGGAAGTGCGAGAATAGGAGCCATCATCAAGCCTCGCTTCAACTTCTCAAAAGAATCCTGGCACTCTGCTGTCCAAGCAAACTGTGCATCCTTGCGGGTCAATTGGGTCAATGGTGCTGAAATTCGAGCAAAATCTGAAACAAACCGTCGGTAGTAGCCGACTAATCCAAAGAAACTGCGAACTTCTGCGACTGTGTTGGGCACTGGCCATGTCTCAATGGCCACAATCTTCTGGGGATCCACTTCTACTCCTCCTCTGGTGATGATGTGACCCAAGTACGAAATACGATCGAGCCAGAACTCGTATTTACTGAACTTGGCATACAACTGGTGCTCCCTGAGAATCTGAAGAACCACGCGGAGATGCTGCTCATGCTCCGCCCCGCTCCTGCTATAGACCAGGATGTCATCCAAGAATACAATCATAAACTGATCCAAATAGGGCATGAAAATACGATTCATGAGATCCATGAATACAGCCAGCACATTGGTCGCTCCAAAAGGCATAACGAGGAACTCCCAATGCCCATACCTAGACCTGAAAGCTGTCTTCGGGATGTCCTGCTCTTTGACTCTGATTTGATGATATCCTGAGCGCAAGTCGATCTTCGAGAATACTGCTGCCCCTTTGAGTTGATCAAACAAGTCATCTATCCTCGGGAGAGGGTATTTGTTCTTGATTGTCACTGAGTTCAAGGTACGATAATCAACACATAACCTGGACGTACCATCCTTCTTTTTCACAAGAAGCATCGGGGCTCCCCAAGGCGATCCACTAGCACGAATGAATCTCTTGGTTCGAAGTTCTTCAATCATCTTGTACAAGATCTCTAATTTTGTCGGCGCCATTCGGTAGACTCTCTCTGACACTGGAGCTGTTCCGGGAATCAAGTCTATGGTGAACTCGATCTCCCGCTCTGGCGGCATACCTGGAAGCTCTTCTGGGAAAACATCTGGAAACTCTTCGACTATCCGGGGCAACTGCACTGCTGTTACCGCCATCCGCAACACTGGAGAAGAAGGCTCAACTGCGCCTCGGGAAAAAGAAAACTCTGGCTCGCCTGGAATGCTAAAAACAACCCTACCAATATGGCAGTCTATTCTAGCATACTGGTTCCTCAACCAATCCATCCCTAAGACCACATCATAATCGACCATCGGGAATTCTATCAATCTAGCAGGAAATTCCTTACCGCTAACTACGATCCGACACGAGGAAAACACCCTATCGACTCCCACAAGTCCGTTACCAGTAAGTATATTGAGCCTTACTGATAATGACTCGGGCTCCAATCCTATCCGTGTCGCGAATCGTGTAGACATAAAAGAATGTGATGCACCAGAATCAAATAAAGCTGAAGCTGGAAAGGAGTTGACGAGAATAGTACCTGCCACTACCTCTCCTGGTGTCAATCCTTCCTCTGCGGTCATCACCATAGCCTGACCATGCCCTCGGGGTGCTGGTCCCCTCTGCTGAAATCCTCGCTGCCTATTCTGACTCGGGACTTGGGCCTGTGTATGCTGCTGGGGGTTCTGCTGCTGGAACATCTGGGACTAAGGCGGCAAGGGCCTCGGCAATAGATACTGCTGCTGCTGGACCGGAGCTGGTCCCCTCACCGAAGAGCTAGAAATGTTGGACGATGATGAACTGCCCCTATTCGGGCAGGATCCAACCCTATGGTCTGCTGTTTCACTAGCCAGACACAATCCCTGTGCCCTGCGGCACTCTGCCACTACATGGCCTGGCTTCCCACAATGAGAACATCCCACTGCGGAAGACTGCTTCTGCTTCTGCTGCTGAGGGTACGTCGGGGCTGAATGCTGAACCGACGTCACTGAGGTCGCCCGCCTCGGAGCTCCAATAGTCAAATCCCTGACTGCAGGAGCTGGGGCTGAAGACTGATTCATCTGGCCGTGGGATCTCTTCCGACCTCCGGCCCTATCCATAATCCTCTGGGAGGTGTACTCATGCCTCCTAGCTGCTTTCAAGACAGCATCAAAAGTCTGATGCTCAAACTGCTCAACCGCCAATAAAATCTCTAGGTGAAGCCCCTGCTGGAATCACTGGGCTCTATCATACTCGGTTGCCACCAAGGTGGGAGCAAACCGACTGAGTCTCGAAAACTCGACCGCATATCCATCGACCGTCTTGCCCATCTGCTTCAGATTGGTGAACCTCGTCTGTAGATCGTACCGAGCTACAGCATCAAAATACTTGGTCTGGAATCTCTCTCTGAACACCGCCCAAGCAATAGGTGCTGCTAATCCAACGGCCTGAGCCGCCCACGAGCTACGGGCAAGATCTAGCAACTGCAGGCGCACCACGGCTACCTTCTCATTCTCTTGGATCCTGGCTGCTTCTAGAATCACCTCTGTGTCCTGAAGCCAAGCATCTGCAGCGATAGCATCTTCACTACCGTCGAAGAAGGAAGGGTTCAAGCGCTTGAAGCTGTTGGCCGTACTGTTACCCTGATGACCTCCTCTGGTCAGAGCATCCGTCACTGCCTGGTGCAAGGCATCTCCACGACGATCTTGGAAAGCTATCAAGGTCCTGACAAGACCTACCAAAGTATCATCATCAGGTTCAGCAGGCTGAACTGGCTGGACTGGTGGCTCTCCGTCAGAAGGCACGACTCTGGAGGCTACTCCGGAATGCTGGGCTTGATCTCCTGATTGCTGCTGATCCATGGAAAGTGCTCCGCCTTGCTGACCGGCAGGTCCAGGAACGATGCCGCTGAAGAAGACGACATAGGGAACAATAAGGAAGGACCAAGACAGATCAACGATACAAGCATATAATCAGGACAAAATCCAGGGATTCAGAAGATACGAGCAGAGATCAAGGGCGAATACTGATTGAGACATCTATTCGGTAAACCCTCATATATCTTGATTTACGAGACCTGCATGGGCCACCACTTAAACCATGTCACGCCCCAGAACCAGAATACTGGAGAGCGGGAGCAGACATAGCTAGCTACGTTTATGAAATGAATTCCATCTCGCTATACGGTCATGGCTGTCTAGATACATGAGGGTTTAACTACAAGCCAACAGTCTCTTAAGGTCATGAACAAGCCTAGTGTCTCAATCACAAGCAAGTAAGTAAATGTTACAAGATGTAAGATCACCAAATATACAATAGTAAGGCATCCCAAACATTACATATTCAGTTGATCATGAAGCTAGTCGTTACAAAAATGTTAGGACTAGCAAGAGTTTCAGTCATACATGATCAACCCTAGGATCTGTTAATCATGTTACAGCCCGTAGGCAGACAGTAAGTAAGTGCACTCGAGCTAAACAGGTGCTCGTCGGCTAAACGTCTCAAAAGAATATTTTTTTACAATAGAGTGGAAGAGCCAAAAATAAACCCACTCGTTGCCCTGGTTACGTCTAGTCACCACCATCGAGCTGGAAAGTCGGTAGATCCTCTGGAGCTGCTCCGAAATCTGGCCATACAAAACCAGCTGGGTCAGATCCCAGAAAGAGCAAGTGCCACAAAGGAAGCTTCACTTAGGAACTAAAACCAGCAATCAGCACAAGAGTATAAATAAAAGTAACAACTGGAAATAAAGAAATTTCATCAGGATGATATACGACGAGATAACCATAGAACTATTCAGATAACCAGGTTACAACCCGTAAACCAAACAAGGACGGGGATTGTAACCCTTCGTCTGAACAGAACTTGGAATTCTCACCATTTATCGGTAAAATAAATACAGGCATTCAGGTCATGCAGTAATCTGGAACAGAATCAGGATAAGACTAGACTGGTTAGACTCCATCCAATTATTTCACGGCCAAGCAAGAATTACGGCTTGATACTTTAACTAACTAGGGTTATCACAGGCCTAGTTACTAGCAAGATGCAGTGAGAATCTACCATAGCCACAAGCCCTGCAGACCATCCAGGTTACCCGGGTTGAAAGATTAGGGTTGAATTCAGGTGGGTACATCGTCCAGGAAACGCATGTACCCTTAGGTAGCTTGAAGGGTGCAACACATGACAGTGTGCTGGAAATGTGCCCTACTCGACGGCAGGCTACAGATCCCAAGGCGCGCCCAGATAACGGGATTGCTTGTAGCTGGGAGATCTCTTTATGACTAATGTATTAATTTAGTTATTTAGCCTTAGTCCATTTCAGTAGGTACTCCTGACCGTAGTACTCAGGAGTCCCCTCCTAGACATGATGTAAGACAGGACTGGATTATTTGTACAAGCACAATCGCCTACGGTGTCTGGGTTAATTATACAGGTCATGTCATGTCAGGTAGCCGTCGCAACAGCTTATCAAGATATATCATGTCAGGTTATCATGTCAAGTTCACTAGTCAAGAGTGCGCCACGACGGGCCACTATCAGGTCGTGCTAGTTCCTTGTCACACCAGGTCATGTACAATTGTTATTTTAATCATGTCAATCAAATCGTGATTTATCAAGTTCAGGACAAAAGGCGTAAGGATATAAAATGGGCGTAAAAATATACAATAAAGGGGTTACAAAACATAGGCAAATAATAAAACACAGGGCTGTAGGGAGCCATGCGGCCAGGAATGATCTCATGTGGCTGGGAAGAGAACAGCCCATGCGGCACAATAGGCTCAGGCGCATGCGGCCAAGGAGAGAATCCATGCTGCAACAGCTCATGCGGCTGAGGGTCCAAAGCTCATGCGGCTGAGGAGAAGGAGGCATATGCAGCTAGCGGAAAGAGTGGGGTATTATGCGACTGTAGGGGAAAGGGTTCCTGCAGCTGAGAGCAAGTGGCTTGCATGCTGCTCAAGAAGTTGAGCCCCATGCGGCAAGCGGGAAGCAGGTTCATGCGGCCCGGTCAAGTAAAGTCCCATGCGGCCAGCGGAAAGAGAGGGCGCATGAGACTAAGTCAGAGCATTCATACGGCTGGAAGAAGCGGGGTCCTCATGCGGCCAGGGAGGGCGCATGCGGCTAAACGGGTAAGTCTCATGCGGCTCAAAAAGTGCAGAGTATATGCGGCTGGAGATTGAGCGAGTTATGCGGCTAGATAAGTTCGGCCCTCATGCGGCTCAGGTACTTCCAGCCATGCGGCTGAAGATAACACTTGCCGCATGAATTATTCATGCGGTCAAGTCAAGCACAGTTCATTTTCTCCAAAATCTCGAGAAGAAGAACACCATGAAAGCCAAGTTCTCAAGCTCCATAACTCCATCATCTGGAGCCCAAATTCGGACTTCCATAGGTCAAAACGGGTCAGAATAAAATGCTCTACAACATAGAACCATCAAAACTCAGAAATAACAAGATTAAGTAGATCAAAACCCAAGAATTCCAAAAATAAAGTAAACTTAGATATACAAGAATCTAGCCATGGAAAGTGAAAATGCCAAGTATTAAAGTAAGTTAAAATGCTATAAGGAAGAGGATGAAGCAATAAAGTTGGAGTTCCTCCATGAAGAAAGTTGCACTTGCCTAGACCTCTCTCCCTCTCTCTGGTAGGTGAAGAAGTAAATGGAGGAAGAAGAGAGTAATGAAGAGAGAGAAGAAAGAATGGGTAATAAATGGTAGTGGTTGTGGTAGGTGGGAGTTCACCCTTGGTTCATGAGGAACCAATAGCAATTCCAAACCGAACCAAGCCAACCCAAACCAAGAATAACCCAAGCCAGGATGGAAACTAAGCAATGAATCATGCAATACAAGATAAAATACGTACACGTATTCCAAAATACGTAATACGAACCACAGGTATTACACTAGGTCACAACATCTAACAATATAAAGCTAAACAGTTTATACTCCCCGAATGGGGGTAACATAGCAATAAATAACTCAATCACAACTAAGGAAGAAGAAGCACGATATGATATAGAACTCAAAGAAATACAGATGATCATAAAGTCTAAGATAACATCTCAGCAATATCCAGAAATACATGGTCTCAGCTACTGAATATGAAAGAATATATACAACTCAGATCTCAAAGACAGAAATAAAGTCTAGCTAAACCAGTCTCAAGACAACATAAATAAGATAAGGCCTAACTAAGCTAGTCTAGGCAATAAGGGTAATGTCCTCAGCTAGAGCTGGGTCCTTCTGAGAGTCCAGCTCACAATTGTCATCTAGGGCTGCCCCGTAGAAGGTATCCACACAGGCCTCCTCCTCGTCCTCTGTAATATTTTCAACAGGTCCAGTCAGGATAGGAGCGAGCACAATACATCTCAACAGTTCATAGCAGGTTAGAAAATATAATCATGCAGTAAAGTAAGATACAGGTACTGAAAGAAATGCAGTATATAAATAGAGAGAGAACTGTAATAGAAATATCTACTATAATAGAGAACTAACAGTGGCTAGTGAGTCAGAGTACAATATAGACATGTAAATGGCATAGGATGATTCTGATGAGACACTACGGAATAATTCTGTTGAGATACTACCTGGGTATTATTCACATGTCCACTTCGACTCCTCCGTACCCCCAATCAATACACAAGGATCCAACCAGGTTATGTTATGGTTCCATACAATGGCCCCCGAAGGGTGATACATGGATGTCCCATAAATGGGGATTCTAGGAAACCCAATAAATGGGATAAGGATTCAAGGAAGACTCCGTGATCATGAGAGTACATGTCACAAGTGATCAATGAACCAATGAAGCATAGTGATATGCCATGTAAGTGAAACGCACAGAACATAAAGTACCCGATGCTCCCTGAGGATAACATCTCAAGAAGGGATCCATATAGTACCAATCCGTGTGACTAACGTGACAGTATCAAGTAAAGTAATTTAAAGCAGAAAAATAATTCTAAGCAGGATATGAAATGATCAGAGAATGTACTCGCCTGGTATCTGAGTGTCCGGATGAAATGTACTGTCCGAGGAGAGGTGTCTGGCTCCTAATCAGAACAGCACAAGTCACAACAAGTCTAAAATGATAACAAGATGCAATTCAATGTATTCTAAATGAATCTAGGTCAATCTAGGCCAAAGTCAGCTCTTGGTCAACTCTGGTCAACCCTAGAAGTCAAACTAGGTCAACTATGGTCAACCTAGGTCCAACAAGTCTAAACTAGGTCAAACAAGTCATTCTAGGTCTAACTAGTCCATACTAGTCTAAACAAGGCTAAACTAGCCTATGTTAGTATACCAAGTCCTTACAACCTATTTTATATCTAGGCCTACACATGGAGATCACATAATACACATACATATGTGCATATATACATATAGGCTACCTATATGTACACCACACATGCATATATATAATACATATATAATAGTACACCCACATATTATCATATATATGATTCCTACATATATGTATCCACATATATACATAATACATACATATATAGATATTCATATATAATATATACATACACATTACCTAGATATATATACATTTATATATACATTACATATATATAGAAGTTGCATTCATTATCATTAACTATTTATATATATATATATATATATATATATATATATATATATATATATATATATATATATATATATATATATATATAGGTTTAATACATATATACATTAGATATACATATATATACATTCACGGGTATATAGGAAGGGGAAAGGCAAGTGTGTAAACATGTGGGTGTGTGTGTAACAGTGGTGTGAGAGTGTGTGTCAAGAAGGGTGTGTACGTGTCATAGGAAGTGTCTCGTGTCCACCCTATCGAGACACGACGTGTCCACACGAATAAAACCAAAAACCAATACACAGGACATGCACAGCAGTGCACTGTCTCGTGCACAACTGCACCTAGGTCTAGGATACGACACAAGTTTCCAAGTGTCTCGTGGTCGTGTCAGTAGCTAGGTGGGGTGTCAGGGTAGGTGTCTAAGTGCCTGAGTCGTGTCCACGAAGTGTCCAGCTCCGTGTCCAAGCCCGTATTAGTGACCCATTGTGCGCGTGTGCGTGTGTGTGTAAAACCAATGCAAAGATGATTTCTCTCTCGACATGCCACGTGGTCATCTGAAACTTGACACATGGCGTATCAGTCAGTGCCCCATGGTGTGTGTCGAGTTTCGTGTCCTCTAGTCGCGTGATGTGTCTGATACAGTCCCTGAATAGCAGGACAGTGCAGTCCGTGCGCGCGCGACGTGTCCAATCTGACACGAAACGACACCAAATTACTCCCAGTAAATCAGGAACATGCAAGCCACATAAAAATATGATTTCTTATTCAGAAACTTTTCCAAAATCAAATCAAAATGCCCATTGGGGCATTTCATCAAACACTATCACACTAGGACTGATACGTGTTCATTTAGGACACGAAAAGGACACGAAATCCTATAAAAATCTAGGAATAGCTAGGGGACCCTTAGATCTAGGTCATTGTGCAATAAAAATAGCATCTAACAAGGAATTTTAATGATTTACCTAATGGTGTCATAAGTCCTCAAAAAGCTTCAAAGAGGAGTGTCTCCTTGCTCCCCAAACTCCACCAAATTGCTATGAAACTGAGAAGTAATTATACCAACAGCAAGAAAACTTAATTTAGAACCTATTGCAATTTGTTGGGATTAAAAAGGAGTTAAAATATATTTTCTAGGAATTTATGAAGATGGAGACTCACCTCTTTCTAAAACTTGTTCTTTCCTAAAGAGGCTAGCCCTAAATGGAGGAGATTATTTATAGGGGAGATTCCCAATGCTAGTGGCCGGCCACATGGATTAGGGTTAGGGTTTGGCTCATGCCTAATGGGTTGGGCTTAGTCATTAATCAATGGTTCAAAACCATAAGTCATGACTTGTGACCAAAAGCTTTATATTCTAATCTCTATCTCCTAATTGATTCTAATAACTAGAATATGGTTAACTTAAATTAACCTAGGGTCTCATAATCTAACCAAGTCCAAACTCAACTAGGGTTAGCTTACCAAGTCAAAGCCAGTCAAAGTCAACCTAGTCAACCCTCATTCAAACAATTCCAAAATAAATCCTAAAAATTCCCATAAATTCAAGTAAATTCTAATAAATTCAAATAACCCCAAAAATGACAAAAATACCCTCAAACTAGAAATGTGGTAGTGACATCTTGGCCTTGGTCCCTATTGTAATCCTTGTTTCAATATCAATAAAAATGCATATTTTGAATGACTTGTATTTTGTTCTAAATTTTCGCTGGCATATTCAATGTCTCTGCTTGGGACTTCTGTGCGACGACCCCGTCGCACTCGCTAGAATCCACCGTTATGGAACCCGTCTTGCACGAGCGCAATCTAGGCTCGTACGGCATCACGCCTTAGCGAGGACGATCGCTCCTACGGGAGCAGGGCGTGACAATTACCCCTTTCAGGAACCTCATGGTGGAGTCACCCCACAGTAGCATGGAGTTTCACTCCTTGTAGTGCTGCGCTACCGTGCTACCTGTAAAGCACACCAAGCATTCACTCTGCCTGAGAACTCATTAAGGCGTTTAAGCCAACCTATCCACAGGATCCGTTTTCCGCAGAAAACAATAGTAGACAACAGTGGTTGTAGGTTCGTAACCTCTCCATGCCACAGAGGACAAGTACCCACCGTTCCTGATATTCTTCCGGTTAATAGTCCTCCCTTGAACTAAAAGCTAGATGCCTAGTATATTTCTCTTTGAACTAATAGCATAAAACTTTATGGTAGGAATGTAATAACACAATATCAGAATGCCTTCAAGCCCATTTTATAAGCTGTGCCATCGACCAGCTGGCTCTTGAGGCTATTGGTGAACGGATCCGTCAGGTTCTCCTAACTCTGAACATCAATCACTGCAATAACATCCCTCTTGATGAGATCGTGTACTGCCCTGCGCTTCAACCGCACAGTCCTTTTCTTTCCGTTGAAGAGGTCATTTGATGCCACCGCCGCAGTCGCCTGGTTGTTGCAGTATATCGGTATCGCCGGTATTTGTGCCCCAACCACTGGAAGATCATACATGAGCTCCTGAAACCATTCTGCTTCCTCCACTGCGGTATCAAGTACAAAGAACTCAGATTCCATGGATGACCATGAGAGCATAGTCTGCTTCTTCGATTTCTATGATATATAACAGCTCCACCTATTGTGAAAATTTATCCACCTATAGACCTCTCGCTCTCCACTTCTAAGCACCAGCTGGCATCACTGAAGCCTTCCACTACCGGTGGATCTCCACTGTAGTACAGTGCATATGTCTGAGTCTTCTTAAGATATATCATAACCTGTTTCACAGCTTTCCAGTGCTGAATGCCTGGGTTGCTCGTGAAACGACTCAGCATTCCCATGGCGAAAGCTATGTAAGACCTTGTGGCAGTAGTAGCATACATCAAACTCCCGATTACGTTTGCATACTCCAGCTGCCTGACGCTTTCCCCTGAATTAGGCTTCAGCTTCATATCAAACATGTACGACATATCGATCCCTGGAAGATCTTGATACCCGTAACGAGTGATCATCTTCTCAACATAATGAGACTGTGACAGCGCTAGTCCAGTGTCTGTCCGGATGATCTTGATCCCTAAGATCACATCAGCTTCCCCCAAGTCCTTCATACTGAACTTGCTCTAGATGAACTTCTTTGTCTTCGTGACACAACCCATATCCGTACCTAGGATAAGCATGTCGTCCACGTACAGACAAACGATCACACTTCTTCCATCAACGAACTTCATGTAAACACATTTGTCCGTCTCGCTGACCATGTAGCTATTTGACCTTATAATATTGTCAAATTTCTTATGCCACATCTTGGGAGCCTGTTTAAGACCGTACAAGGATTTTACCAACTTGCAGACTTTATCTTCAAGACCCTTGACGATAAATCCCTCTGGCAGTTGCATGTAAATCTCTTCGGTCAGCTCACCATTTAGGAAAGCCATTTTCACATCCATCTCATGTATTGCTGCGAGAGAAATCAATATTCTGATGGTGGCCATCCGGGCTACTGGAGCATACGTGTCAAAGTAGTCGATCCCCTGCTTCTGAGAAAACCCTTGGTTACCAACCTTGCCTTGAACTTGTCAATAGTTCCGTCTGCTTTCATCTTCTTCTTGAAGATCCATTTGCATCTGATGGGTTTCGCTCCTTCAGGAAGATCAACCAACACCCAAGTGTTATTTGAGGTGATGGAATCAATTTTATTGTCAATCGCCTCCTTCCAGAAAACCGCATCTCTGGTCTTCATCGCCTCATCATAGGTAAGCGAATATGCTTCCACATGATAGGTGACAGAGTCATTTCTGAAGTCCTTCGACCTCCTCACACGCTTCACTGACGGCTCAGCGAGTTCTGGTTCAACCGTTGTTTCAATGTCTTCTTGGACTACTTTTTTATTGAAAACTACAGTTTCTTGTGCATCCTCATTGTTCTCCGGTATATCCGCAAGAACAATATTCTTGTGCATTGTAAATTTATCTTTAAACACTACAAAAAAGTGGACATTTGGGATGACACTACTAGAAACACTAGGCTGAAATGTCCTAAAAACTTAATATTTAGGATGGCTATATTTTTTGTAACAAAAAATAATTTTATTTGGGACAGAAGAAAAAAATGGATCTCTTAATTGGGACTACTAATATTTTTGGTCCCAAGTAAGTTCTGGAACCGTCTCAAATTATCACGCGGGAATGAAAATTATTTGGCGGCTTAAAGTTTATCATCCCCAATTTTTTGGAAATCTTTTTTCCTGTCAATTATTACTCATAACCGTTGGATCAAAAGATCTAATGGATGCTATTGTTTCCCCTTTACTCATAAATGTGAAGAGAGAAAGAAAGGGAAGAGATTATGAGCCCTAGATTGAGTTCAGCCTCCCTCTCCATTTCTCCCTATCGGAAGTTCGAAAGAGGGAAGGTCGAAGACGCCGCCCACTGGAGCCCCGCTGCTCCATGTGAGCCAGGTGCCAAACTCCTCTCTACGAAGCTCTCGTGATCTCCCTTCCTCTCTCTCTCTCTCTCTCTCTCTCTCTCTCTCTCTCTCTCCATGATATCGGCGACCACGAACAGTCGGTGCTCCGACAGAAGGTCATCTCCATGTTCCTCGTCGTAGCCTTAATAATTCTAGAGATCCCTCTTCGACCCCCAGACACCTCTGCCTCCATGACTCTGCCATGCCTCAATTTTTTCTTCTTTTCCATAGAAAATTAGGGCACCTTAGCCTAACAATTAGGGTTTCTTCCTTGGAAGCTTTATTCAGAAAGGAATTTCCGGTGCTTAGAGGAAATAGTGAGATCTAAAGCCTAGTGGTTGACCAGTTTGAGCTATCTGTTTGTTATATCTTCGAAATATCATAATTTCTGAACCTTTAATCAGTTTGTTTAATGTATTTTCATATATGGTAATTGTGTATCCATGAATTATTGCATGTGCATATTACTGATAGGTACCATGTTTACAAGTTCAGCAAAGCTAAAGTTACATTTAGTCTTTAGTAATCCTATCTTTACATATAGTTAGATTTTTTAATTCAGTTAGATATTAAGGATTGATTCCATTATCCAATGTAGTTCACACTTTAATGATGCAACAAGAATGGTCTATAAACATGAATTTCTGGGTCCTCGGTTTGACAATATTTTTTTGATATATTTTGACATAGGTTAGTGCTTCTTATGAGCAGGTTCTTATGGATTCTCGAAAGCTTATCGAGCGTAAAATGGAAAGATTTAAAGTATGTGACGAGATTAAAACAAAAGCATTTTCCAAAGAATGGCTAGGTCAACAGCCCAAAACTGTAAGCACCACTTCATTTTTTCCCTATATGTTTCATTATATTATCTTTTGTGGGCACACACGCGTGCGCACATGCACACACAAGCAGAGTAAAATTCTGATTGTGATACTTTCGTTGCTCCATATTCATGTATTTGCATTTAAACCAGTCATATAAACTATAAGGTTGATTAAAGAAAATAGTTTGTTAATTTTAGTTCATGTTATCTTACCTTGTCAAATAGTTTTGCTTAATTCAATTTTTTCCACTCATGTAGACTTATATTGTAATATAATGGTGTAATACACCAGAATGTAACCCGATATGCCACAAAAATGATAAAATGGGGTAGGGTTGGATCGGCATGTTGCATGTTGTATAATATGCTATTGTAGCAGTAGCTCTCGTGGAAAGAGCTCAAGGAATCTTATAGGATCTCCCTTCTTTTACTGTACAAATTTTATACAAAGGAAAGCTTACAATGATTATTATATACCTCAAAGCATGTATATCTCAATTTCCTAGAGTTTGCTCCTTAAATCATGTGTGACTAGGTTGAATAAGGTGTTAGGATAAGAAAAATATTCTTGAAACTTAATTTATTTCAATCAAATATGTTCACATATGTTTAGTTTTTTACGTTCTTGTGCATAACCACCGAAGAGAAATCTGGAGGTCGGTATAGTGCAGATCATTTCATAGGAAATCGATTCGGTTTCAGTTGCCTTCCAGAGAATTTCTAGGTTGGTATGGTCAGCAAGAAAAGGGGTTTGGCCAAACAGAACTGCTTGAATGCACAGCCCTACATATAAATTGTTGTAAGAAAAGCAAGTGTGTCCACCCAATACCCATAACCCATCTAAATTTCCAAAAGAAACATCCTTACTTTTACCAACCGATACAAACAGCTTTCACCTATTTTGTACAGACACGGATACAACACGAGAGGGTACGGACACAGCGACGGAGACACGGCACCTATTTTGGTGTCGTAGTGTATTTTGGGGTGTCCAATTACATTGTACCATGGACTCCAATATGTGTCCATGGAGTATCCGATACGCGACATAGACCACATTGGACTGTCCGTGCTTTCCAGGATAGCATTATTCTTAGTTCTTCTGGCATCAATTAATTGTTTATCCATTTAGTTGATATAACAATAACCAGATCTTACAGTACTACACTAAGCAATCATGAATGGTTAATTAAATACAAATCATTAATCATATCTTACCTCAAACTCAAAGATAAGCACTGACACTGTAAATTTACAAGAGAACAATAGGCCTTTGATGGATCATTGAAACGGTTTACTAGCTTTTGCCTTTTACCAATGGATGTGGTTCCATCAAGCCTTACGTATGGGTACCTTCTCTCAAGACAAAGTTAAGCAAAAAGGTCCAAGGTCTGATACAACTGAAAACAAGATTAATTATCCTGACAGATTAAACTAGTATATTAAGTCCATCTTTTATCAAGAACAAAAGGACGACCATGTAATAGAAACACAGATTCCTCAGTAGAAACATAATTGTGAAGACAGAACATCGAGTTATCTAATACTAAAATTCCTATAATAATCATGACTTCTTCAGGATTAACTAGTACAATGGTACACATACAAGCTTTTATCAGTGTCCAACGCTTCCATCAGCATTGTTTAAGTTAGAATTCATTGGGAGAACCATATAGAAGATAGTCCATATAATCTGGGAGAAGCTTGACAAACTGATGCTCATAACTGTATGCAAAATGTTTACAATCATAGGTACACTTTTGGTGCATTGAGAATCCTGTTATGAGTTTCAATACAAAGGTGCATTTATGAAGGTAGCATATAGACATTAAGGGTTAGCTCTGTCAGAATTTTGATTATCGTCTTGGAAGCAGAGTAAGTGCTTTATATTATGGTGGCACTGGGATCATGGAAGAGAGAATAACATGTTTTCCTAGATAAATATGGAAAAGTTCTTAATATGGGAAGAACACTACTATGTTAGTAGATTAAGAAATGCACTTTGAAAATCCTAATTACAAGATGATCAGGTTTCTTACAATGCTTTTTATATAAATATAGACAAAATTCTAAGTCATATTTAACTTTTTCTTGGTGCTTAACTGGTGTCCATACTCACCCAAGTGATGTACATACCTATAGGAAAGGTGTTGATGCATGCTATAATATAATTAAAGATCAAAGGTAACCATGCAATCCTTTTTGGTAGAGAAGACATTTTATTGAAGTTGGTAATTAAGCATGAAATTACTAGTTTAGACTCAACTCTTTATCTACTTTTAGTGATAAAAGTTTTTCATCTTCTAAGTTCTAAGATATATGGAAACATATGTCTAATTTATAGCAAGGAGCTTTATCGTATTTATGTCCTTATAAAAATACCAAGGGAAGAAATTACCAAAAAATTCGTATGAAATACACCTGATTATAATTTGATACAAGAACAATTCGACCATCCATTTTCTGGTGAAGATGAGCCCAGCAGTCAAGCTAAAACATGCATTTTTCCTGAGAATTGTACCCAAATTCTACCACCACCAGCCCAAGATCTAGACCTGCTAGAAAAGCATAAAAATGCCTAGTAAGCTAAGTTTTCTTTAACTCAATGGGTCTAAGTGAAGAATGAAAATTACCTTCCAGAGAACAGCTCTGGAGGGGAAAAAATGCAAACAATCTTCAAACAATGTTGTTATTCCTGAACTTGCGCTTTTGGTTATGTCGTAGATGAGGTGCAATGAACAGAAACTAACAGACTTGTAGTCCAATAGCAACGTTTCCTTGTAGAGTATCCAAAGCTAACATTAGGCATTATGAAACAAAACTTATAAAGGGATAAGTTTAGGAAAAAAAGCAAGTCTCTAAACATTATCTTGTAATACACATCACATAGATTCGTCCCAAAAGAAAAACACATCATATAGATGCTAAATTGTGCCATAGGAATTTGATTCTATTTTGCTACATAAAAATAAATGATTTCTCCTAGTTTAGGTATTATAATAAAAGTGCATGCGACTCTTTCCGATGCATCTGAAGAACACCAAATCTTGGAAAAAGGATGTAAAACATGCATCATATCTAGGTGAGTTAGGTTGTAGAGCTTCTATAATCCAACGTCCAACTGGTACACATTTTATCATGAGTTTGCATCTGCAATGATCTGATCTCACTAATGTGAATCTCCAAACATTTTTCAGCTTTTGGTAGGACCAGTGGCCTAGACAGGAATTTGACAATAAAGATCAGGACATAAAGAATACAATTTAAAAGCAATCCTAAATCATATAATGAATCAGAAAATGACCAGATTTGAGTACAAAATATAGAAAATTGGTCATGAAACTAAAGTTGACCAACATATTGCGGTCTACAGATACTTCAATTGTTAATATTGTTTATACATAATCAAATATTAGTTAATGCATCCAAACAATTAGTACCATTATAGCATAAGAATCGTCAACCTTTTGTTCATATTTCATGGATATAATGGATTGTTAATTTTCTCATTCTAGCCTCTCTAGTCTCTACTCAATATCATTGTTGCATAATAAAAGAAAAAAACAAGAAATCTATATATTCAGGGGAAACTAAAAATGGAATAGCTTGTCCTAAAAGTCTCAAAAGGTACTTGAATAGTTTAAATTGTTTCATAT
Source organism: Iris pallida (assembly GCA_029216955.1). NCBI lineage: Eukaryota > Viridiplantae > Streptophyta > Magnoliopsida > Asparagales > Iridaceae > Iris > Iris pallida. The sequence goes on along the minus strand of JANAVB010014796.1, from coordinate 29,051,242 downwards.
GTTTTAAGCAAAGCTACAGATGTCCTCCAACATGTCCGACATATCAGCCAACATGTCATTTTCAGCATGAAAACGACACAAGTTGATGAGAAACGTAAAAATTCTAGTTTGGGACTAAATCAATTTGACATATCGGAGAACCATCCAACAACAAGGAGTACAAATTTGTAATCGATAGGATATTGTACTTGAATCTGAATTGGTTCGGCAATAGACTAGTAGCAGTTCTTGTTGTGTAAGTGCAAAAATTGCACTTTTCTTCTTTTCCCTTCTCTTGCAATAACAGAGTATCTCGTTTGAGCTACAAAATAAATATCTCCAACCGAAAAATTCAGCAATCTGCTCAAACTCATAACAGAAAATATAAATTATAAATTTGTAACACCATCTTAAATGCTACCAGATTTGAAATATCATTTGGCAAAAGTCAAGCATACATGTCTCATTCTATTGTCAACAAACAAGTAAAAAAAAATTAGAGGTCATTTGGCAAAAGTCAAGCATATATGTCCCATTCTTCCCATGATTAAAAATGAGTGGCTTGCTGTATGATCCCAATTCGTTCGTGTTAGCGACATCATTGTTTTCATTGCTGCTTATCAGGAATAGGCTGAAGGAAGCAGCTGATCGTTGCGGACTTCCAACTTTTGTTGTTGCTGATGCATAACGTACACAGGTTTTTTATATAGAACATTTAATAGTAAAGATTTCTCTTATTTTCTCCTTTCAGTTGGAACTTAGATTTTTTTTTAGCATCGCACTTGTTGAATGGATATCTAGGTTGTTATACTATGTCAGCAGAAGTGGCATTTTCGAGCAATAGACATGATGCACTCATCTTGAGTGCTTGCATAAACTGATTAAATGTGGAAGTAATTGAAGTGGTCATAAGACACATTTATTTTCTTCAGGTTACTTTCTTAACTTTCCAGTAGGATTTTGTTGCCTTGTAATTGTCATTCTACCAATCTGTAGTTAGTCTCTTCAGCAAAGTTTGATGTATGTTGTGCTTGCTGCACGTCAGCTCTGTTTTTTATGATCAGATCGCACTAAAAATATCATGATTCCGCAGTTTTGTAGTAAAGGATATTAAAGTAGTTTTCTTATCTCATTTTTTTTTTGTTCTCTGGTAAGTTAATTCATAAATTTAGATAACAATGAGAAAACTCCTTTACCGTTTACTTAATATAATGGTCAATGAAGTTCAAATTGCACCTTCTCTATAATGGCATTATAGACTTTTGGTAAGTAATGCTGTAAAATGAAGAGTTGAGCACACAGGTTCCTTTTTTTTTCCCTTTTGGTAAGTAATGCTGTTTATCAAACCTCCATGGCAATGTCCCTCTATGTTAATTATCTTCATGTTAGTCTTAAAACATGAGTTTTATTTACTATACATGACTGGTGTCTGTATATTCAAGTTGTGGCTAGTGTATGTATATTCATAACATATTTCAATTCATTTAGAAAGTGTTTACAAAATCTGTACTATATTTGAATGTAGTGTTAATTGTTATGAAAATACTTGCATAGACGATATCAGGTTCCTGTGGAGTACCTTGTTGTACAATCAATCTTGATAATTTTTAATACTTGACAGTCAATCTTGTTCTATTATGAGCAACCAATACTTGACAGTCAATCTTGTACAGTCAATCTTGGCAAACTGTAATATTATCCCAGAACAAACTGATAGGACAAAGATTGTGACACAATGGCATCATTTTGATCCCCCAGTGCTGTGAAAGTAAAGTGGGCTGGAAATAATAACCATGGTTTAAAGTATCAACCGATCCCGATACTCATAGGAATGGTCCGATACCGATTCCGATACCGATATTTTGAACATTGATAATTAACATCTTCTGATTTAACTTATTTGTATTCAGACTTCCAAATAACTTCTTTTCCATACAAACATGATACAAATTCATGTTCGAATTATCTTACACTGGTAACAAAGCATACATACATACCAAATGACTTTTTTTTTCCATACAAACAAGCTACAACAGGAGTGCACAAGCCATTTTCTATAGAATTACCACCTATTATGTAACATAATTTGATGTGTTCAATCCATATACATTTGTCATGACATTGTTATTTAATACCATGTTATCAGTAGTCCAGGATTAAATGACATTGTTATTTCTTTTTATTGAATTCTGAAAGCTTTACCATATTTTATAAAAAAAATATCTACATTGGGATGTTATATTGCCCATTGTTATTTTTTATAGAGGTTATTAGTATAGACTGTATAGCAGTAAGCATGCTATCATGCCTGTAACTAGGGGTGATTGTTGTATTGTGCTAGATCAAGTGTAGAATTCATTATCTGTAGGTTGTTTTTTATGAGGCTGATTTGTTTACTTCTATTTGCAGGTCCTTCCAATGCTTTTTGTACCTATTTTGCAAATGATGGGAGATGCCACTTTGGAAAATCAAATATGTTTTGGACTTGTGTAAAAAATTGTAGATTTTATTTTGTTAATTAAGTGAATGCTTAATGATGTAAAACTTGATGGGAGAACACTCGAAGTGATGTAAGACTTGGATTTCATTTTGTGAACAATGGGATATTACCTTTAAATATGTTTTATAGAAATCGTTTTGTTAATGTTGCGGCTACCATATGCATTTGCGATTAAATAAAATAGTTATGTATGAATTTTTGTTGTATATAAAATTCAATTATATATTTTATATATAAACAGAAAATTAGTAATTCCATAATAATTTAAACAATTGTTAAGTTTTTCGAACGATTATAGTACTGTAACAAAAAGTAAATTACTTTTTTTGGGATTTTTTTAAAATTCTGTCCCTTATTTATTAGGACGAAATATATCTGTTACAAAAACTTATTTTTTGGGACAAATTAGTAAACCGTCACACAAAAGCATAAATTTGAAAACTTTTGAGACGTTTTGCCTAACCGTCCTTTAACAGTAATTAGGACGGCAATATCCGTCCCTAAAGTTTTTGCCACGCCACCCTAATAGAACCGTCCATTCCCATCCCAAAGGCCGTCCCACATATTTGTTGGGACGGTAATTGCAGTTTTTAAGACAGTTTTTTGTTGTCCCCAAAGGTCACCTTTTTTGTAGTGAAAATATTCTGCGTCGCAAGATTCAATGATATGATTTGACTCAATATCAAGAAATCTCCGAGCATCACTCTTCTCGGCATACCCCAAGAAGATCGTCTTTGTAGTCCTTGTCCCAAGCTTCTGAATCTTCAGATCTGGAAGCTTGACATATGCCAGACACCCTCACACTCGAATGACATTCAAGTTAGGTCTGACCTTGAACCAGAGTTCATGAGGAGTAATGTCTGAAGTTGCATGAGGAACTCTATTTAGAATAAAAGTGGCCGTCAATGCAGCTTCTCCCAAGTAGCACTTTGGAAGACCCGCAGTCAATAATATTGAGTTAATAATTTCTGTTAACGTTCTGTTCTTTCTCTCTGCTACTCCGTTTGATTGAGGAGACTACGGAGCCATAGTCTCATTGACAATTTCATGTTCTTTACAGAATAATACGAATTCATGAGACCTGTACTCTCCACCTCGATCACTTCTTATTCTCTTGAGTTGTTGTCCAGTCTGCCGCTCAGCTTCGGCCCTGAACTCCTTGAACTTCTCGAATGCTTCGTCTTTAGCCTTTAACAAGTAGACAAAAGCATATTTTGAGAAGTCATCGATGAAGGTTATGAAATACTTCATCCCGATCTTTGTAGAGAACTGTTTGAAGTCACAGATATCAGAGTGTCCCAACTCCAGAAGATCTGTACTTCGATTAACCCGAGGAAAGGGTTTCCTTGTGATCTTCGTTTGAGCACAAACTTCACATTTCTCTACCATACCCCACATTTGGAGATAAGTCCCAGACTAGACATTCTGTTTATTCGTTTACAATAAACATGTCCTAGCCTATTATGCCACAACTTAAAAGTATAAGCAGAAGGAGTGATTGTATTAATTACATTAGACTGATTTACAAGCTAAATTTTGAACATTCCTTCGGAATAAAAAGCTTTTTTGAAATATATTCCCTTTATGAACATCACCATCTGGCCAGCATTGATGTCCATCCTGAGGCCTGCGTTGCAGAGTATGCCTCCCAAGATCAGGCTCTTTGCGATAGCATGTACATACTTCACACCTTGAAGCGTGAGAGACTTCCATGAAGTCAACTTCAATACTACCATTTCGATCCCGAGCACTTCAGCTTGTGCCTGGTTTGCCACCATAACCACTTCAGAAGTTGGTGTATAGGTGGTGAACCACTCCTTGCTGAAGCAGACATGACAGGTGGCTCCAGTGTCTACCTACCAGTCAGAGTCAGCCCCCACCGCATCGACCTGCACAATCATAGCAACAACGTCAGTGATCATAGATACCTTGCTAGGCTCTCCTTGCTCTGATTGCTTGGTCTTTGCTTTGCATTCATTCTTGAAGTGGCCCTTCTTGCCACATTTGAAATAAGACATCTGTGACTTTGCCTTCTTTTGCTTGAAGGAAGTCCCCTTCACGTTCAGATTGTTAGGGTTCTTCTTCTTGCTGTGGAAAGCTGTATGCTTTCCCCTTGGTTTCCTGGTATGAACCAGATTGGCGTTAGCCAATTGCTTGGATAGTACGTCCACCTTCAGTTGAGCCCTCATCTGGTCCTCAACATAGACTTCCTGCAGGAGATCGTCGAGACTGACCTCCAGCTTCTTCCTATGCATGTTTGCATAGAACTTGCTCCACCTAGCAGGGAGCTTCAAAACGATCCCTCCAACAACAAACTTGTCGGGGAGAGGCATCACCTCGTCTTCCAACTTCTGTCGCAGTTTCAGGAACTCCTTCACCTGCGGCAGCATTGGGTTCTCGTCCTCAAAAAACCACTTATGATATTTCTCAATAAAAAATATCTTGCTCCAGTTCTTATCAACTTCGTACAGTTTCTCTAGAGACTCCTAAATCTCTTTGGCAACAGTCTTCTTTGAATAAGATTCGGCAAGGGAATCTTCCATAGCATTTAGGATCATAAACCTACAAATGCTATTGTCCCTTCTCCACTTGGCCTGGTTCTTAGTAGTCGCAGAGATTGCGACTGCAGATCCAGTTTCTGGAACAGTAGGTTCCTCCTCAATCAACACGTGATCAATATCAGATAACTGAATATTGAGGAAAATATTTCTTTTCCAGATTTGATAGTGCTCACCATCAAATTGTTCTAACTTAGAGAAGTTAGGATTGATTAGCGAAGCACGAAAGTTTTCCATCGTAGCAATTAAGCTTTGAAATTTTTATTGCTGGGGCATAATTTTCAATAAAAAACTGAGAAAATAAAACAATGGTAAAAACAACGTTTCAACGCAACACTTCAAAGAATGTGCACAACAGAGATCCTAGAAGGATTCTAGATTACGATAATCTAAAAAGACTTCGTAACAATAGCAAACGACAATAGCACTTCTAAACAGAAGGTACGAATCAAAATGCTAACAGCAGCAGCGATGACAGGAGAAAGATGGAAGATGGCTTGCTGGGGTGAATGATCACCGTTGCTCAAAGCTTAATTCGCCCCACACGAACAGCTTCCAGGAACTAGCAAGTTCGACGGAGAACTTTGGAACACTCTGCTCTTCTGACTCCTCGGAAGGCGCACGGACTCCTGCACTAAGTGGTGTTGATGCACTGCTTCTCTTCACTCTCAAACTCTGTGGAAACACGTAAGAAATGGTGCTAAAAACACTTCTGCCCATGTGAATTCTGAACTTGTATATTGAGAGAGAGAGAAGAGAAGCTTATATAGCCTCGCTCTGTAACCGTCCAGTTAGCAACATGTTCGGAATATGGAAAAAACTGTCCCGAACATGCTGTAACTGCTCAATCGTGCACAGACAATATCTGAGCCAAAGGGTGCACAGCGCGCGCCATCTGCGCCACTTGTACAACATGCTCACAGCAGCTCCAGTGCGTACTAGCGCACTGCGTACCCTGCACAACATGCGCAACTTGCGCCACTAGCGCACACTGCGCCGCTTGTGCACCCCGCGCAACCTGCGCCAACCTGCACTAACCACGTGCCAACAGGCATCACCAAATGGGCCGCACAACTGGACGCACTACTTGGCCGCGCAACTGGGCGTGCCACTTGGTCGCGCAACTGGGTGCGCCACTTGGTCGCGCCAATTGGCAGCACAAGTGGCTCGCACAACAAGCGCAACTTATGCGCACTATGCGCCTAGCGACGATACGTGCTAAGTGCAAAATACGCCAACAAAATGCCACATTACGCCTCATGAGTCCATGAGCCCGAGTCCGAGTCCGAGTCGCTAAGCTCCTACGGGGCTTAGCTCCAATGGAAATTAATTTTTCAAGAGCAAAAAGCATGAATGCTTTCATTGTCGATTTAGCCTTTTTTCCATTAGAAAAATACCCCCACATGGCACACCCATGTGCACCTTCACACCACATGTGCATCTCTAAAAGAGCATAGCTAATATATAGAAATACAACTCCTTTGGCCTAGCTGATGTGGGACTAAAATTCCAAAACAAAAGGCCAAACTCCAACTCCAACATATATATATATATATATATATATATATATATATATATATATATATATATATATATATATATATATATATATATATAACGCATCTACACAGACCGAGAAGAGGACCGCGTTTTGAACCGCAGTATCAAGTATCCTCTCTTCATTGGTCGGAACCCGCGTGGCCCATGTTAGCAAGGGGCTGGACATGTCAGCTCCCAGTCCCGACCAATAGTGGAAGGAGGGACACGTGGCACCGCGGTAAACCGCGATACCTCCACTCGGTCTGAGAAGACTTTTTGATATATATATATATATATATATGTATATATATATATATATATATATATATATATATATATATATATAAAGTATGCGGATCAAAAAATTTTAGCTGCTGCTTGCTGCTTTGAGCAAAAGCTCATATTCATTCTCCTTTTAGTCCCACATCGGATGGGCCATTGGTTTGAGTGAGCATATATTGCTTTTCTCCTCTTTGCTTCACTAAAGTAATGAGTGGGTGCCCCATGGGCCACACGCGCGCCGCCGCCCGGCTCGGTTCGACGCGCGTAATGGGTGCGGGTACGTACCCACATCTGCCGGCGCCGAATGCCGAGTCGATTTCCTCTTCGGGTTCGGGCTGAGACCCTTAAAACTTTTTACTCCTCATTTAATTTTTGACCGTTACTATTCATTTAATTTTGTAACGTTGGACTCTCCAATTTCTATCCAGATTCAATGTAACACATTTTTTTGTATTCTGTTATCGTTTTGTAACGTTCCAATTTATTATTCATAATATTCGCCCATTACAAAGATGAATCCGAAGCCTATATATTGAACCCTTTTTCATTCTCAGAAGACACATAAATATACTTCCAAACTCTCTTCTCTAATATCATCTTTTTCGATCCGAGCTTTCCGTTCTTCGTTGTTGCTCTGGGCAGAGCTAAGTCGGGGTCGCTATCTCCAAGTTGTTTGCGGCAAGAAGATTCCGATGGAGCAGAAATTTTACCACTAGGAGCGTTCGGATACGGTCTGCACATAGACCCGAGCTAACTCTTAGGGCAGTGCTACGTGCGCGACTTCCCCGGAGGCCGATAACATCTGCTTATATTTTTATTTGGTTGCAGTTTTTAAAGGAAGAAAATTGATGAATTTCCAACAATCTAAGAGCATCTCCAACCCTATTGTGAGTTTAGAAAAAATAGTTGCCACATATGAATGACAAACTTTTATTTCAAAAATTCTTCTCCAATGCAAATGTAGAATAAAACATAAAGTTGACATGACAATGACATGGCAAGGAGAATGTGAAGTTGGTTGTCTAGATCTAGACAATGCACTTCACAATGACTTTGTCTCCACATCATCAATTATGAATAAAAATATTTATAAAAAAGTAGAAGAAGTGGAGGAGTTGTCTTGGAAGTTGGAAAAAAAATTTATTGTCTCCTCAATACTTTTGCATTGGAGATAGTTTTTCTATCTCATTGTCTTTTGAGATATAATTTTGCCACATAAACAAGACATTGTCTTTTGAGATATAATTTTGCCACATAAACAAGACATTGTCTTGTGGCTCATGCCACATAGGAGCCACCTAAGACTCACAACACTTAACAAGACAATAGGGTTGGAGATGCTCTAAGAGTTAGTACAACTTACTGTCACATTTTAAAAAAATTTCATTACTGCAAAACCGAACATATATTGCTATTTTCCAATACATACCCTTTAAGAATTGCTTAGATACATTTGCCACTGTTTACCACTTGTGTTAACAAAATTTCTTAAAGCTTCTGTTTACCACTTGTGTTAACGGAATTTCTTATATATACTGTTTACCACTTGTGTTAACAAATCTTGGTTAAACATAATTTTCTTAGTCATTTTAAATCCATTCTTTTTAAAGCTTCTGTCTTCTTCTGTTAACAAGTAGAACCTTTGTTAAACATAATTTTCTTAAAGCCTCTCTTATTTTGATACAGTTGCAATATATTAAGTCCTTTCAACACACTTTACTTTATTTGGCAATATATATATTAGACTTGATCAAATATATATACTATCCTTCTTGTCACATATTCATTTGCCATTGTAACAAAGTTTGTTCTCTGTCAATATTAAATTATTCTTTAACAAATCTTGGTTAGATATTGTCAAATATATTGTTTACTACTTGTCAAGTTTTATCATACTAGTTGAGTAGTCGTTTTACTCAATATTTCAATTTAGACTAAATCAAACAATTAAGTGACTTAGTAAAATTCCGTTAATTTTTAAGATCTAAAGTAGAGATTTGTTTGGGAACAAGCCGAATTAAGGGCTCTTCTGTCAACAAGACAAAAATTCGTCTAAGCGATCGGTATTTAAGTTTTCCTAGTGAAGCACCGCTTGCTGGAATCCGGCCCCTACAGCTAACCCAACCTTATCAAAACTTGAAGAAATTTTTTTTGAAGGTAGATTACTAAAATCATTTAAATTGTTAATTTCGGCTTAAAGCCATCTTATTGAGTATATATAATTTTACAGACTTTAGAAAACATGACTTCCAAGGAAGAGACCATTTCTGTAAAGCCTACAAAATTCAATGGCACCTACTTCAAGAGGTGACAGAGCCAGATAAAATTTTGACTTACCACTTTAGGCCTGATTTTTGCTATTAATGGGTCCACAACCATCTCAAATGATTCTGATGAGACTGAGTCTGACATAGGGGTGTCCAAGTCCTCTTCATCCACCAAACCTAAGACCCCTAAGGAAATAGACTACCATTGCTTTCACGGAATCTTAAGCGCTATGTCTGAGTCACTCTATGACATATTTTTTGAATATAAAAGTGCTAAAGAACTCTGGAATGCTTTGGAAGATGAATATGGCTGTAATGATACTGGAATTGACAGATTTAATTCCTCCACATTCAACCGATATGTTATGGTAGATAACAAACCTATCAATGACCAAATTCATGAATTCGAAGAACACCTTAGGCATATTCAAGCCAAGGGAACCTTCTTTTCTACTGAGCACAAAATAGGATGCTTGATAGACAAACTCCCTCCTTCTTGGTCTAATGTGGTAAAGGATCTTCTCCATCTACAAAGGTCTATTACATACCCTCGAGCTCTAAAAGGGCTTAGAACGGAAGAAGAATATAGGGCAAAGGCCAAAGCTAGGTCTAATGCCACAATTAGGGTTAACCTTGTAGAAAGCCATGGCAAATCCAAGTCCAACAACCATCTCAAGCCCAAGAAAAACTTCTTAAAAAAGAAGCAGAGTTTTCAACCAAATCACCAAAATCCCCATTTCCAAAATCCTTATCACCAAAACCCTAAACATCAGCAACCCTATAAACTTAGAAACCCTGGTCAAACTCACGATCAAAGAAGATTTTGTTTCGTGTGTGGTAGAACCAACCATACAGCCATCAACTGCTTCCAAAGGAAGAAAGAACCTATCCAGACCTCATTCAAAGAAAAAGGCAAGCTAGAGGCTAACATGATTCTGATGGGTCCTCCAGCTCTTTCAGGTCTGTAAGCTTTCAACCTGTAGCAAACCTTTCTTATCATTCTTATGAATGGTGGTTGGATTCCGGAGCTAATGTTCACGTTTCGTTTTATCGCTCATGTTTTTCAACCTATCAGAAATCAGGTGGAGGAGGCGTGACTCTAGGAGATGGCTCCACGGCACAGATTGTAGGAAGAGGAAGAATAGATCTGAAGATGACATCAAATTTTTTTTACCTCTTCATAATATGCTTCATGTGTCGTCTGTCAGAAGAAACCTTGTTAGTGGATCCCTCCTTGTAGCCTCAGGATACAAAATTGTAATTGAGGCAAATAAAGTAGTTTTCTCTAAGAATGATTTGTTTGTGGAGAAATGATTTGTGAAAGATGGACTCTTTATTTTAAGTACTATGAATAAAAGTTCAAATCCTTCTTTTGTTGCAAATATTGAATCATCAAATATTTGGCATGGTAGATTAGGTCATATAAACTTAAGATCTATCAAAAAGATGATGAACTTAGATCTTATCCCTAAGACTCCTATAGACGATGAACACAAATGTGAAATATGTGTTCAAGCCAAACACACTAGATTACCTTTCAAATATGTCCATAGGGATTCTGAACTCCTAGAACTTATTCGTAGTGACTTCTGTGACTCCAATAGGATTTTGACCCGAGGTGGTAGGAAATACTTTGTTACTTTTATAGATGACCATTCAAAGTATTGTTACACCTACCTCCTTAAAACCAAAGATGAAGTTCTATACAGATTCAAGGTCTATAAATCTGAAGCTGAGAACCAGTTAGATAGAAAGATTAAGATCCTTAGATCAGATCGTGGTGGAGAGTATACCTCAAATGAAATGACTAACTTCTGTGAAGAGCACATAATTATTCATGAGGTAACTGCTCCTTATTCACCACAATCCAATGGAGTTGCTGAAAGAAAGAATCACACTCTGTTAGATATGGTCAATGTCATACTTCTCAGCTCAGGTGCCCCTGATAATTTTTGGGGGAGAAGTCCTTTTGTCAGCATGTTATATCCTTAATAGGATACCCAGTAAGACTAATGATAAGATAACATATGAGTTATGGAAAGGTCGAACCCCTAGGATTAATTACCTCAAAGTTTGGGGATGTCTAGCTAAGGTAGGAATTCCTTAACCCAAAAAGAGGAAGATAGGACCTAAGACTATAGATGATGTGTTCATAGGATATGCCCTAGATAGTAATGCCAATAGATTTCTTGTAACCCATTCTGAAGTAAATAAAATCTCTAACAACACAATTATAGAAGCTAGAGATGCAGTTTACTTTGAAAATATTTTTTCCTTCAAGGATAGAACCCCTTCAGCTTCCTCTAACCCTTCTCTTACTCCATCTACTAGTTCTCATGATCAAATACCTAGTTCTCAAACCGAACAAGTCATAGAAGCTAGAAGGAGAAAAAGAGAAAGGATTGAAAAGAATTTAGGAGAATGATTCTTCACATTTTTGATAGAGGGTGATCCCTCAACTTATGAAGAAGCCATATCCTCATCTGATGCCCCTTTCTGGAAAGAAGATATTAACAATGAGTATAACTCCATTATGGAGAATAACACTTGGTTTTTAGCAGACCTACCTCTAGGTAGTAAACCCATAGATTGTAAGTGGATTTTTAAAAAGTAACTTAGAGCCGATGGTACCATAGAGAAATACAAGGCTAGATTAGTAGCTAAAGGTTTTACCCAGAAAAAGGAATTGGATTATTTTGATACCTACTCTCCTGTAGCTAGGATTTCTTCTATTAGAATCCTCCTAGCCTTAGCCTCCATTCATGATATGCTGATCCATCAAATGTATGTAAAGACGATATTTCTAAATGGAGATTTAGAGGAAGGAATATATATGGAGCAACATGAAGGTTTTATTGCTAAAGGCCAAGAAAACAAGGTTTGTAAATTAGTAAAATCTTTTTATGGTCTAAAGCAACCTCCCAAGCAATGGCACAACAAATTTGACAAAGTCATTATAGAATTTGGTTTTGTGCCAAATGAATATGACAAATGTTCGTATTCTAAAAATATAAATAAAAGTTATGTTATCTTATGCTTGTATGTTGATGATATACTTATTTTAGGATCTTCACTGGAATTGATAAATAATACTAAGGATTATTTGTCTAACCAGTTTGACATAAAAGACCTAGGTAAAGCAAACCTGATCCTAGGAATGCACGTGTCCAAATGTAAAGAGGGCTATACTCTATCTTTAGCACATTCAATTGAGAAAATGCTAAGGAAGTTTGAGTACTTTGACAAAAAACATGCCCTTACTCCTTATGACAGTAATGTTGTTCTCAAGAACAATGAATGATCACCTATAGAATAACATATATATTCACAAATGATAGGATCCCTTATGTACATAACTAATAAGACCAGACCTGATATTGCTTTTGCAATTGAGAGACTAAGTAGATATACTAGTAACCCAAATCAATCACATTGGACCGCTTTGGATAGAGTATTTAGATATCTTAAGGAAACTCTAGATTATAAACTTCATTATATTATACACCATGATATCATAGAATGTTACTCCGATACAAATTTGGTAACTGATTCACATGATGTAAAATCCATGACTAGATATGTTTTTACCCTAGCAGGAGCTGCAATCTCCTAGGGATCATGTAAACAGACTATTATTGCTAGGAGTACAATGGACTCTGAAATGATAGCTTTGGACACTACTTGTAGAGAAGCCGAATGGCTTAGAAATCTTATTATGCATATACATGTTTCTGTTCATCCTATTCCTGCTATTTCTATAAACTGTGATAATAAATCTGTTATAGAACTACTAAAGCATGATTCTGTGAACGCTAAGATGAACATGCACCTACAGCTGCGCTTCAAGTCAATAAAGAGCCTATTGGACAAGTATGTGGTTCTTGACTATATAAAGTCAGAAAAGAACCTTGCAGACCACTTGACGAAGGGTCTGTCCAGGACATTGATCCTAGAATCATCGAGGGGGTGTGGTTAAGCCAATAGTATAGTCACCAGCAGTGGCAACCCAACCGAGTCTGACTAGAGATCCCAAGAAGCCAGTTCAATGGATAGGAACAAGCCGGACTAGTTGACTATTATGGAACACTGACCTGAGATTAAATTCTCTTTAAAATAAAAGTCCAGGAGGCTGTACATGTGTACATTAAATATCCCATCCCTATGGTGATAGTATTCCTTTTGTTATATGGATAGGGTGAGTTTAAACTCTTAATAAGTCCAAGCATGATATGCAGGGTTGATTCCTATCACCAACCCTTACGGACTTACCTATATGAGAGGTCGTGAGGGCCGCGACTATAGGACAGGGCGATCCTAGACAATTCTCATGAATGTGTAAAAGTGCGCATGGCCAACCAAAAGCGTCACCCGATAGACCCAGCACCTCTAGCGTACTATGTGTGTTATTGTCTGAATCTGGTTTAAGAAGATTGATTCAAGGCGTAGTCCATCAAGCTCTTCTTCAGACAAAAATAAAAGTCACTACATGAGATTCAAGGCTGTATTCCATCTCATTTATGCATAGTATCGACTGCCTATAAATTCTCTTACTCGTCTTTTAATTTTTCTTTCTTTCTATTTTCTTGGAACTTGAGCTTTTTTTTGGGGGGGGATTGGTAGCTGCTGCTTTGAGCAAAAGCTCATATTCACTCTCCTTTTAGTCCCACATTTTGAGTGAGCATATATTGCTTTTCTCCTCTTTGCTTCCCTAAAGTAATGAGTATGTGCCCCATGGGCCACACGCGCGCGCCGCCGCCGCCGTTCGGCCCGGCTCGTCTCGGTTCGGTTCGGCGCGCGTAACGGGTGTGGGTACGTGCCCACATCTGCCGGCACCGAATGCCGAGTCGATTTCCTCTTCGCGTTCGGACTGAGACCCTTAAAACTTTTTGCTCCTCATTTAGTTTTGACCATTATTATTCATTTAATTTTGTAACGTTGGACTCTCCAATTTTCGTCCAGATTCGATGTACCATGTTTTTTGTATTCTGTTATTGTTTTGTAACGTTCCAATTTATTATTGATAACATTCGCCCGTTACAAAGATGAATCTGAAGCCTATATATTGAACCATTTTTCATTCTCAGAAGACACAGAAATATACGTCTAAACTTTCTTCTCTAATTTCGTCTTTTCCGATCCGAGCTTTCCGTTCTTCGTTGTTGCTCTGGACAGAGCTAAGTCGGGGTCGCTCTCTCCAAGTCGTGTGCGGAAAGGAGATTTTGGTGGAGCGGAAATTTTACCACTAGGAGCGTTCGGATACGGTTTGCACATAGATCCGAGCTAACTCTTATGGAAGTGCTACGTGCGCGACTTCCCCGGAGGCCGGTAACATCTACTTATATTTTTATTTGGTTGCAGTTTTTAAAGGAAGAAAATTGACAAATTTCCAACAAAATCTCTGTCCGCGGAGCCTCGTTCCTTCTGCATCATCGGAACGGAGGGTTCGCGTGGGACATCCGCGCGCGTCAGCTCAATCCAACGGCCGATGACGACTGAGCTCCCATGGAAAGCAAAATTCGGACCTTTTATATATATATATATATATATATATATATATATATATATATATATATATATATATATATATATATATAAGCAAATGTCCAAGTGGTCGGTAGTTCGAGCCCCAGAGAACGAAACCTGCCCCCTCTCCTACCTCTGTGTTTATATCTCCTACCTCTGTGTTTATATCGAGTCGAATTTGTAAAATATTGGCTTTCCATTAGAGTTTCTACACTAGACATTTTTGTTGTCTTTGGTTTCTTCTTGATTGTCCTCTCAAGGGGAGTGGAATATATTGTTGTACCAGAAGAAGGATTTTGCACCTAGTATGTTTGAAATGTGGTTACCAGAACTGGAAACAAATCATCAGGAATGTATTCTCTTCAGTGATTTTTTGAGATAATTTTATTTATTATATATTCTTTGTGCGTCTAAGCTGTATAGTTGAAACATTTATGTGTGGTTCCTGGTTTTGGATCTCTCTTTAGTGTCAATGAATGTCAAAATTTTGGCAGTCCAAAAATATATATTAAAATGATGTGCTCGTTATGTTCATTTTTTGGGTCGATGTCGGGATGAACTGTAAATTCGTTGGTGATAATGTTTTATAACATTATATTTTGGTGAGATTATCTACGGTGCGGCTAAAAGAAAATCGGAAAATCATTAGAGATTAAGAGGAAATATTTTGAACATGAGGAACGAAGACCAATAGAATGCACCAATTATAATTCAGCGAATTTCGGGAATTTTCTTATTCCTTGATACTTTACCATTGTTCCTTCTTCTTGTAATTCATGCACTTACACAGACGTGGTATATATCATAACATCAGAAAATTTGTCTTTTTTTTTTTAGATTATAGATTCGTACGTTTTGAAATAGAGAAAAATAAATAAATGAAAGAGTGGTTTGTCCCTTTGGAGCCGAAAGAAAAATTCCTTCGGCTATGTGCTTAGTTGGAGCTACTGAGCATAGCGAATCGGAGCCGAAGGCTAACTGAAGTAGCTTTCCTCCGAAGCCAAATGCCCCTTTCTGCTTTTATGTACGTAATAGTTATAGTTAGTCGATGGAGCAAACATCTCACGACACGAGCTGACGACAAACCATTTTAGAGATGGTCAGTGTACTATATACCAGTTTCCAAATCCACGATTGAGAATTTGATCTATACTATTTGGCCCGTGGTCTTGGCCCGTAAATTGTGGGCCCGTGGTCTTGGCCCGTAAATCGTGACCGCATGTCACGTGTCAGCATTCCATTTGTTTGGATCCGCCACCGGCTGATCTGTCAATAAGGCGCCGACATGTGACGAACGGTCCAAAAGTGCAGACAAATTCTGCGGTCCACATAACACTACCGTTCATATGTATATATGAAGACTACTGTCAATATCAAATATTCCACAATAACCACAAAGGAATTTTTTTTTTCTCTCTCATATAACCTACATCTTCGTCACCTCAATTTCTCATCTTAACAACTTCAACATTTCTAACGAGAAAAATAGTTCTCCAAAATTGAGTTGGGAAAGGGTCAGAGTGGTTTTATAAAGAGAAACAACGGGTATCTTCATGTTTTTTTTTTAATTTCAAAATAAAATCTAATGAAAAACAAACGATCGATCATAACACAGAAATCCGTATTCAGAACTGATAAAATTTGGCAGTATTCTACGTAGTTGGGACTTTTAAAATTTAGACATCCATCTGCATAGCAAGGACTGTCAAAATTTTGGCATCCCTCCATCGTCCCAAACGGGATTAATTTGAAGCTTCACAACTCTATTAGTAGAGCTTGAAACTCCGAAAATAGTACCTTAATGGTAATGAGATGTATTGTCCCAAGAGAAAAATTACAGAGTAAAATAAAATAAGTTGTATTTTTTCACAAGGTCGACCCCAAGATAGAAATATAGAAATGAAAGCTACCCCCCCCCCCCCCCCCCCCCCCCCCCCCCCCCCAACACCCCACACACACAATCATTGGGAGAAAAAAAAAAATCATGACCATTCACTTAGTTGAAAGATCAACATCACCAAAACTACGATTTAGATATTGGTTCCAAATGTCAGACCAAACTGTCTCCCTCGTTCGGCATGATGTATTTTTTTTTTCTAATCCTTGTTCTATTTGACTAAATTAATTTCTTGAATCAATCAAATATGTGATAGTTGATCATCTATTCGAATTTGTTAAAAATGGGAGCAAGTCTGTTGTTTTTATTATTCTATATCAATTTTGTAACATGTGTTCTCAACACGTGACAACTCCTTCTTTTTGTATCCATAATTATAGAAACTAAGAATATGTCACATACTGAGAACATATAACTAGAGGTAGGCACGGTCGGATCAATGGACTCGCACTGGATCCGTTAGTTGGCGGGACGAGACGGGACGGACCAAAAAAATATTAGAACCAGACCGGACTCGACCCGTTCGAAACAGGTCCGAAAACGAAACGACCCGCGGATCCAAACGGGTCCAAATACAGTAAAAAATTCCAGAAACTATAACAGTAAACAGTTACATATGTTCTATTATCTATAAGAACAAAACATGTCTGATGTCTTCCAAATTTCTAGAATTTGTTTACTAAACAATAACGTATTATATTATCTACAAACTATAACAACAAAAGTCCAGAAATTGATAAAAAAAATATATAAACTCCTATAAACGGGTCGGGACGGGGCCCGTTTTGATTTGAAAATACGACCAATCCCTACTTGTTAATGTTTCACGATCCGTCCCGTCCCGTCCCGGTCCGGCCTGTTTAAATTTCAAATTTTATGAAACGATTTGTTTAGACATTTTACGGTTCGGACCGAATCGAAACCGGAGGTTCTGAAATTCTATGCCCAGTCCTGCATATACAAAATTGATAGAGTCAACCTATAACAAAATTGATACAGAATACTAAAAACAACAATCCATCCCCTTTAAAAAATAAAGTTGACAAAATTGTGAGGGCGTTGTAACTAAAAACAAGTCTAGTTCTGCAGGCCCATCTATTATGGGTTGGATAAGACAGAACCTTAACCTAATAAATTAATTAAGAAGAATGGTTGGTCTAACACACATAGCCGGACATATAACTATATGTTTTTATGGTTATATATATATATATATATATATATATATATTTTTTTTTTTTTTTTTTTTTTTTTTTTTTTTTTTTTTTTAATATATATATATATATATATATATATATATATATAAAACATACGTGATATGTGATTTATGGTTAACTAGAGAAGTAATGAAATTTAAGAGTTCAAAACTTGTCCAAAAGTAGGATATTTTTTTATAAGATACGTTACCGTAGGACGTTTTGTCACCAATTTTTTTTTTTAACGTAAGAAAACGCCAAACGGTATGACATATTTTGCGCTTTTATGCCTTAATTTATAATTTTGTCAAACTATATGTTCTGAGAATATTTTTTTTTTTTGAAATCCCACGTACACACACGATTCGAAGACTCAACCTTGTCGGCTCCTTCGAGTGTCTTCTCCACTACCACCATGTTAGAGAGCTCGGACGAGAACAATTTCTTTAAACTTTAGTTTTCTTAACGAAAATATCCGATGATACAACCAAATATTTCATTATCAGGACCGGTTCTGAGTTCATAGAAGCCTAAGACAAACTTTTAAAGTGGACCCCATACGTAATATAAAAAAATTAAATTTATTCTTATTAAAAAGATTTGAACTAAGAACCTCTAGAGTGCAAGCCTAATATGTTAACCAATACATAATAGTTATTTTATGTTAACTACTACACCATATTATTTTAATGTTAACTACTACACCGTAATTATTTTTATATAACTAACAACTTATATTTTAATTTTGGGACCATAATATGAGATCCGGAGCGAGTGCGTGCACTTCCTTAAGGCCGTTCCTCATTATTTGAAAGCTTAATAAAATAATACTATCATGCACTTTATTTCTTGACTTTTAAGCTGCAACAGCTAGCCCATGTATATGTGTATATATTATATATGCCTAATTAATAATCAAATATTATATATATGTGTATATATATATATTCATTGTTCAAGATCAATTCATGCAATGAGTCTGATTTGGTCGTTGCATGCTGATCTATAAAGCTCCCCTTCTCCTATTTCTTCATTCCATTTCTCTATTTGGTCTCTAGTTCCGACTTAAGAGTTAGACTAGACGATATATTCTTTCTTTCTTCTCATAGTCCCGAAAAATGCAGACAATTACATGCAAAGGTGAGGAATTTACTTATATATGTCATTTTTTTTTTCTCATATGATTGGTCTATATAACTTGTGATTTATGTATACACACACACACACACACGTAGGAGCCGTATGGTGGAGGGCGGGGGAGACACCGACGGTGGAGGAGATCGAGGTGGAGCCTCCACGGATGTCAGAGGTCCGAGTCAGGATGCTCATGGCGAGCCTATGCCACACCGATGTGATATTTCGTGACGGCTTCCCTTTTGTGAGTATATATATATATATATATATATATATATATATGAGTAATTTCAATTTTTTCGACTGGGTGGATGAAGATCCTAAAATCGAGTACACGATAAAGCAAAAAAGAAAAGAAAAAAGAGAGTCTTCGTGATGTTTATATCTTCATTGTAAGATTAGTATTGGAGCATATTATTTCTCATATGTTATACTATAGACCAAGAAGGAATTGTAGCAAGAAATGTTCTTCTTGAAAGAACTTGGGTTGGAGTAATTTAATTACACTTACTGGTTGCAATAACTTTTTTTTTTCTTCTTTTGATGCAGCCACTTTTTCCAAGAATTTTGGGCCACGAAGGAGTTGGGTAATCTCTCTCTCTCTCCCTCTCCACAATTATGAGTTTATTTTCTTCAAGTGTTATAGAGAAGAAAGAAATTCGTTTTTTTTTTTTAATTTCTTGAAGAACTTTCGAATTAGGGGTTTAAGAAAATAGTAATTAATTTCAACACCCAAATGTGAATGTTCTCCAATGAACTTTCCAATTAGTGTTTAGACCCTCGTTTTTATATTAGTTTAGAGTTTAAGCTCTAACATGTTCAATTGGAAAGTTTAGATCCTAATTTTTTTTTTTTTTTTTTTTTGTTCCTGTTATATTCTCCCTTCATGTTTGGTAATAAAATTTTCATATATAAGTTAGGGAGGATGTAATGAAAAAAAGAAAAAAAAAATACAATTTCAGGATCTAAACTTTTCAATTAAACATGTGATGACTTAAACTCGAAACTGGTATAAATTTCATAATATAAACTCTAATTAGCCCTAAAAGAATTATATAAGATATCGTCTCTAAATTTAGTTTTCTTTTGAGAGAATGATCCTTAATTTTAGAACAACAAGATAATAGTTTATCTACCCAGAGCCTACTAGCTAGTAAGTTTTATGACAAGTCCCTTTTGTTCGTTGTACTTAAAATTTGGCAATGGAAAATTAATTATAAACTTTTTTCTTTCTTTTTGATGCAGCCACTTTTTCCAAGAATTATATAAGATTACAACCTAGAGTTTTTGTCCTTTTCTTTTTCTCCTTTTATTTTCGTCTTTTAATCATTGGCTACTTTGTACTTAATTGATACTTTCTCAACTTTCAAATTTTTTTTTTTTTTTTTTTTTTACAATTTATGAGAATAAACTTATTTTTTATTGTCAATTTGTTATCATAAAATCCCACCCCCCCCCCCCCCCCCCCCCCCAACCCCACCATAATAGAGTTAATAGAAAACTAAAAATAATAATAACAAAATTTAGTCCATATCTCATTCTTGTGTACTATTTTGTGGATTTTCAGCATAACAAGACACAAAATTCATCCTTAAATAAACTTGATGTCCTCTCAGATAAAACTTTGATACAGAAAGATGTATCAAAACTTTGATACAGCCTCTATATGACAAGTGGGCCATCTTTATATATTTATGTTTATACATTTTACTAAGAGAGAGGGGAACCCACTTATCATACATAGACTACATCAAAGTTTTGAATACAAGCTTCTGTATCTAAGTTTTCTCTTGTCCTTTTTTTTTTCTTCTTTCCATCTCTTTATCTTATGTTTGTAATTTACTCTTTGTAAATAATTGAGACATGTCATCTATGATTCTATGAATGTAGTGTTTAAGAGCATCTCCAACCCTATTGTCTTGTTAAGTGTCCTATGTGACATGAGCCACAAGACAATGTCTTGTTTATGTGGCAAAATTATATCTCAAAAGACAATGAGATAGAAAAACTCTCTCCAATGCAAAGGTATGGAGAAGACAAAAAAAAGTATTTTTTTCAACTTCCAAGGCAACTTTTAAGACAACTAGTCATCTTCTTTCTTTTTTCTAATATTTTTTATTCATAATTGATGACATGGAAGAGAAGACATTGTCAAGTGCATTGTTTAGAACAAGACAATTAACTTCACAATGCCTTCTTTAATTTTTACCACATAAGCTTCACAATTGACTTGACAATTGCATTGGAGAAGAACTTTTGAATAAAAATTTTGTCATTCCTATGTGGCATTAACTTTTTTCCAAAGTCACAATAGGGTTGGAGATGCTCTAAGACCATCTCCAATGGTGATTTCTAAAATTGAGTTCTTATCCTACTTGGCATGGTACTTTAAGAAGATTTCTATCCTAGTTGGAAGAGTTTCTACATAGAAATTGTAGACATACAAAAATATTCTCCAATGGTTCTCCATTTCTATCATATGTGTCACATAGTAAAATGACCAATTTAATGGTGTGGGGTCCAATAATAATTGTCATGAGAGGTAGGAGAATTTCTATGAGAGTTTCTACATGTAGAAACCCTCTTAGAAAGTTTCCATCCTACATCATTGCCACCTAGGATAGAAATGGTGATAGAAATCACCATTGGAAGAAATTTTTTCTAAAATGGATTTCTTCCATAGAAATAGGGAAGATAGAAACTCCCATTGGAGATGGTCTAAGAGGATTGGTTTTGCCATCCAAAAAGGACTGACGATATGCTTGCCATCTACTTCGGAAAGTTGACTGCTTTAAAAAAATAAAAATAAAAAATAAATAAAAATAAAGTAATTCCAAAGCATGTTCCCATTATTTAATCTAGCGTTGCTCCCACTCCCCACACTGGCTCCACGGCTGAGCTGTTCCTTGAAAAAGAAAAAAAGAGATTCCACTTTGGACCTTTTTTTTAAATTTATATACCTTAGTGGTTTTTTGTTTGGATGATAGAAACTCATATTGTACGACCCTAAAATGACTCATAATTTTGCTAATAAAAAATAATTAGTTTACAATAAGCTAAAATATTAGTAACTAATAGAATTTAATTATCAATTTAGTTAAATATAATTTATAACTAGCTTGAGTTATATAATCACAAGTGACGACTCTAAAATATTTTACGAGACATAAGAATTGATCTACGAGACATGATATTTGAGTTTGTTCGGCTCTATGAAACCAAACCATTGATTTTTGTAGCGTCGTGGAGAGCGTCGGCGAAGGCGTGGACGACCTGAAGGAAGGAGACATGGTCATCCCGACCTTCCTGGGGGAGTGCCGGGAGTGTGTGAATTGCAAGTCGAGCAGGACCAACCACTGCCAGAAGTACCCCATGGCCCTGCACGGCCTCATGGCCCCCGACATGACGTCGAGGATGTCGGTGAGAGGGGAGAGGCTCTACCACATGTTCACCTGCTCGACCTTCGTGCAGTACACTGTGGTGAACACGAACTACGTTGTCAAGGTCGACCCGAGGCTGCCGCTGGCCGACGCCAGTCTGCTCTCGTGCGGCTTCTCCACCGGCTACGGAGCCGTGTGGAAGGAGGCCAAGGTCGAGGAAGGTTCCAGCGTGGCTGTGTTCGGACTCGGAGGAGTCGGCATGGGAGTAAGTATATACTTTTAGTCCAGTTCCTACCTCCATGCATGCATGATAGTGATGAATGGTGAGTTCGTCCAATGATATAATGACAAAAGTAATATAAAAAGAATAATCAAATAATTACAAAATATCATTAAGACATGGTTACTAATTATAAAAAATAAAAAATATTACCATGTATTATTATAGACGGGCTCTTCATTCACCACTGCTACGTTAGTCATTCGAGCTCGAATTTTTGGTTCCGTCCTTAATTATTTACGAACTTTTTGTGACGTACAGGCTATAGTTGCAGCCAAGTTACTGGGAGCAAGCAAGATCATAGGGGTGGACGTGAATGAGAGGAAGAGGGAGAAGGCGCAAGCGTTCGGGATGACCGACTTCGTCAACCCGAAAGACGTAGCCGAGGTGGACAAGACCGTCGTCGAGCGGATAAGGGATATGACGGGCGGAGAAGGTGTCGACTACAGCTTCGAATGCAGCGGAGCGGCCCCGTTGATCTGCCAAGCACTCGAAGCTACTGTACAGGTATCGATGGATCGAGATAGATTTGAGGGAAGTATCATTTACAATTTGTTCTGTGGAGATTGTATGTTCGAGTAACGGAAATAATTTCTTCAAAATAACATTAATTTTCATCCACAATAGCATAAATTTTCATACATAGTATTAAAATTTAATAAAATTGTACATACAGAGCAAAGTTTCACCAAATTAAAAAAAAATGTTCAACCGAACATTTTCTTACAATTTTTGATTTTTTTTTATAAATTCAATTTTTTTTTTTACTTTTTCATATAAATCTTATTACTTCACCTGCTGAACACAAGTCCCACATATTTTGATGTTATAACATACACATTTATATGTATATGAACAATTTTTTTTTACGAAATTATTAAAAAAAATAAAAGAAAAATGTCCAAGGCATGATTTTTTTTTTTTTAACATAATATTTGCCTTACGGTAGGATGATTTGTCATAAAAATAAAAAATATAAGAAAATGTCCAACGTAGGATTTTTGTGTGTTAGAAACCTCCTATCATAGGACATTTTTTTGAAGATATTTTTTTAAACTTTGCCCGTGCACTAAATAAAGCCACCAAGTCAGCTTTGGCCTGGGAACTATGGATAAACGTCACCCAGCTGTCCCGTTGGGGCTCGATCCTGAGACCTTTCCGCAACATGCCAACAGTCTTACCGCTAAACCGCGTGCCATTGGTTGCATTTTTTTGATTTGTAAATTATGTTTTTTTAACTGTCCTTCCATTCAACCTTTTAGGTCTTAATTTACAACTTTACCAAATTATATACTTTGAGCACAATATCTTTAAACTTTAATTCTTTGTATAAATATTTCTATAATAATAATAATAATAATAATAATAATAATAATAATAAAAAGTAGGGTACATTTTGAGTCTTTATATAATTTTTTACATCCTGTATTTGCTAGAGCCTCGTGATCGACTCGTGAGAATTAGCTTTACATCTCGAGAATGCATACTCTAATACCGATCACCATTTTTACAGTCAAGAGGGGTGACGATCGTCGCCGGTGCCACCGCCGCGAAGACCGTGGAGATAAGCCCGATGCACCTGTTGCTGGGTAAGGCGCTGAAGGGCTCCATCTTCGGCGGGCTGAGACCTCCCTCCGACGTTCCGTCGATCGTCGCCAAATGCGTAAATAAGGTCATTTAGTCACTCATCCTCAAGATCTGCAGTTACTGTATGATTTCATCTTTGAATTTGATTTCATCTTTAACTCTTTCTTTGCAGGAGATCCAGCTCGAGGAGATGGTAACTCACCATTTTGATTTGGAGAACATAAGTGAAGCATTCGAAATGCTGAAAGAACCAGAATGCCTCAAAGTTGTGATAAGGATCAATGACAACTAGGAAAATTCCTGTGTCCCTAACTCTTCATTATCAAACTTTGTCACACATATATGCATGTCTCGCAAGTCATAACATGTATGATATGTGACTATTATGAATTTAGCTCAATAAAGATAAATTTAAGTTTTTGCTCTTGAGAGGGTTCTAATGTGAGCTTTATACCATAGTTTGCATTATCGGTCGATATCGATACTGATTCAATACGGCCGATACCGATACATTTTGACATGTTCCGATCTGAGACGGACCCAACCGATACCGACCAATACCAACGTTGAAGGTCTCTTTTTCGATTAATTCGGTAGACAAAGTTAAACGAAAAAGACAAATCAATAAGGGTAAAAGCATTGTAATATTGTAAAAGCATGCAAACGAAGAAAACTTATTTATCACAGGTAAACCAATCAACAAATGTCAATATTATTTTATTTAATTTCTAAACTACTAACAAACAACACATAAAATACTTAAAATTATGTCTAAATATAAAAAAAAAATTCTGAATTTTAATAATTTATTAGTAATTATTTGCTTTACGTACCAAAAAAAACTTCAATACTCTAATTTGAAACCGTCGATACTGCCAATAACGTCGATCACAATACTCATGGGAAAGGTCCGATACCAATTTCGATACCGATATTACGTACCAATTTGAATCCATCTTCGGCGGGATGAGACCTCCGTCCGACGTTCCGTCCATCGTCGCCAAATGCGTAAATAAGGTCATTTAGTAACTCATCTTAAAAAAAAAATAAAATAAATAAAAAATAAAATAAAAAATAAAAACTCATCTTCAAGATCAGTAGTTACTGTATGATTGCATCTTTGATTTTGATTTGGAAGAGACCAATATATAAGAAAATGCTGCAGAGCTGATCTTTAATTCTTTCTTTGCAGGAAATCCAGCTTGAGGAGATGGTAACTCACCATTTTGATTTGGAGAACATAAGTGAAGCATTCGAAATGCTCAAAGAACCAGAATGCCTCAAAGTTGTGATAAGGATCAATGACAACTAGGAAAATTCCTGTGTCCCAACTCTTCATTATCAAACTTTGTCACACATATATACATGTCTCGCAATTCATAACATGTATGATATGTGATTATTATGAATTTAGCTCAATAGAGATAAATTTAAGTTTTTTGCTCTTGCAGAGGGTTCTAATGTGAGCTTTATACTATACTTTACAGCATACGCCGATACCAATACATTTTGACATGTCCTGATATGAGACAGACGGTTACTGATACCGACCGATACCGACGTTGAAGGTCGCTTTTTCCGTTAATTCGGTAGAAAAAATTAAACGAAAAAGACAAATCAATAAGGGTGTAAAAGCATAGAATGTTGTAAAAGCATGCAAATGAAGAAAACTTATTTATTGCAGGTAACCAATCAATAAATGTCAATATTGTTTCATTTAATATCAAAATTACTAACAAATAACACATAAAATACTTAAAATTATGTCTAAATATTTTTTTATTATAGATTTTAACAACTTATTAATAATTATTTGGTTTTCGACACAAAAAAAACTTAATACACTAACCGCCGATACTACTAATAACGTCGATAACAATACTCATAGGAAAGGTCCGATACCAATTTCGATACCGATATTTCGAACCTTGCTTTATATATAATGCGATGTGACTCGAACATGAGTTGGTCCATGAGGTACAATATTTGACTGTGCCCATATGCCTTAAAAGAGAATTTCCATATAAGACATGAAGGGCAATACCAATTATCTGCATCTCATGATCCCATCTTCTACCCGATGTGGGACTAAATTATCAACTCCATTGTCACCCCCTTTGAGGGCTCAGTTGGAAACGAGATACCACAATATTCACCTTAGCTCGTTTTCGCTGTCACGTCCCGGTCCCGATCCCGATCCCGAATTATCGTTCGTCCTTGCTTTGATCTCTATGGAACTGTTTGTCCTCGTCTGGACGTGATGTCATGCAAGTCTAAGTTGCGCTTTTACAAGGCCAAGACCTGTACAATAACAAGATAGACAATGTCGATGCCGCAGAACAATTGAGCAGGATTGAAGTAGCGAACACATTGTAGAATACAAATTGAGCACAATGATAACAGAAACAAATTCGTTTTATTGATATCTTTTTAACTAATTACAAAGATCTTATTGTCTCTTTGATAAATGCCATACTTGGTTTACAATATCTCATGAACTATACATATTACAATGATTCTGTTTCATACATTACATCCCTTTATATAGAAAACCATCACTTTTCTATATTTTCTTCTAATTTCTAGCTCCTAAGGATGACGCTCTGACTATCACTTTGGACTTTCCATTTTGATGCATCTTGCACCTGCAAAAAACTGGTGGTGGATCAGTACATCAATGTACTGGTGAAAGACAAAGGCTACACCGTCTGAAACGATCACTAAGTATTCATGTGGAAAAATATTACATTATGAGTGATCTTGTTATCTTTTACCTATGTTCATTTCATGTAGTACAAAGTCAGATTACATCTTTGAAAACACTTTCGAAAATCAGCATTTCATTTCTTTCATTCAAGCTAGCCAACTAACAGGAATTCCATGTATGATAACAATTAAATCTATCATGATGTGCACAACGTGTCTCGTGAGCCAAAACATTTCATTAGGGACTATAGCAGAAACATATCATGCATTATTCATTCTTTCTCTATGTAACAACTAACAGCATATCAGTAGTTAAGTTCAATATCTATTCTCAGGACAACACTTTTATGTGAACAAATTTCATGTGAGCAAATCATGTAAGAAAACATAACACACCAAACGAACATAACCGTTCGATGATTCTTAACTAAACCGACGATCAATCCTTGCAAATACAAGGGTTAGAACAGTATTAAAGTTATGTACAATAAGCTTTCATGTTCGTCTCTACATGGTTAGGCTTACAATAAATCTCTATCGATGCATGACTCGATTAGCAGTTGTGACTCAAGGCTCAGCTCTGCACTAATACATGCATATACCAGTAGTTGTGACTCGTAGTTCAGCTCTTCACTGATGCACACACATACTAGCAGCTGTGGCTCAGGGTTCAACTCTTCATTAACCGATACCTATATATATGATGGACCATGGGTTACTCTTCATGATTAGCAGCTGTGACGTTCTAGCCCATCTCACTAATAGACTAACACCCCCTGATCGTGATGACTTCTAGCCTCAGGGTGTCATGTTCCCTCCTAGGACGATCCCGGTGCCCCGGAGATCGGTCGAGAGATTACATCATTCTGTATAGGTTGTCTAAACCAAATGTATGAATGCAACTTTTATCAGATAAACTTTACTATGCAACAATTCATTGATCTATCGGCATACATATTCCATCTCTCTCTTCTTTCATATAAGAGACCCAATAGCTTTTCTATTCTTTTCTATATGGACAAGCCGTATCATCTCTTTTAACAACACAATGCCTTCTATACAATTCTGTCTTTATAACATTCGATAAAGGAACAATAAAACAATCTTTATTTAAGCAAGCATAATAATAGTCCTAAACAATAAGTATGAACTTTACTCATGATAGCTTACTATTCAGGGATATGTGAGCATTCTATTTTCTCTTCTTATTAATCATGGCAAGGTTCATTCAATTGGATTGATATATAACATTAGCATGCAAATCTTTTTATATTGTCTTAGCATATCAATGATTCGTTCATTATGTGACATATATTGAAAACTCATAGCTTCTTTATTAGGCGTGAAAGAATCAGAAAGTGGAGAATTTGTCACTCACCCAGATCAATCGTCTTATGTTCCAGAGCCATCAATTCAATTTCTATGTCATAGTGCCATCGTGGAGCGGGGCACTACATTCGATAGCCGAACAACCTTAGCACCTCTGCCACATTTGTTTCCCGCCAGCCGAACAACCTTAGAACCCATGCTACCTTTATTTGTTCCCGCTAGCTGAGCACCCATGAGGTCCAACATATTGTCATCTTGATCCGTTCGACCACATAACCAAACTGACATGCTTTTATTTGTTCTAGTTAGTCGAGCACCCAGAAGATCCAATATATTGTCATCTTGATCTGTTCGATCATAGAACCAAATTGACATGCCTTTATTCATTTCCGCCATCTGAGCACTTAGGAGATCCAACATATTGCCATCTCGATCCGTTCGACTACAAAAACAAACTGATACGTTCATCCACATCACTATTGTGTGCCAACCATAATGTTTTACTCTATCTTGGACATGTCGAACCCAACATTGAATATTAGGCCTGATTCGCCTTTCGCCTGCAAAGTTCTTGACACCCAATCCATCTTATAGAGGATATTCCTAACTCACCTTGGGAAGAAGGCCCGTATAATCGGTCCGATTATATGCATGAACGTTCAACACCATCAGTCTCGAACTAATTAGACCCGTCCAAACCTGTCCTGTAACCATGGCTCTGATACCACTTGTTGTGGAATGCGATGTGATCCGAACCCGAGTTGGCCCATGAGGTGTGATATTGGACTAGGTCCATATACCTTAAAAAAAAATTTCTATGTAAGGTCTGAACCAATCCCAATCATTTACACCTCATAATCCCACCTCCTACCAGACGCGGGACTAAATTACAACCTGCATTGTCACCTCCTTTGAGGGCTCAACTGAAAATGATATACAATCCAATATATATACATATAATGTAACACCCCAGTCCCAAAATACGTAGAAGTAGGAGATCGTATACATATCAGCTACGTATCGAGAGGACTCCAGCCCAGCTCAAGTACATATAAGCTGTCTATATGTGATAGTTGATCATCTATTCGAATTTATTAAAAATGAGAGCAAATCTGTTGTCCCCATTATTCTATGTCAATTTTGTAACATGTGTTCTCAGCACGTGACAACTCCTACTTTTTGTATCCATAATTATAGAAGCTAAGAACATATCATTGTAAGCCCCCTAATTTTTTTGGAATTTTTTATTTATTTTATATGATTGTTATTTATTAGATTATATTTTAATTTTTTATTATGACTATAGATGTACTTTTTTGTAGCTTTAATTTTTGGAGCACAAGAAATGTCAATCTTTCAAAATGTTCTTCATGAGTTTTGAAGTAGACAAGTCCACCTTCAATTTGATATATCATGTCCCATCCAAACTTATCCCTTAACATTTTTTTGATTTCGCACAACTTTGGGTCAAATTTAGGCCATTTGATTATTTACCTAATTATAGATCTAACTTCCAACGTGAGTTCGGGACTCGACTTCGATCAAAACTATTTGATCCAATATATTATTTTGACCCATTTTTAGCCTACGATGCACATGCCATGGGTGTGCCACTCAATCTAGTTTTCATGTACTATTTATTTGCGAATGACACATGAGACCAATTGGTTGACTTTTCAAGTTTGATTTGACTAGAAAATATATTTGGACCCTAACCTAGCCAACCCCACTTGGTAGAGCCATGCTATGTTTCCATGACTTAGTAGAATTATTATAAATTTATTTTAGGATGTTATACAACCAATAGGTTTAAATACAATTTTGTATATATTTGATTATATTTTTAATAGCCTAATACTATATATATATATATATATATATATATATATATATATATATATATATATATATATATATATATATATATATATACTTGTAAGCCCCTATTTTTCAAATTTTAGTTAATTAGTGTTAATTAGCTTTTTATGTCATTTTTAGCCTTAAAATATTTATTTAGATTTTTAGGAATTTTTCTAGAATTTTTAAAATGAATTTTAATGAGTTTTAAATACTAAAAATATCAATTTGCAATTAATTAGATTGTTTAAATATTATTTTGTAAATTTTAGAATTGTTTTAATATGGTTTTGTAATTTATTAATTTATTGTGATAGCAGTTTGCAATTTATAATTTGTTATTTAGTGCGGAATACAAATTCTATTTTGCATTTAGCCACTGGAAGGGTCTTATTGTAATTTTCTAAATTAGGGGGGCCTAATTGCTAACCTACCCAACACCCCCCCATGACCACTCTCTCTCCTCTCACCCACTCCGTTGACCGACGACTCGACGACGGCCTGCTCCCACCATTTCCGGCTGCCCCGACCGACCTAGAACCGCCCCAACCCCTTATTTAAACCCCCCTTCGACTCCCCAGACCGAGCCCTAACCCTAAACGACAACCACGACCACCCCAGACCACCGTAGAGCTCCAACTCCGACGAAAACCCTAGCCGTAGCCCTAGCTCCGACGAACTCCCTCGTTCAGCCTCCCCAGTCGACGTCGTCGCCTTCGACGACCACCATTTGTCGCGTCCGGCCAAGGCGAACGCGTCGCCACCCGAGCGCCGCTGTCCCGACCGCTCCTCCGCCCGCCAGCACCCTCGAAATCCCCCTTCGACGATCGGACACGTGAGTAGCAGTATTAAATCGTGTCGTGTGAGGCTCGTGTCCACATATTTTGTTCGCCGTGTCCTGGCGAGCACGAGTGTGGAACTGGACACGTAAAACTCGTGTCGTGCGTGTCGAAATCGACTCGGACACGTAGGAATCCTGTGTCCCTAACTGTCCGGACACAGGATCGAATTTATTATTTTTTTTATGTGTTAATTAAACCAGACCTAATTAAAACTAACAAAAACCCTAACCCTAACACCACCCTCGGGCTGACCCCCTGGCCAGCCCGACCTAGCCTAAACTCACCCCCCCAGCGCTGGCTCGGGTTCGAGCCCCCCCTTCACTACTGTTTCTTTTTCTTTTTCTTTTTCTTTTCTTTTCTGTTTTCTATATATATATATATATATATATATATATATATATATATATATATATATATATATATATGTATATATTGTATTTTTGACAGTATTTTATATATGTATATATAATTTTATAGTTAGTAAACTTTATATATATATATATATATATATATATATATATATATATATATATATATATATATATATATATTTGTGTTTATATACATATATGTATATATTTCCATGTGTATATATTATTATATATATATATATTAATATATATATGTATACAATATTTGTATATGTATATATACTTTATAATTAAGTATTTTCTTATATATATATATATATATATATATATATATATATATATATATATATATATATATATATATATATATATATATATATATATATTTATATATATATATATATATATATATATATATATATATATATATATATATATATATATACATATGTACTTTTAACATAGGTATGTATATATTCACTTTGTATAAACTTTACCTTATTAAAATATTAATATTTAATTTGCACTTTTTTTTACCAATTTGTATTTTTGTATATTTAAATTACTGCAACCATTTGGTGTCCAAGCCTAGCATGGGTTTTTGGGCCCAAATATTTTTCACACATTCAAGACCTGTACAAGTCATATTGGACTTGATTCATGGCCATGGGTCCTGTATTTGAACTTTGGTTCAAATTATGTACATGGACAAAATACGCAGATAATTAATTAATTATTTAATTGTGTGCAATGCTGTTTTTGATTTTCTAAAAATACTTAAAGTACTGTTAAAATTCTAGAAAATAGTATTTAGATACTATGTTAATTTAGCTAATTTAGTATAATTTTTATAGTATTTAATTTACTGTTTTGATTTGGCATATGGAACCAAAACTCATTTTCTGTGTACTTAGGAAAATTGATTTTTATAAAATACTTGTACTGGTTAATAAATTCCAGAAAAATTATAATAAATTTCTATGATTAACAAGGATCATTTTGGTACTTTACTTTAAGTAAAATTAAGCTTTTGTCTATCTCAAAAATTGTTAAAACACAATGATCATTTGATTTATTTATTGATTAATTACGACTTGTAGCTTTTTGTGTATTTTGAGTTTTAGCCGTGTTGAACCTCACCCCTCACTAGTGTAAAGACCCTAAAAAGTTAGTTAAAGTAGTGTGTCACCCCACATTGGTCTCCTATGCTAAAATCATCATTTTGGCTAGGTGCTCAGTCACAAGTCGTGTTTCACCAATTAGTGTCTTAGCGTTTTAGCTTAGTGTAAAAACTAAGTTATTGCATTTACTTCTACAGTGACGAGTTACCGGACATCTATAGCACTTTTATCGTAGCTTGTTTTGCTTTGCTTTGCTAGAGGCAAGTACTTTCTACAAACTTTACATATTGTCACATAAATGAACTGCAAACCCCACCATGTTAAATGCTGATCCTTGGGATAGCAAGTTAGATCTCTACATGTTATACTTCCAGTTACTACTATGCTTAGAACAGTCTTTATGTCTCTCTCACATGATAGAATATGGGTTATAGGAAAACTGATAGTTGAGTACGTGATCATGCCCCCCTCTCCGTACGTATGTACCGAGCAAGGTTGACATTTTATGTGTATACCTTGTCGTAGGCTTTATCTCAAAGCGGATTTGTACGTATGTACATCTATCGCCTTATCACTTGTACGAAAGTACATTTCATTATGTGCCCCTGCATATTGTACATCTATTAACCGATCACGTACCTGCTACAGTTTTAAACATTACATGTACATCTGTCTCTACGATATATTTATCCTTGCCATGATAGACTATGTGATGCCATGTTTCCAGTTATTTCCTCTTATGTTCATTTTCATGTTTCATATGCTAGTTTGCTAGATTCAGTACTTGCTCCCGTCCTGACAGGATAACGTTGTAGGTGTCCTTACTGAGGAGGAGTTACTCTGCGACACATATTATGGAGTTACTGCCGAGGACCCGGCTTTGCTTTACGAGGATGTTCCTGCAGGGAACCTCGCCTAGTTATCTTTTTGCTTTAGACTTTTGAGAGTAGTCATGTATTAGGCTACATATTTTGTAACTGGACATGTATCCAGTTTTACATTTCAGACTTGTACTTGGACTTATTTCTATATGAGACGACTTTTGTGTTTAGAGCATTTATGACTTTTATTCACTTATAGAACTGTTAGTACATTTAGTCTTATCCTGTTGTCTTTAGAACAGCTTACTACGTTTTATCTCAAACGTAGGCTGGGCATGACTCGGCCTGGCCCAACAATTTGGGTAGCGGGTCGTGACATGTTTTTAGTGGTGGTCCATGCAGGTCCTGACTAAATTGTTTGGTTACGTTATTATACCAAGCATGCCTGCAATTAGGAACTTAAGGTAATTAGACAACATTAGGAATGACGCTTAGAACACCTAGATGAATGCTAGGATTGCAACATAGGAAATACATCACATGCTTGCTATTATAATTAGATTTTCTTGTCTATGATTGCTTACTTTAAACAAGTCCTTATAAGTCATTTTTACTTTTATTAGATGGTGCTTACTCGTTCGTCGCAGTATGTTACACCTGAGAATGGTGCACTCCATATCCAGTCAGCTGACCAGTTGACTGATACACCTCCACTTCCACCTACCACATTCCCCCACTCCACAGATCCACAGACCCAGATGCCTCCACCACCTTCCACATCCCAGTCCCAGCAGGCCCCAATACTTCCACCACCCCCTATCACTATACCCACCCAGGCTTCCGTCACACTCGATGGGAACCAGCTGCTCACTCTGATTCAGGGGTTCCTAACAACCCATCAGGAGCAGACTACCCTACTCCGCCAGAGCATGGAGCGTTCTGAGGGACGTCCCGTAGTCCCACCACCTGTAGAGCCACGGCAGAGAGCGGGAACGATCAAGGACTTCATGGGTCTGAATCCCAAGGAGTTCTCAGGGACTGAGGGCATCGTAGTAGCAGATGACTAGCTAGATTCGGTAGAGAGGAAGCTCCTAGGAGTCAGGATGCCGGGTGACCTCCAGGTTGAGGCAGCAGGATTTCTGCTGATAGACTTGACAGGAGTCTGGTTCCGGAATGAGCCGTTGTTTGCGAGAGGAAGAGCCACTTGGGATCAGTTCAAGACCCAGTTCAAGAAGAAATTCTTCTCGACCACTGCTAGAGTAGCCATGGGGCTACGATTCCAGAACATCCAGCAGGAGAACCGTTCTGTTGACGAGTATGCGGCAGAGTTTAGTCGCCTGAGCCGTTTCGCTCCTAGTCTGGTTGCAGATCCAGAGGAGATGACCCGTAGGTTTTGCCATGGTCTAGTTCCAGACATCGACATTCTTATAGTGGCGAACGGTACGACTGACTACTACCAGAGCCTAGAGTTGGCCCGGAGCATCGAGGAGCGTCTTCTGTCTAGCAAGAGGCCGGCTTCTGTACATCCTGAGGGACCGTCCAAGCGTCAGGCTTTCCAGCAGAGAGTACCGACGCCACCCCAGCAGACTTACCGTCCTCCTACACCACATCATCAGACCCCGCCAGTTAGAGCCCCGGGATCCCGACATCATCAGCAGCAGCAGCAGCAGAGGGGAGCTATATGTTCTTTCTGCGGAAGGCCAGGGCATGATTGCACCATCTGCAGGAAGAAGTTGAAGCAGTGTTTGGCTTGTGGGTCTGCCACCCATCAGCTTCGAGAGTGCCCAGTAGCGAAGACTAGAGGACCGCTTCCGACTCAGCAGCAGAGGTTTGGGCAGCATCTGCAGCAGCAGAAGGGACCTCAGGGGAAGGTTTATAGCCTAGCCCTTGAGCCAGAGCCGGAGCAGGTTTCAGAGCCAGATTACTTAGCTGACGTCATCACAGGTCATGTTTATTTGCATACTTTTCTAGCTGTATATTTGTTTGATTCTGGTGCATCTCATAGCTTCCTATCATTAGAGTTTATGCATAAACACCATCTAGTAGCTACACCTACTGCGGAGATAAGTAGAGTGATGACGGGAGGAGGACCAGTGCCTATTAGATCTATCTATAGATGTTCTATTTTTATAGCCGGGAGAGAGTTCAGGGGACGATTCTTTGTGATGCCACTCTCCGGTTATGATATCATATTGTGGATGGACTGGCTTAGCTATGCCCATACATCTATAGACTGTCATGAGGGTAGTATTTTGTTCAGTCCCCCAGGTACAGCACCATTCAGTGTCAGAAGGACATGGCAGATATCAGCCTAGAGCCGAACTGTTGTGCGACAGTTGGGGACGTAGCACCGCCACACCCTATCATTAGGGAGTTTATAGATGTATTCCCAGAGGATCTTCCAGGGCTTCCGCCTGACAGAGATGTGGAGTTCACTATAGATTTAGTGCCGGGTTCATCACCAGTATCCCGGGCTTGCTATAGAGTGAATCCCAAGGAGGCAGTAGAGATGAAAGAGCAGATTGATGACCTGTTGAAAAAGGGTTTCATTCGATCCAGTACTTCTCCATGGGGAGCACCAGTACCCTTTGTGCCTAAGAAGGATGGTACAGTCCGGTTGTGTATTGACTACCGGGCCTTGAATGCCATCACTATCAAGAACAAATATCCTCTGCCCAAGATAGATGATTTGTTCGACCAGTTGAGCGGGGCGAAGGTGTTTTCCAGGATAGACTTGAGATCCGGGTACCACCAGGTGAAGGTCAGGGAAGCAGACATCTAGAAGACGGCGTTCAACACGAAGTACGGGCAGTACAAGTTTCTGGTGATGCCATTTGGTCTCACAAATGTGCCAGCTGTCTTTATGAATTTGATGAATAAGACATTTCACCAGTATCTGGATAAGTTCATCGTAGTGTTTATCGACGATATCCTGATATACTCGAAGACGCCAGAGGAGATAGTTTTGGAGATTCTGAGGCAGGAGAGATTGTTTGCCAGATTGCCAAAGTGCGAGTTCTTTTTAGACCGAGTGGAGTTTCTCGGCCATGTAGTCACTGGAGATGGAATCTTGGTAGATCCCAGGAAGATTGCTGCAGTTGAGACGTGGAAGGCTCCGACGTCAGTTTCAGAGATCAGGAGCTTTCTGGGTTTAGCAGGCTATTATAGAAAGTTCGTCCAGGACTTTGCAAGGATAGCTGAATCCATGACGAAGCTGACGCGGAAGGACACAGAGTACATCTGGTCAGAGGACTGCCAGGCAGCATTTGAGGAGCTGAAGAGGAGGCTGACGACCGCTTCAGTTCTGACTTTACCTTCAGGTTCTGGAGGTTTCACCATATACAGCGATGCTTCTGGGAAGGGGCTAGGATGTGTCCTACAGCAGCATGGGAAAGTGATTGTTTATGCATCTAGGCAATTGCGGACTCATGAGCGGAATTATCCTACCCATGACCTAGAGTTAGCTGCGGTGATCTTTGCACTCAAGTTATGGAAACATTACTTATACAGAGAGTGTGTGGAAATCTTTACTGACCATAAAAGCTTGAAGTATGTGTTCACGCAGAAAGAGCTGAACATGAGGCAAAGACAATGGTTGGAGTTGATGAAGGACTTCGACATCGATTTACAGTATTACCTCGGGAAGGCAAATATGGTGGCGGATGCGCTGAGCAAGCATCCGATGGCATGGTACCTGATGATTGATCAGCATTTATGGGAGGATCTGGAGAAGCTCGACATCGAGCTAGTTCAGCCAGGATCAGTGATACAGATGATGGCGCTTGACATTCAGTCGGGTTTGATGGAGCAGATCAGGGAGGCACAGTCTATAGATGAGAGCCTTCGCAGACTTCGAGCCCAGGCATTAGCTGGATTGCTGGATGACTTCACGATAGCAGAGGATGGATCCTTGAGGCATGGCAGCTGATTGTGCGTGCCGAAGGGAGAGCTGGTAGAGGCAGTCTTGCAGGAGGTGCACCGGTCGAGATATTCTATTCACCTTGGTGCTAACAAGATGTACCGTGATTTGTGGGAACATCTTTGGTGGCACGGGATGAAGAGGGATGTATCACGTTTTATCTCGAGATGCCTAGTTTGCCAGCAGGTCAAGGCGGAGCGCCAGAGGCCAACTGGTTTGTTGCAGCCATTATCCATTCCCGAGTGGAAGTGGGAACATATTACGATGGACTTCGTCTCAGGGCTTCGTCGTTCATAAGGAGGAAAGGATCCCATTTGGGTCATCGTAGACAGGCTGACGAAGTGTGCGCACTTCATACCCTTCAAGGTGGGGCTTTCTACCGAGAAGTTGGCGGAGCTATACATGCAGCAGATAGTTCGCCTACACGGAGTGTCAGTGAGCATCGTGTCGGACAGAGACAGTAGATTCACATCCCACTACTGGAGGAGTTTGCAGGAGGAGTTGGGCAGTAGGCTCAAGTTCAGTACGGCGTACCACCCGCAGACAGATGGGCAGTCCGAGAGGACGATACAGACACTGGAGGATATGCTGAGGACCTGCGTGCTGGACTTTAGAGGATCATGGGAGAGCCATCTGCACTTGGTAGAGTTTTCATACAACAACAGCTACTAAGCCAGTATCGGTATGTCTCCTTTCGAGGCGCTTTATGGACGACGATGCCGCACACCGCTCTTTTGGGATGACGTTGGAGACAGAGTTATGCTTGGGCCAGAGATGATCACAGATGCAGCAGAGAAAGTCGGGATGATCAGAGACAAGCTCAGAGTAGCTCAAGATAGGCAGAAACACTGGGCTGATGCTAGTCGTAGGCTGATGGAGTTCGCAGACGGTGATATGGTGCTAGTAAAGATATCACCTACTAGAGGGACGATCCGGTTCGGACGAGGAGGAAAGCTGAGCCCCAGATACATCGGGCCGTTCGAGGTACTTGGCAGGATCGGAGAGATAGCTTACAGGGTTGCACTTCCACCCAACCTAGCAGGAGTTCACGATGTCTTTCACGTATCTCAGCTGAGGAGATATATTCCAGACCCCAGTCATGTGCTAGATCATACAGAGTTGGAGGTCGGACCGAGTCTTACAGTTTCTGAGCAGCCGGTAGAGATATTAGACAGGAGAGAGAAGAGGCTGAGGAACAAGGTTATACCCCTAGTGCGAGTAGCTTGGAGCCGTCACTCCCCAGGTGAATCTACTTGGGAGAGGGAGTCGGACATGAGGGAGAGATACCCTTACTTGTTCGATCCAACCGCTGCGAGGGAACCACCCGTTCCCGCTTGATACCTTAGAGGTTAGTTTCGATCATAGCCTTAGTCATTTATTGCATTGCTTGCTATGTTAGAATATTGTAGGGTCTTCAATCCTTGTAAATTTCGAGGACGAAATTTTTCAAGGAGGGAAGACTTGTAAGCCCATGTTTTTCAAATTTTAGTTAATTAGTGTTAATTAGCTTTTTATGTCATTTTTAGCCTTAAAATATTTATTTAGATTTTTAGGAATTTTTTTAGAATTTTTAAAATAAATTTTAATGAGTTTTAAATACTAAAAATATCAATTTGCAATTAATTAGATTGTTTAAATATCATTTTATAAATTTTAGAATTGTTTTAATATGGTTTTGTAATTTATTAATTTATTACGATAGCAGTTTGCAATTTATAATTTGTTATTTAGTGCGGAATGCAAATTCTATTTTGTATTTAGCCACTGGAAGGGTCTTATTGTAATTTTCTAAACTAGGGGGGCCGAATTGCTAACCTACCCAACACCCCCCTACGACCACTCTCTCTCCTCTCACCCACTCCGCTGACCGACGACTCGACGTCGGCCTGCCCCCGCCATTTTCGGCTGCCCCGACCGACCTAGAATCGCCCCAACCCCTTATTTAAACCCCCATTCGACTCCCCAGACCGAGCCCTAACCCTAAACAACAACCACGACCACCCCCGACCACCGTAGAGCTCCAACTCCGGCGAAAACCCTAGCCGTAGCCCTAGCTCCGACGAACTTCCTCGTCCAGCCTCCCCAGTCGACGTCGTCGCCTTCGACGACCACCATTCGACGCGCCCGGCCAAGGCGAACGCATCGCCACCCGAGCGCCGCCGTCCCGTCCGCTCCTCCGCCCGCCAGCACCCTCAAAATCCCCCTTCGACGACCGGACACATGAGTAGCAGTATTAAATCGTGTCGTGTGAGGCTCGTGTCCAAATATTTTGTTTGCCGTGTCCTGGCGAGCACGAGTGTGGAACTGGACACGTGAAACTCGTGTCGTGCGTGTCAAAATTGACCCGGACACGTAGGAATCCTGTGTCCCTAACTATCCGGACACATGATCGAATTTATTATTATTTTTATGTGTTAATTAAACCAGACCTAATTAAAACTAACAAAAACCCTAACCCTAACACAACCCTCGGGCTGATCCCGTGGCCAGCCCGACCTAGCCTAAACTCACCCCCCAAGCGCTGGCTCGGGTTCGAGCCCCCCCTTCACTACTGTTTCTTTTTCTTTCTTTTTTTTTCTGTTTTCTATATATATATATTTATATATATATGTATATATATATATTAGTATATATATATGTATATACTGTATTTTTGACAGTATTTTATATATGTATATATAATTTTATAGTTAGTAAACTTTTATATATATATATATATTTGTGTTTATATACATATATGTATATTTTTCCATGTGTATATATTATTATATTTTTTTATATATATATTAATATATATATATGTATACAATATTTGTATATGTATATATACTTTATAATTAAGTATTTTCTTATATATATATATATATATATATATATATATATATATATATATATATATATATATACATATGTACTTTTAACATAGGTATGTATATATTCACTTTGTATAAACTTTACCTTATTAAAATATTAATATTTAATTTGCACTTTTTTTTACCAATTTATATTTTTGTATATTTAAATTACTGCAACCATTTGGTGTCCAAGCCTAGCATGGGTTTTTGGGCCCAAATGTGTTTTCACACATTCAAGACCTGTACAAGTCATATTGGACTTGATTCATGGCCTTGGGTCCTGTATTTGAACTTTGGTTCAAATTATGTACATGGACAAAATACGCAGATAATTAATTAATTATTTAATTGTGTGCAATGCTGTTTTTGATTTTCTAAAAATACTTAAAGTACTGTTAAAATTCTGGAAAAATAGTATTTAGATACTATGTTAATTTAGCTAATTTAGTATAATTTTTATAGTATTTAATTTACTGTTTTGCCACTAATTTGGCATATGGAACCAAAACTCATTTTCTGTGTACTTAGGAAAACTGATTTTTATAAAATACTTGTACTGGTTAATAAATTCAAAAAAAATTATAATAAATTTCTATGATTAACAAGGATCATTTTGGTACTTTACTTTAAGTAAAATTAAGCTTTTTGTCTATCTCAAAAATTGTTAAAACACAATAATCATTTGATTTATTTATTGATTAATTACGACTTGTAGCTTTTTGTGTATTTTGAGTTTTAGCCGTGTTGAACCTCACCCCTCACTAGTGTAAAGATCCTAGAAAGTTAGTTAAAGTAGTGTGTCACCCCACATTGGTCTCCTATGCTAAAATCATTATTTTGGCTAGGTGCCCAGTCACAAGTCGTGTTTCACCAATTAGTGTCTTAGCGTTTTAGCTTAGTGTAAAAACTAAGTTATTGCATTTACTTCTACAGTGACGAGTTATCGGACATCCATAGCACTTTTATCGCAGCTTGTTTTGCTTTACTTTGCTAGAGGCAAGTACTTTCTACAAACTTTATATATTGTCACATAAATGAACTGCAAACTCCACCATGTTAAATACTGATCCTTGGGGTAGCAAGTTAGATCTCTACATGTTGTACTTCCAGTTACTACCATGCTTAGAACAGTCTTTATGTATCTCTCACATGATAGAATATGGGTTATGAGAAAACTGATAGTTGAGTACGTGATCATGCCCCCCTCTCCGTACGTATGTACCGAGCAAGGTTGACATTTTATGTGTATACCTTGTCGTAGGCTTTATCTCAAAGCGGATTTGTACGTATGTACATCTATCGCCTTATCACTTGTACGGAAGTACATTTTATTATGTGCCCCTGCACATTGTACATCTATTGACCGATCACGTACCTGCTACAATTTTAAACATTACATGTACATCTGTCTCTACGACATATGTATCCTTGCCATGATAGACTATGTGATGCTATGTTTCCAGTTATTTCCTCTTATGTTCATTTCCATGTTTCATATGCTAGTTTGCTAGATTCAGTACTTGCTCCCGTCCTCACAGGATAACGTTGTAGGTGTCCTTACTGAGGAGGAGTTACTCTGCGACACATATTATGGAGTTACTACCGAGGACCCGGCTTTGCTTTACGAGGATGTTCCTGCAGGGAACCTCGCTTAGTTATCTTTTTGCTTTAGACTTTTGAGAGTAGTCATGTATTAGGCTACATATTTTGTAACTGGACATGTATCCAGTTTTATATTTCAGGCTTGTACTTGGACTTATTTCTATATGAGACGACTTTTGTGTTTGGAGCATTTATGACTTTTATTCACTTATAGAACTGTTAGCACATTTAGTCTTATCCTGTTGTCTTTAGAACAGCTTACTACGTTTTATCTCAAACGTAGGCTGGGCATGACTCGGCCTGGCCCAATAATTTGGGTAGCGGGTCGTGACAATACTCCTAGCGTAAGTGGCAGGAGGAGGGGGGAGGGGGTCTCTCGGCGGGGAGACCCGGGATTGAGCCCCCCTTCCGCATAAGTCGGCTGGGTGGCAGTGGCCACGGGCTTGTACGAGGATGACCGAACACCAAATATATATATATATATATATATATATATATATATATATATATATATATGTATATATATATATATATATATATATATATGAGTATATATATATATAAGAAAAAATATATATATATATATATATGAGATCTCTCTTCCCCTTGGTGGCGACTTTGGGGGTTTGACCCCCATCCCCCTGGCTGGCTACGGCTAGGCCCCGACGACAGGGAGGACACCCGAGGCGACATGTTCGGTCCTCTCCGACGTCTCTGCCCCCTCCCTCCCTCGAACCGGTGTCCGCGCATGAAGTCAGCAGCCCAATTGTTCTTCATAGAGCGGCTGCCGGGGTGCGCCCGCCGCTGGACTACCCCCCGCCGAGTCCGACGGCCCCTTTGCCCGATGACCTCCTCTTTCTGTGGGGCTCGTCGGGTCCCTACGCTCCTCCCCCGCTCACCCCTTCCCCCTCCTTCAGTTCATTCTCTAGAGCCCTTCCGCCAGTTGCCGGCGGTCCTTCCGCCGGTGGTGCTGTGGCCGTAGAGGCGTGGCGCCCGCTCCTCCTTGTGGCCGTGGCAGCTTCTCAACCGACCTACCCTCATCGAGTTCTGAACCCACGGGTCACGAGCCCAGCAGACTTTCAACACCCCTCCCACCCTCGGGTCTCGAGCACACTTGTTTTCAAATTTTAAATCCCATTGCGTGTATGGACCCAGCGCCATTCTTAGCTGCTTCGGTTGGCGGTGCTGGCCCCTTAGCGCTCGCGTCATTTGCTGCTGAATCGGGCATCGTGCCACCTGACTTTGGTCAGCCTAGCGCCTTTTATTTCAGTGCGTTTCCCTCCACTCTTTTGGCGCACGTCCATCCCGGCGTGCCCACTCCAGAGATTCTATCCTGCGGGATGCGACTTCCCCCAGTGCTACCCCCGGAGCTACCCTGCGCCACCTGGCCTTTCCCCCCTCTGGCGCGTGCCTGTGCACAACCTCCCGTTTCTCCAGGTCGGGCTAATGGCGCACCTCTCTCTGCGTCCCCGGACCAGCTATCCATGGTCGGACTAGACGTAGATAGTGATGGCCTACTAGCTGGTACGCCCATGATGTGGCTGTCGTGCAGACTGTCACTGGCGCCAGGGTTTTTTTCCTGCGCTCTCCTCCTTTGACCTTTTGGTTGGCGTAGGGACCCAGGCCGTGCCTCCCTTTGGGGCATCCCCTACCCTTGCGCCATCTATGGTGGCACCCTCCAAGGTGCTCGCTTGAATGCTCAACACTCTCTCATGCTCAAAAAGGTGGCGCTAACTGCTCCGTCCTTCACAGATCTAGTTAGGCCTGACAGTAAATCTCTGTACTCCCCAATGATTCCAGATTTGGATCTCCTTGTGCTGGAGTACTCGTCATCTGACGTTCAAGACGTTAAGATGCCTTTCTCCTCTGATGAAGTTTCTTCATTGTCGGAGCTATTCCTGTCACAACCCGTACCTGCTTTTCGGATACGGGACGTGTCCAAGCCAGCCTATACCGTAGAGTCGGCGGTAGAACGCTGTCACGGCCAAGATGGTTAAAATCATAAAATACAACATTTATTGCTCATTCACATTTCTAAATTGATTACAACTTTTACAATATTTATATTTAAAGAAAATACAAGATTCTTACAATTAATAAAAATGATACCACTTCTATCTAATTTTTAGGTTTCTGCCTGAAAGTACACCCGTATCTCCCCATGCTAAGTGAAGCCACAGCTAAACCTGAAAAATATTGATTTCTAGTCAGGAATGGAACAAGCACACAAACCGACGGCAATGCAAAAACACAATAGAATTCAGAAGACATAAAAATAACATATGTGAGATGAAAAATAGAAAGTAACTGATGTCATGGCAAGCAGTGAAGAAAACAAGGAAACAAATAAAAGACAACTATCTATGTGTTTTGAAATATCAGTTTCGACATGTGAACGACTAGGAGGTAAAACAGGCACCCTGCACGTGTCATTTACAGCTGCTATTCTCCATGAAAGACACGGAGGATGGGTAAGGGGTAGTTCACACGTCTACTAAGATATTTCCCCTTCCGACTAGTACTCATGGACTCAAACAAGTCACGAAACACGAAAACATGATAATCACGAAATATAGTAAGTAGAGATCCATGATACTAATGTCCGTGTGATGAGCGTGTCAATAAGCAGCAAGACATGTATAAACATGAAATGCATAAATTACTATGAATCAAAAAGTAATCGAAAAATGCACTTGTCTGAGGTCCTTAGCTGGTGAAACCGATAGTACAACCACTCAGATGAGTCACTAAAGTCAACACATGTAAAAGTCTCCGGATGCTGAAATAAACATTACCAACATTTTCAGAATAGTCAAATTAGCTAGAATTGCCTGTCCTTAAGTTCAATTCTGGACACAGAGGCAAAACGGTAATTTTGGGTCAAAACGGTATCCATCGTTGGACCCACTTTGCACTGAAAAGCGTGCCAAAGTCTATTATCACGCCCCAGAACTAGAATACTGGAGAGCGGGGGAATGACTCAGCCAGCTACGTATTACGGGTAGATGAATACCGTATAATACGATCAATGCTGTCTAACCAGACGAGGGGGTGCATACTACATAAAAGTCTTGCTATGGTCACTTCACATCTATTGTCTCAATCATTCGAACAAGGAAACAGAAATAGAGAACATGTAAGATAAAGCAGTAAGGCATCCCAAATGCTCAGTCAAAATGTTCTTGAGATCTGGCTTTACAAAACATAGCCAGATGATATAGCAAAGTGTACACAATTGTTATCAGCTGCAGTCTGACTTAATTACAATTATGCAAAAGTAAGTACAAGACAATCCGACTAACATGTCGGTGCCAAACGGCTAAGGTATAAAGTAAACAACAAA
This sequence comes from Iris pallida, assembly GCA_029216955.1. NCBI lineage: Eukaryota > Viridiplantae > Streptophyta > Magnoliopsida > Asparagales > Iridaceae > Iris > Iris pallida. The sequence goes on along the minus strand of JANAVB010014796.1, from coordinate 29,006,354 downwards.
ACAAGTGGTGAAGTAAGGAATCCACTCGAGTCCTCCTGCGATCATTCCTCTAGTATTGACCATCTTGGAGGTGGAAGTAAGCTGGATCCTCGGGAACCGGCTCTAAATCTGGCCATGCAAAACCAGAGAGGTTAGACCTCTAATAGCAAGTACCACAAGGAAGCACGACATGAGAACTAAAACCAGTAAGTAAGAGGATAAAATAAAAGATCTCTGCTTTCCACTAGGATTCACATAACATCAAGACACTTCGAACCAACCTCCCAACCAAACAAGGACAGAAGTTGGCCCGTCATGTCCTGACATTCTGATCATCTCAGTTAAGCAACAGAGTAGGTACAGTACACAAACAAATTAATTTAAACGGCCAATCAATTTCTACGGTTTGCTATTGTGAGTTCCAAGTTATCCTGGAATTATGCCAATGGGATTCCTCAGTTCTTACTATGTGCGAGCAAGGCTAGTCTATCCAGTCAATCAATTGCGCCATGCATGAATTAGACGAGTCCCAGCGGGACGCCCGTCATCAATATATAATATACAATAATAATATAAGCAGATACCGCTCCCTGTCCGTGTGGCAGATTTACAGTACCTGTGGGAACCAGCCGGCCCGTCGGGTACTACTCGTCCCAAGGAGGCTGCCATGTAAGAACTCGGGAATCCATTCTCTCCATGCCATCATTTATTTTATTTAACTTAATAGTCTCTACGTTGAGTGAAATCCCATGCCGTGGATCATGGTCATTCAAATGAGTACTTTCGTACGGGGTACGATATGCACAACTCTACAACGATACCAGTGCGGTTAGGTTGCAGGTCTTACATAGCGTAATGCAACAATCCAAACTAACCACGGAATAATCATGCCTTGACCATAAAGTACACATGCTTCTTTTGTAAAATAAATAAGTAAATAAAATAAATAAATAGATTGAAGCCTGCATGTGCATGTATGTCAATATTCGGGATCAGCCAATCGATTATAATAGTTCATAACATGAACGTGTCTCATTCATTCAATTCAATAAGACGACTGGCCAGTCTCTTAGTTCCAACTAGGAACGCATGATCAATTTAGTCAAGATAACCATCGTCATCAATGGTGACAAGGCATGAAAGTCAATTAGTATTAAATGGGTCGAGTCTATAACTCTCAAGGTCAAGTTCCAGTCTTACTGGGTATCCATCAATCAATCAAGACACAGGGCACGTTCTATACAACCATATGTACCAAAAATATTAACATGCTAAGATTATCGAGTTCATAAAAAGGCGTAAGGATATAATAGAAAAATTATCATGCTACCATTAAATAAATAAATTAGTGAATAAATCGAAGCACCCAAGTCAAGAAGTCACGCCAACAAGTCTATGCTAAGGTTAACAAGTCACGCAAGAATCACACGCGTAAAAAGGTACGCTAAGTTCAGTAGGTAGGAGTGTGCGTGTAAACAGCGTGAGCGTGAAAAGTGATTCAAGCTGGCAAGCGTGAGCGTGAAAAGTGGTTCACGTTGGCACGCACAGAGTGAGCATGAAAGGAAATCTACGCACGCATAGCGTGAAGGGTAATTCACGCACGCACAGCGTGATCGTGAAGGGAAATTCACGTACAGTCTAGTGTGAACATGATAAGAAATTCACGCACGCACAGTGTGAGCGTGACTAAAATTCACGCACACACAGCGTGAGGGTGACTAAAATTCACGCACGCATAGCGTGAGCGTGACTAGAATTCACGTACGCACGTAAGAACGTGAGCGTGACTAAAAATACACGCTGACACGTAAGAACGTGAGCGTGACTAAAAATACACGCTGACACGTAAGAACGTGAGCGTGACTAAAAATACACGCTGACACGTAAGAACGTGAGCGTGACTAAAAATATACGCTGACACGTAAGAACGTGAGCGTGACTAAAAATACACGCTGACACGTAAGAACGTGTGCGTAAAGGGCTGATGTTTACGCGAACACGTAAGAACGTGAGCGTACAACATCTCCAAAACTCCAAGTCCTATGGAGCCTTTGTTCCAGTGCCAGAAATACACGCCAGCTTGGTGGACCAAAACCCATGAACAACCAAAATACAACTACTTAGATCTAGAGAAAACAAGCCATAGAAATCAAAAATGCTAAGAACTAAACTCTCTTAGAATCACAAGAGGAAGATAAATGAACCATAAAAATGGGTTCTCATGTAGAAGCAAGTTGTACTTGCCTACTGCTACGGCTGGTAGGTGGAGAAGTGATGAGAGGAAGAAGAAGAAGAAGTAATAGTGAAGAATAAGAGTTATGAGGAGAGAGAAGGAGATGGGGGCTTTAAATATGAGGAGTGGTGGTAGGTGGGGGTCCAACGGGTTCATGATGAACCAAACAACTAAAAACCGAACCAAGCCGAACCTAAAGACTAGCTAAAGCAGAGAATAAAATTGCAGAAAAATAAAGTGCAGAAATAAAATTGCAGAAAATAAAGTGCAGAAAATAAAATGCAGATAATTAATTAACATGAAATTTAAAGGAATTTAAATATAGGATAATACATGATAAATACTAATTAAATACATATGAGTTGTACATGAAAAATACGCATTCCGGGAACGGGGAGTGACATCTCTACCCACCTTAAAAAAATTTTGTCCTCGGAATTTCAATTCCAAGCAGGCAGAAATATCCGAGCTAAACTAATCCAAGCAATTCTAGTGAGCAAGCAATCATTTTTACCATATCAAAAGCAGGTACTATATATGTAAATCTATCAATCTACGATATCAAGTAGCTCTACCCATAAGGTGATAAGCATGAAGAATCAGGACAATCAAGGTATACAGAAAAAGATATACCTTGTGAGTCAAACAGGTGTGGATACCGTGATCGGATATCATCCTCACGTTCCCACGTTGACTCTCCCAAGGAGTGATGACCCCAAGCAACACGGACAAGACTAATTGTTCGGTTCTTGAGTATCTTCTCTCTTCGGTCCAAAATGGACACAAGCTGTTCCTCGTAAGACAGGTTGGTACCAACAACCAGCTCAGAATGATCGAGGATATGGCTTGGGTCCGATACATACCTACGTAATTGAGATACATGAAACACGTCATGCACCTCTCCTAACGAAGGTGGGAGGGATAAACGATAAGCAACATCGCCTATCCTATCAAGAATAACAAATGGGCCCACGTATCGCGGACTCAATTTCCTGCGAACGCCAAATCTAATGACCCCACGAGTAGGTGAGATCCGCAAGAATACGTGGTCCCCAACAGAGAACTCTAACGGCCTACGATGCTGGTCCGCCCAATGACGATGTCGGTCCTGCGCAACTCGAAGTCGCTCTCTAATTCCCTTAACCACTTCAACCGTCTGAACAATCAATTCTGGGCCTAGCATCTTCCTCTCCCCGATATTGTCCCATGCAAGCGGTGACCTGCACTTCTTACCATATAGTGCTTCAAATGGCGCCATCTGGATACTGGCTTGATAACTATTATTGTACGAGAATTCGACCAAGTGCAGGTGACTCTCCCAAGACCCTCCAAAATCCAAAGTGCAAGCTCGCAACATGTCTTCTAAAGTCCGAATCGTTCTTTCTGATTGCCCATCCGTCTGCGGATGGTAGGCCGTGCTAAATCTTAACTTGGTACCTAGACTATGATGTAAGCTCTTCCAAAAATGTGATGTAAAGTGGGTATCTCGATCTGACACAATACTGACAGGGACTCCATGCTGCCTGACTATCTGTTGCACATATAATTCTGCCAACTTTTCTGTAGATTGCCCTACTCTGAAAGGAAGAAAATGTGCTACCTTTGTAAGTCGGTCCATTATCACCCAAATAGCGTCCTTACCACTTGGTGATCTCGGTAAACCGGTCACAAAGTCTATTATAATATGCTTCCATTTCCATTCCGGAATAGGAAGCGGTTGCAATAACCCAGCTGGCCTCTGCTGTTCTGCCTTCACTTGCTGACATACCAAGCAACGGAAAACAAATCTAGCTATCTTCCTCTTTATCCCGTTCCACCAGAAATACTGCTTGATATCTTGGTACATCTTGGTCCCTCCTAGGTGAATAGAATACTGAGAACTGTGAGCTTCTGCCGTAACCTCCTGTCTGATATCTCCACTAGGCACACATAGACGTGATCCAAACCTAAGTGTACCATCCTTATGAATTCTCATCTCCTTTCTGAGTCCTGACTCACATTCTGCCCTAAGCTTCTGAATCCTTGGGTCCTGTGCCTGAGCTGCCTTGATTCTGTCTACCAAGTCGGATTGAACTTGCAGACTTGTTAGAACTCCTACATCACTAGGAAGTATAACTTCGATGCCCATCTCCTGAAGGTCTTCTAAGATATGCCTCTGCATTGTCAACATAAATGCGCTGCCTCTCCTGCTAAGAGCGTCTGCCACTACATTAGCCTTATCTGGGTGATACTGAAGCTCCACGTCATAATCCTTGATCAACTCCAGCCATCTTCTCTGCCTCATGTTTAGTTCCTTCTGAGTAAAGATGTACTTCAAACTTTTATGGTCTGTGTACATGTCCACTCGGTCACCATACAAGTAATGCCTCCATAGCTTCAGAGCAAACACTACTGCCGCTAACTCCAAATCATGAGTTAGATAATTCTTCTCGTGGTCCCGAAGCTGCCTAGATGCATACGCTATCACCTTTCCATGTTGCATAAGGACACATCCAAGTCCTTTACCCGACGCATCATAATATACTGTAAAACCTCCGGGTCCAACTGGCAATGTAAGAATAGGTGCTGATATCAACTTCTGCTTCAAAGTCTCAAATAATGCCTGACATTCTGCCGACCAAACGAATGGCACATCCTTCCGGGTCAAGCGGGTCATGGGTGCTGAAAGCCTTGCAAAGTCTGACACAAACCGTCTGTAATATCCTGCCAATCCCAAGAAGCTCCGCACATCTGCCACGGTCTTGGGTACTGGCCAACTTTCTACTGCTTCTACCTTCTTGGGATCTACTGCTACTCCAGCTCCTGATATGATGTGACCCAAAAATGAAATGTGATCCGACCAAAACTCACACTTGCTGAGCTTGGCATACAACTGGTTCTCTCTCAGAACCTGTAACACTTTTCTGAGGTGATCTTCATGCTCCTCTTCACTAGCAGAGTATATGAGAATGTCGTCAAGAAACACAACGACAAACTGGTCTAAGTATGGCATAAAGATGCGATTCATCAAATCCATGAATATTGCTAGAGCATTGGTCAAACCAAACGACATTACTAAGAATTCATAATGCCCATACTTTGACCTGAATGCTGTCTTGGGAATATCTTCCTTCCGAACCCTCACTTGATGGTACCCTGAACGAAGATCTATCTTGGAGAAAACTCTAGCTTTGCTCAACTGATCAAATAAGTCGTCGATCCTGGGTAATGGGTACTTGTTCTTCACTGTTGCCGCGTTAAGCTTCGTGTAGTCAATGCACAATCTGGATGACCCATCCTTCTTCCCCACAAGTACCACTGGTGCTGCCCATGGTGACACGCTAGCTTGGATGAACTTCTTCTCCTTCAGTTCCTCTATGTGCTGATATACCTTGGCCTGCTCTGAATCCGCCATTCTATAAACTCGATCTGATATCGGTTTAGTTCCTGGTGCCAATTCTATACTGAACTCAATATCTCTGACTGGTGGTAGACCTGGAAGTTCTTTAGGAAATACGTCTAGAAACTTTTCAACTACCTTCGGAATCTGAACTTCTTCCATTGCCGTTATTACTCCCTGCTCCTGCTGAGTTGCCTCTGATCTGACTAAGGTGAATCTCTCCATGCCTGGAATATCAAAAGATACGCTCCCTCTACGATAATCTATTATCGCATGACTGTCTTTCAGCCAGTCCATGCCTAAGATAACGTCAAAATTTCCAACAGGAAATTCTATCAACCGGGCGGGTAAGGAATGCCCGCAAACTACAACGCTACATGCTAAACTAACTCTACTAACTCCTACGAGCCCATTACCAGTGAGTATATTCAACCTCCCTGGCAATGCCTCAAACTCCATTCCTAGTCATGTCGCAAATTGTGCAGATATAAATGAATGGGATGCTCCCGAATCAAACAATGCTACTGCGGGATATGAGGCAACGAGAATGTTACCTGCCACAACATCTTCCGATGCCAATGCCTCCTCCAAGGACAGAGTGAATGCTTGCCCTCGACCTCCTTGCTGGTTCCCATGCTGCGGCCTAGCCTGAAGTTGCTGCTGGCCCCTGCCTTGATGATGCTGGGGTGGTCTATGCTGGTGTTGCTGCATTGACGGTCCCTGCTGCCGAAACATCTGAGCCTGCAGTACTAACAGACGCTGTGCCAACGGCCTAACTGCTATTGCTGGTCTTCGATACTGGCCTGCCCCTGGTGCTGGCAGAGCCAGAAACTGCTGTCCTGGTCCTCCTGACCTCGAATTCATGGGACATGTGGTAACCCGATGGTCTGGATTTCCACATATCAGACACAGCCCATTCAATGTACGACACACATCTCTAGTGTGTCCCATCTTCCCATAATAAGTGCAGCCCGCCGGGGGTTGCTGGTTCTTCCTCTGTTGCTGTTGCTGCTACCTTGGTGGTGCTGGTCCTCGTACCGCCACATCGTGGATACGAATGCCAGTGGATGGTGCTGTTGTTCGGGGCGCTGCTCCCCCTCCTCCTTCAATCTGACTGTGGGACCTATTCTGACCCCCAGTCCTTGTCGCAAGCCTCTGAATGGTGATCTCATGCCTTCGAGTTGCCGTCAATACTTCATCAAAAGTTTGGTAATTGTGTCCCTCTATCAATTGCAAGAGTTCAAGATGAAACCCTTACTGAAACCTCATGGCCCTCTGGTTCTCTGTTGCTACCATCTCTGGGGTGAACCTACTCAATCTGCAGAACTTCGCTGCATAAGCATCTACAGTCTTGCCAGCCTGCCTGAGGTTGATGAACTTCTGTTGTAGCTCAAACCGTGCCACAACTCCATAGTACTTGGTCTTGAATCTTACAGTGAAATCGTCCCAAGCCACAGGACGTCTGATGCCCACTTCCTCTGACTCCCACCAATCACGTGCGAGGTCCTGAAGTAACAACTTTACTAGATCCACACGCTCTTCTGCCGGTACCTTAGCTGCTGTCGGAATAGCCTCCATATCCTTAAGCCATGCATCTGCTCATATGACATCCTCTGTACCCTCGAAACGGCGGGGGTTGTACTTGCAAAACCTGGCTGATGCTCCTGAATCAGTCCTCACTCCTCTTTCCAAAGCCGTCTGCAATCCTTGGTTGAGCAACACATTCTGCTCTTGTAGCTGAGTGTGCATGCGCTGCTGGGCCAACATCTGATGTTGCTGAGCAGCCATTATTCCTCTCATGATCTCCAGAAGGGCTGGTGTGTCCACTTCTACAGGGGTAGGTAGAACTATGGGTGGTGTTGGAACTTTCGGATACCGCGGTTCAGCTGCTGGTTCTACTATCACTTCTTCTTGGATAGTCTCCTGAGGTGAGACTGGCCCTTGTTGCTGACCAACATGGTCATGTTGCCCATGTTGCCCTTGTTGTTGTCCAGCTCTGACCGATGCGGACGAAGTGCCTGTAAGAAAAGGGACAAGAGAACAATCAAACAACCGGACATGAAGGATCAATGAAGTCAAAGGATACCGGAATGTCAAACAAGGGTTGAGAACAATGAATCATGAGATCAAGGGGGACACATGTGATTGAGACATCCTATAAATCAAAACACCCCATAAGTCTGAAATCAGACCTGCATGGGCCACCACTAAAACCTTGTCACGCCCCAGAACCAGAATACTGGAGAGCGGGGGAATGACTCAGCCAGCTACGTATTGCAGATAGATGAATACCGTATAATATGATCAATACTGTCTAACCAAACGAGGGGGTGCATACTACATAAAAGTCTTGCTATGGTCACTTCACATCTATTGTCTCAATCATTCGAACAAGGAAACAGAAATAAAGAACATGTAAGATAAAGCAGTAAGGCGTCCCAAACGCTCAGTCAAAATGTTCTTGAGATCTAGCTTTACAAAACATAGCCAGATGATATAGCAAAGTATACACAATTGTTATCAGCTGTAGTCTGACTTAATTACAACTATGCAAAAGTAAGTACAAGACAATTCGACTAACATGTCGGTGCCAAACGGCTAAGGTATAAAGTAAACAACAAAACGAGTGGTGAAGTAAGGAACCCACTCGAGTCCTCCTGCGATCATTCCTCTAGTATTGACCATCTTGGAGGTGGAAGTAAGCTGGATCCTCGGGAACCGGCTCTAAATTTGGCCATGCAAAACCAGAGAGGTTAGACCTCTAATAGCAAGTACCACAAGAAAGCACGACATGAGAACTAAAACCAGTAAGTAAGAGAATATAATAAAAGATCTCTGCTTTCTACTAGGATTCACATAACATCAAGACACTTCGAACCAACCTCCCAACCAAACAAGGACATAAGTTGGCCCGTCATGTCCTGACATTCTGATCATCTCAGTTAAGAAACAGAGTAGGTACAGTACACAAATAAATTAATTTAAACGGCCAATCAATTTCTACGGCTTGCTATTGTGAGTTCCAAGTTATCCTGGAATTATGCCAATGGGATTCCTCAGTTCTTACTATGTGCGAGCAAGGCTAGTCTATCCAGTCAATCAATTGCGCCATGCATGAATTAGACGAGTCCCAGCGGGACGCCCGTCATCAATATATAATATACAATAATAATATAAGCAGATACCGCTCCCTGCCCGTATGGCAGATTTACAGTACCTGTGGGAACCAGCCGGTCCGTCGGGTACTACTCGTCCCAAGGGGGCTGCCATGTAAGAACTCGGGAATCCATTCTCTCCATGCCATCATTTATTTTATTTAACTTAATAGTCTCTACGTTGAGTGAAATCCCATGCCGTGGATCATGGTCATTCAAATGAGTACTTTCGTACGGGGTACGATATGCACAACTCTACAACGATACCAGTGCGGTTAGGTTGCAGGTCTTACATAGCGTAATGCAACAATCCAAACTAACAACGGAATAACCATGCCTTGACCATAAAGTACACATGCTTCTTTTGTAAAATAAATAAGTAAATAAAATAAATAAATAGATTGAAGCCTGCATGTGCATGTATGTCAATATTCGGGATCAGCCAATCGATTACAATAGTTCATAACATGAACGTGTCTCATTCATTCAATTCAATAAGACGACTGGCCAGTCTCTTAGTTCCAACTAGGAACGCATGATCAATTTAGTTAAGATAACCATCGTCATCAATGGTGACAAGGCATGAAAGTCAATTAGTATTAAATGGGTCGAGTCTATAACTCTCAAGGTCAAGTTCCACTCTTACTGGGTATCCATCAATCAATCAAGACACAGGGCACGTTCTATACAACCATATGCATCAAAAATATTAACATGCTAAGATTACCGAGTTCATAAAAAGGCGTAAGGATATAATAGGAAAATTATCATGCTACCATTAAATAAATAAATTAGTGAACAAATCGAAACATCCAAGTCAAGAAGTCACGCCAACAAGTCTATACTAAGGTTAACAGGTCACGCAAGAATCGCACGCGTAAAAAGGTACGCTAAGTTCAGTAGGTAGGAGTGTGCGTGTAAACAGCGTGAGCGTGAAAAGTGATTCAAGCTGGCAAGCGTGAGCGTGAAAAGTGGTTCACGTTGGCACGCACAGAGTGAGCGTGAAAGGAAATCTACGCACGCATAGCTTGAAGGGTAATTCACGCACGCACAGCGTGATCGTGAAGGAAAATTCACGTACAGTCTAGTGTGAACATGATAAGAAATTCACGCACGTACAGTGTGAGCGTGACTAAAATTCACGCACGCACAACGTGAGCGTGACTAAAATTCACGCACGCACAGCGTGAGCGTGACTAGAATTCACGCACGCACGTAAGAACGTGAGCGTGACTAAAAATACACGCTGACACGTAAGAACGTGAGTGTGACTAAAAATACACGCTGACACGTAAGAACGTGAGCGTGACTAAAAATACACGCTGACACGTAAGAACGTGAGCGTGACTAAAAATATACGCTGACACGTAAGAACGTGTGTGTGAAGGGCTGATGTTTACGTTAACACGTAAGAACGTGAGCGTACAAAATCCCCCAAACTCCAAGTCCTATGGAGCCTTCGGTTCCAGTGCCAGAAATACACGCCAGCTTGGTGGACCAAAACCCATGAACAACCGAAATACAACTACTTAGATCCATAGAAAACAAGCCAAAAATTAATCCGTAATGACTTAAAATAATTCCAGATTTTATCGGTAATAATATTTAAAGTACCTTTTACCAAATTTAAATATAATACTTAATAAATAATTATAAATAGTCGCCAAGTATTATCAAATAACTTTAAAAAGTATTTGCATAGCTCAAACAATTTTAGTAAATCTTTATCTAATAATTTGTCACCATAAGAGTATAGGGTATTAGGTGTTATCACTCAAATATTTTTTTCGAAATTAAAATCGTAGAAATAATTGATAATAATCTATAATTTTTAAAAGTCTATTTCAGTAATTACATAAAATCTCTTTTAAAAGAAAATTTTGGCAAAACTCATTCTCTTTTGGACATTTATAACAAAATTTTAAATCAAAAAAAATCTTCTAGGCAAAAATAAATAAAATCTAAAAAGAGTTGGGGGTGAGTTTTCAATTCTACCCACCTTAGAAAAATATTCCTCGAAGTTTCAAAGGCCAGGATTTGTCGTAATTGAGAATATAATTAATAAATGATATGATCAAGGATTAAAACGAGTTAGATCGTGAATAGAATCGAAATAGGATTAGCTGAACGAGGAAAGTCATTAGGCACGATAAACCACTAATTGAAACGATCACAAGTTAGACACAGTCTAACGGGATTAAATCACCCAGATATAAGTAGGAAGTAGTTACGATCAAGGCTAATCATGCAAGTCATCCAAGCATGATTAAATTTGCATGAGCATGAACACGACCAAAATAGTCATGATCACAATGGAATAGAAATTTAAACCTTGGCAATAATTGAAATATAGGCACAATTATGACTACAGTTAAATAGTTTAGTCGCGGTCAAAATTATGTAAGAACGGTCAAACTGAAATCATTTTGGCACGATCGACTAGTTAAGCAAAATTTTTTAGGCACGATTATAGAATCAAAATCAAGGAAGATACGAATGACTTGATCGAATAAGAGTAGTCTAGTCCCGATCGAAATAGTTTTAAGTAAGATCAATCAAAATCGTTTCGATACGGTTAACTATTTATTCATAATCACCTAGGCATGAATTTTTAAGGCAAAATCTAGATATGTTTAGGATCCTAGTGGAAGAAAATTGAAATAGATAAAATGACGATTCGAAAACAGAAAGTTAAAAAGAAAGGGAGAACAACCAGTTTATTGAGAAGAAGATAACCAAAAAATGACACACAAATCAATTTGAAAACTTAATAGTCATATGCCAATAAAAATATAGCCTTTATCGCATTCGAAAATCATAAGCCCATCCGAAGTCACTTTACTGTGAATTTATGCCTCGCCAGTGTACATCTGGCTGCAATTAATCTCTTGGTTCCACGACTCAAGTAAGGATACGTTATCAAATACTCCATCAACTCTATCCCATATTGACATAATAACTCAAGGGTGAAATAGGACAAACAAGGCATAGTTTTTATAATATTCGATAATCTACTCTTACTTGAATTTACTTCAACTTAGGGGTCATGCCACGCCAGTGCGCTGCTGACTGCAGTGAACCCGCAGTCTCGATAATTCAAATAATGGCGACAGTGCGCTGCTGTCTTGCCCTCGTAAGTCATCAAAATTATTCCAACTATACCCGTAAAATTTCAAAGAAGATTCTAGAATTTCAACAAGTTGATCATGATAGAAAAAATATAAGTATCTGTTCCAGAAGAAAAGTATCAATTTTGAAAATGATCGAAAATTTTAAAGAAGACGACTGGAGATTTAATATAATTTCATTCTAGTAATCAAGACGATAATAAAATTGAATCAAATACATATTGAATCCAACACATTCTAGAAAACTCAATCTATAATAATACTGGGTATTATTAATAATATTTAAGATATGTTTAACTAGATATAAATTTAATAATTTTTGTAAATACTTTAAAATAATACTCGATGTTACATGATATTTAAAATATATCTTTTTTTAAAATCATAAAATAATGATAATATCAGACCAAATCATCCTAGAAGTACATTGTATAAAATAAGCTAGTAAATATATTTCTTACCATTCCAAAAATATATATCTTTATCTTCTCAACCGAGAACATGCATTATTTTTTTTCCAACACGAAAATATCTATATAGAAATAAAGTTTTTCTAACTAGATATTATTTAAAACTAAATTAAAAAATAATAATTCAGCAACAAAGGGGAAAGGTAAGTATCTGTCCTTCAAGTATCAGTTCGTGAAAACAAAACGAGCGAATAGAAAAACAATGATCAAAGCAAGGTAAGTATAACTCTTTCTAATCCTCATTGCGTGGATACTCAATGATTTGAGGGAAACTTATATACCCCTAAAGGCTTGAGATCCAAGTATGAATAGCTGAATCAGAAATTATTTAAAAAAATAATTCCTACTAAGCAGTATGAATTTTTTTTTGATATGATGATGATGATTAGAGGGGAAAAATTGCACAACGATCCAGATTAGGAAGAAAATGATTGAAGACGATAGAAATGTAAACTTTAACTTCTATTTCCCTAATATTCAAGATCGAGGGGAAACACGTATACATCTTGAATTTCAAGAAACTACTCGGGATAGATATATGGATAGTGAAATCAAGTTAGGATCGATACTCAATGATTTGGAAATAAAATGTAGATAAGAATAATCACCTATGGCCAATGGGAAATAATTAATCAATAAGAATTTTTACAATAGGATGATTAGATTTAGAGGGGCGAACAAAAATGACACTATAGATTATGGGTAAGAGTTGAATCCTAAGAAGTTCTAATTCACTAGGCGAATAATCTACTCACCTTTTGATCCTACCATCGCATCAAAACATAATAGTACATCCTTCTAGGAAAATTCCTCTAAGTTAGCTAATAGGGTGTAGAATTCAATAAATTCCTACCTAAATCATATGTACCTATATAGCAACCTTAACTACCCGATAATCAAATTGAATAAGGGACTCCTAGTCCTAGTCATCCTTCTACATCAATTCAATCCTAATAAGAATGAACATTTTCCTAGTCGCAGGTTCGCAGCAGTACAACTAATATGGTACTACCACGAGTTTGCAATCTTTTGCAAAAACAGACCTGCATGGGCCACCACAAAAACTTGTCATGACCCGCACCCGCTTTTCGGATACAAGGTGTGTCCAAGCCAGCCTACGCCGCAGAGTCGACGGTAGAACACTGTCACGACCAAGATGCTCAAAATCATAAAATACAACATTTATTGCTCATTCACATTTCTAAATTGATTACAACTTTTACAATATTTATATTTAAAAAAATACAAGGTTCTTACAATTATTGAAAATGATACCACTTCTATCTAATTTCTAGGTTTCTGCCTGCAAGTACGCCCGTATCTCCCCATGCTAAGTGAAGCCACATCTAAACTTGAAAAATGTTGGTTTCTAGTCACGAATGGAACAAGCACACAAACCGATGGCAATACGAAAACACAATATAATTCATAAGACATAAAAATAACATATGTGAGATGAAAACTAGAAAGTAACTGATATCATGGCAAGCAGTGAAGAAAATAAGAAAACAAATAAAAGACAACTATCTATGTGTTTTGAAATATCAGTTTCGACATGTGAACGACTAGGGGGTAAATCAGGCACCCTGTACGTGTCATGTGCAGCTGTTATTCTCCACGAAAGACATGGCGGATGGGTAAAGGGTAGTTCACACGTTTACTAAGATATTTTCCCTCCCGACTAGTACTCATGGACTCGAATAAGTCACGAAATACGAAAACATGATAATCACGAAATATAGTAAGTAGAGATCCATGATACTAATGTCCGTGTGACGAACGTGTCAATAAGCAGCAAGACATGTATAAACATGAAATGCATAAATTACTATGAATCAAAAAGCAATCGGAAAATGCACTTGTCTGAGGTCCTTAGCTGGTGAAACCGATAGTACAACCACTCAGATGAGTCACTAAAGTCAACACATGTAAAAGTCTCCGGATGCAGAAATAAATACTACCAATATTTTTAGAATAGTCAAATTAGCTCGAATTGTATGTCCTTAATTTCAATTCTGGACACAGGAGCAAAACAGTAATTTTGGGTTAAAACGATATCCACCGTTGGACCCGCTTTGTACCGAAAAGCGTGCCAAAGTCTATGGTCTCTAAAATCGTCAAACTACATGTCTACGGATATGGTTTTCTGATACGAACCCAACCGTATGTCCAAAGTTGGATTTCGGTGGGCCGTGCACAAAATTGCTCGTTGAGTCGGATCGTGGGGCCCATAAAACGGCGATCCGATCAACTGTCTCAGAATCGGACCAAACTTGGCATACAGGGCCAAAACAATGATACGGTCCTGTTGGCGCAAGTTTTATTTCGATTTGACGAACGTGCACAAAGTAATTGAAAAATTTGCAAAGAGGTCGATACGGTGAATTTCGACGGATACACATCAAATTTATCGCGCACTCGCAACCAATTTGAATTCCGTCAAAGCCCACACGTCCGCGAAGTCGATACGCACCTTTTGATGCTTTTGGCTCGCAACCACGTCGCCCGGTTTGGCGGGACGTACGTGGTATCAGAGGTTTTTTTTAAAATTTTATATTTTCGAAAACTGTTTTTCATGATTTTGGATTTCGATTTTCTCGTTGTACAGTCAACGAATTTCATTTCTGTAAAATGGGTTCTAAAGCCCTATATGTTGTCTATAATCTTCATTAATTAGTTTTGGAAAATTCTAAACATCCTGACATGAATCGTCCCGCTAAGTCGGGGGTTTGAGTCTGTGTTGTGCTCTGCTTTAGTGCAGTTTTTCGCCGATCTTTTGATCGAATTTCTGAGAATTCTAGCATACGGCGATTTAATCTATTTGAAGGGAATTAACTTCGTACAGGTTAGGGACATACCTAAAAAGACGAATCATAAAATGATTGATTGCACGCGACAGAATGTCGCTGCGAAGTCGGCCCACGCGGCCTGCTGCTGCTGTGTTACAACTGTTGCAGCCCGCGGTTATGCCCGTGCGGCCTGCTGCAACTTGGCCGGCCGAAGACCGCGCGCGCACAGAGAGGGGTCGTGTCACGATCCGCATCTCAGATTCAACGGTGATGTCATTAACACATCTCCAGGCTACGCGCCGAATTTGCGATTATCATCCGTAAAACATCAGAATGAAAAATACAAGAAATTACTAAATACATTATATTCTTTAATTAAACAACCAACAATTTCAAAGTGTACAACTGCTTAAGTTATTACAATAATTTATTCTTTTCCAACATTATGAAAACTACAAAATACTAGTTGAGATTCTCCAAATAGTCTACTCCTCGATATAGTCCTCGTCACCCAGAGGTATCATTTCTGCAGGTACGTCATCTTCCCCTAGTGAACAAATACTAGGTCGTTTATAACGACAAGCAAGTCCTCGGCCAAAAACGGTTAAGGAAAAATATAATAAGAAAATTAAACATAAAGGTTTTCAATTAAGAGAATAGGAATATGAAATTTTACATTGATATAGTTTCATTCATTTAAGTAGTATAAACGTCCTTTTGGCTTCATAGGGGTAAATTCCTTCTAGAATGGGATGCAAATTTGAAGGACTAAACCTAAAATGCAATGCAATTTGGACGACAACCCCCTGAATATTCATTAAAATAGCTTTCCGTCAACAATCCCGTATACCTGGGATCAGGCTATGTGTTTGCTGGCACGGTGCTTAGATTCCGGTCCTGAGCCTCCCTTGGGCTTATAAAAATTTATCTACCCGATGTTACTGTCGATGTAGATGTAAAAATTTCTGAGCTTCCCGTGAGCTTACATAAAGTTTGCCTCCCTTGGACAAAATTGAAATTTGTCTCCCTTGGGCATAAGTGAGCTAAGCCTCACATACTCGATTCATATGGCCCTACGAATGAGTAAATAAAAATACTGATAAGCTTTTTGGTTATGTTATGTTGTGGGACTTTTAGGGATATTCAGGTTGTTCTTCCCCTCCCAATGCTTTAAATAAATTCTTCGAGGATTTTTCTGAGAACTTCTAGGTTTATGAAAATAAACCGATTTCTCTATAATTCTAAGAATTTGGCTATCACTTGAAATTTCCGAAAATTTTGGCAGAGTCTCCTTTGTATTTTGAGATTCCAAAATTTTCACAAGAGACAATAAAAAAAATATAATCATGGGTTCGTCAACCCCTTCGGTGGAGCAACTCTCAACACCGGAACCACGCAAATATATATCGGGCTCGCCGACCCCTTCGGTGGAGCAACTCTCAACACCGGTAACCACGCAGTTATATATATATATATATATATATATATATATATATATGAGGATATATATATATATATATAAATATATATATATATATATATATATATATAAAAAAAAAAAAAAATATATATATATATATATATATATATATATATATATATATATATAAATGTAATTAATTGAAAATTTTTTTACCTTAGCAAGCAATCTAGCAAATAAACCTAATTGCCTCGGGTACTTTGCTAAAGGCTATCCAACATCAAAACAAAGTTGTTAGTAGCATAATGATGTCAAATTTTTACTCTTAAAATATCCGTTAATTCTTATAACGTTGTGATAGTGGCATGATACAAATTATATTTTAAATTACTTATAATTATACTTTTGGTTTGTTGAGGATGTCAATGGAAGTTTAAAAGTTGAACCAAACATATGTAAGGTTATCTTAACATGTAGGTACCCATACATATCAATATTAACTAAATTATCATGCCAAACTACCTTAAATTGGTATATTTTAAAATATGGACAGAAATGGTATTTTTGATAAAGCAAAAATTATTTTTCATTTAAATTGAAAACGAATCTAATGTGGACATATATACTAAAGATGTGTTCATTGGTAAATTTTGAATCTTAAACAAGTATAAGACTATGCCCAAAAGTGATACCAACTATTAATTTAAATATTCAAGATAATATAGCTCATGTGTTGTGTCTATGATATATTTTTATACATATGTATAGATGTCCATATATGTATAAAGCTTATAGTTTGTGTCCATACATCTACATATACTTATATACATATTCTCACAAAACATAAGTTGATGTGTCCATTATTTGTATTCTTCACATTGTGTCCGTATCCTAAATTAAAGGTTGAGCATCCTATATTGAACCAAGGTTTGCAAAGAGTATAATTTATTATTTTCTGTTACAAACGATGTATCCTAACATAAGTAAATATACACATATATTTACATTCACGTATGTATATATATATATATATATATATATATATATATATATATATATATATATATATATATATATATATATATATATATATATATATATATATATATCAAGGATCATTATATATAACAAAATTAATTTCGAAATGTCTATTCAAGATGTGTCCAACACTTGTGTCCAAGCAAAATGGGTCCACATGTTGTTGTGTCCAATTTACATATTTGTTCAAGTGTAATGTGTCCACATATTGTGTCCAACATGTATATTTACTCAAAGTGAAATGTGTCCATGTGTTTATTTGTATTGTGCCCAATACTTGTGTCCAAAGTATATACATATATCATGTTGTATGTCCAAGTATCTAATCGTATTGTGTTCAATACTTGTGACCATTTCGTATATATATAGATATATACATCAATTGTATATGTATTCATGAGTACACTCCTACTAAATTTATGCTAAAAATTCCATATTACTCACCTCATAAAATTATATTTATTCATGAATTTTATAATTCCCAGAATTTATAATTAAACCATATTACTCAAGGAAATGACTAGAAAGCAATTTTTCAAGGTAAGAGGTAGGAGGACTTACCTTCGGTTGATGATGTTCTAGATTTTGGCCTTCCCAAATTTTCCTAATCATAATACCCAATTAAGGATTTGTGTTAAATGTACATGCATTCACACATATATATAAACCCAAATTTCATCTTAACCTAATCTGAAATTGGAAGGGAAAGGAAAGGAAATAAGGGAATTTACCTAGGTTTATTGAAAATAGAGGAGGAAGAGGAGAAGAACAAGGTACTGGAGGTGGCGGTGGTGGCCGGCGTGGGCGCGGGTGGCCGGCGGTCGGCAGTCGGCGGGCAGCGGGTGGCCGGCGGCGGACTCGGCAGCGGCAGCAGCACGGTAGCGACAGCGCACAGTAGCAGCAGAACGCAGTAGCAGTAGCGACAGCAACAGTAGAGAGAGAGAGAGAGAGAGTGTCGGGTGTGTGTGTGTGTGTGGGTGGTGGGTAAATAAGAAAGGGGGTTAATATAGAAGAAGGAGATGAATAATTAAGGAGAGGGGTGTGAGGTGGCATTCTCTACTTCAAGCTTTGGACACATGGCATGACACATGTCATTACCATGCCATCCCACTCTCATATGGTGACACCTATAAATAAGTAGGTAAATGTTAAATTTTTGCAATTTGCAAAATTGTCTAGGGGTCCATATGTAAATTTTAATAAAATTATTAATTACATTGTCATTCATTATTATTTGATAATAATAAATAAAATAAAATAAATAAAAAATGTAAAGTGCATAACATGTCTACTCTTCTTAGATTTTCCTGCAAACTCTTCCAGAAATGTGAAGTAAACCTGGTGTCTCTATCTGATATTATACTTACTGGTACTCCGTGTTGACTGACAATTTGTTTCATATATATTTCTGCTAATGTCTCTGTTGGTTGTCCAACTCGAACCCTTTACTCTTTATTTTTGCCTTGCTTCATGTTCTCATATTGACACGTTGTACACACGATTGTTCATTGTTCATAGTTCATCGTTCATTGTTTATAGTTCATTGTTCATTACTTATACATTGAGTAGGGAAATACTACAGATATGTGACCAATCCTCAATTAGCTAGGCATTATTTAATAGCTTAGGTCTCACATCGTGCACGTGGGACTCTAAGCCGTACCATTATTCATGTTCTCTTGTATCCTGTACTACCCCAGCTGGTCACATATTCTGATAGTTATTTCAAATGCATGTTATACTAATAGTATAGTTCATTGTTCAGGATCTGGTACCATAGTTTTATCGTTATTCATGTACTACAGTTTCATGTTCTGGTTCTTGTACCATAGTTCACATTGTAGATCATTTTTCATGCATTTCTATTTTACTTTGTTTAGTACTTCTTGTTGGGGTTGTACTTTGCTCTTTTCCTGACAGGATACGTTGCAGGCGTGCTTGATGATATTGTCCCACCCTGGGCCAGAGCCCGAAGATGGTGGAGTTGTATTTCAGGATGGACTTAGAATTACAGAGTTATAGTTAGATCTTTTCTTAGGTTTGTTTTAGAGATTTTATCATGTATTGTATTGAGGATTCAGGATTATATAATTTTATTCTGGTTACCGAATTTGTCTCCGGATGATATTATATTGACTTGGTAGGTTGTGGAGATCTGTTCTGGAAACGTGTATAGCAGCTGTGTTGTTTATGTATCTTGTATCTTGGAGTTTTTCTTAGAATTGTACAGCTTACTTTGTCGTGTCCATCGACGAAGGCTGGACATGTCCGACTCGTGTCCGATTATTCGGGAGCGGGTCGTGACATGTTTTAGTGGTGGCCCATGCAGGTCTATCCTAATGGAACTTAGGCTATAAAGTGCTATTGGGGAACCTGTTAGACTAAGAAAAACTCATCACAGCATAGGTTCCGTGGGAAATGGTTATAGTTATTGAATATAGAGATTGTTTATACTCAATATTTTCTAGGAGGTTGACTATTTTTCCTAGGACTAAGCAATCAACAAGTTTTCTTTCTATTTCAGGATTGTTACCACTAGAAAGATCGCAGATCAGCCCGGAGCTACAGGAGCTTCGGATCAGACCACAGTCGATGTACCAGTGGAGCAGCTTCCACCACCACCTTCTCAGTTTTCTCCGCTGCCTTCGACGATGATGTTCGATGGCGTCCAGGTGATGGCCATGTTCCAGCAGTTCATGGAGGCACAGAACCATCAGGCTGTGCAGTTTCAAGATATGATTGTGGATGCCCTCAGGACCCAAGAGCCGGCTCGACCAGCACCGGTAGCACCTACAGCGCCAGCTACACCGAGACCGGGGACAGCCAGAGACTACCAGAACCTCTGTCCGATAGATTTTTGGGGCTATGAAGGAATAGTGTATGCTGATGAGTGGTTGGAAAACACAGGGCGGACGCTGAAGATGGTGAGGATTCCAGATGACCTGAAGGTGGAAGTTGCAAGCATGTGACTTTTTGACCTTGCCAGAGCCTGGTATCGAGAGGAGCCTCAGTTAGCTGCACCCCAGATTCTCTGGACAGACTTTAAAACTCTGTTCAAGGAGAAGTTCTTCCCAGACGTGGAGCGAGATGAGCTTCGGATGCAGTTCGAGGCATTGCAGCAGGGAAACCTGACGGTGGCGGAGTATACATCGGAGTTCACCTGACTCAGCAGGTTCGTGGAGAACCTAGTCAGCGCACCATAGGATAGGGCTTGGAGGTTCAAGAAGGGCCTCATCAGAGAGTTGCGACATGCAGTGGCGATCAGCCAGACGATGACTTATTCGAGCATTCTCAAGATTGCTCAGGCGGTAGAGAAGGAGATGGACCCGAAGCTCAAGAGGGACCGGGACATCAGCAGCAGCAGCTATCAGACACCGACAAAGAGGACTCAGATTCATGCAAGGCCACAGCAGCCAGCACAGCAGCATCACCATCCAGCCAGAGTTTATGCAGATCAGCTACAGAGATAGCAGTTGGAGGTCACTTGCAACTACTGTCACCACCCCGGACATCATTACGACGAATGTCGCAAGAGGATTAGGCTTTGCTTGTTCTGTGGATCACCTGCTCACCAGGTCAAAGACTGCCCAGAAGTCGCTGATCGTGCAGCCCAGGGACGAGCACGGGGAGCACCAGGACCGCAGCAGGAGGACCTACCTCTTCATGTCCAGTAGCCGCAGGGAGTCCAGCCAGAGGGGCGAGTCTACCTCCTGACAGCCGAGGAAGTGGAGACCATTCTGATTTCGGACGAGTACTGAAGATCGGAGGCACTTGTGGACCGCTACCTTTCTTTCGATGTTCCTTTTAGCATTTCCTTGTTGTTTCTCTATTCGAGACTTGTTTCTAAAAGTCTTTCTATCTTACTGTTGTTTTATAGTACCTATGAGCTACTTGTAGACTGTTGATTGTCTCTTGGTATCCAATAAAATTTATTTCTAAGAACAGATACTACTCCTCTCTATCATGATTTAAAATTTTCACAAACTTCCTTGAAACTTCTGGATAAAGTTGAGAAAATATTTGACAACCTACTATGACCTGGATTATGGAGGCCGTGAGTCCACTGCAGCTAGCTGTACACTAGCGAGGTAGGGGCTCTAAGTCAAAGTAATTGTGGGTATTCTCAGGTTCTCAGATGTTATTGAAGCTAAGTCCTAAATTTATTTCATATCGGATAAAGTTGGCAAAATATTGCGGTAATCTAGTACTATCGAGAGCATGGAACCGAAAGCTCATTGCAGCCAGATGCATATTGGCGGGGCAGAAACTGTAGGGAAAGTGATTTCAGATATGAAGATTGTCGGGTACTAAGAAGACTATTGTCCATTGATTTCATTTCCGTGACTATCGCCTCGCACCACCTTAAATCGTGCTAATTTCCAAATTTTGTATTTGATTATTTTGTGTCTAATCTTGCCCTGGAATTTCGAGGACAAAATTTTTCAAGGGGGAGAGATTTGTAACTCCACTTTTCTAAATAATAATATTTTTCTCTTGTGATTAATTTAAATCTAAATTTTAGATTATCTTAATCAAATCCTAATTTTCTAAATATTTTTCTAAAACCTTATTAAGAATATTTTAATTGGCTAATTGATTTTTTCCTAAATAAATTTATTGGTTTATTTATTAACCTTTTTATAATTCCATAGTCATCCTTGGCCCTTGGGCCAATGTCCTCTAATCCGGCCCATTACTGTACAGACCGTTGGGTTTAAAACCCACTCCTCAAGCTTTCATTCATATTTCGAATTTTTATTCACTTCAAATTTCCTCCAAAACTTTCCTCTGCTTTATAACTCTTCCATTCAAATTTTCTTTCTTCCCTCCTCTCTATGTTCGTTTGGACGACGACGCCGCGTGGAGGCCAACTTCAGAAGCTTCTCCTCCTCAACTGTCTAACCAATTTCTACAGCCTTGTAACCAATTCTCCAACTGTCGTCGCCAGCCACCTGCCCGCCTAACCGCTTAAACCTGCCCATGCTGACCCCTAACCACCTGTCCGTTCCTTCCATCGCCTATAAATAAACCCCCAGAGATCTTATTCTTCATTCACCTCCGTTTCGGCGAAGCCTGTTGAAATCTCTCTCAATCCCTCCTCCGAGCTTCCAAGCGCGGCCATAGCATTCAGGGACGCTCCTTGGTGAAGACGACGCCACCGTGAACGATCAACCCAGCTTCGAGTTCGGCCATGGCGACCTCGTCTTCAAGCGATGGTGAGTCCGTCTCCTCTTCTGTTCGATTCTTCGATCAGCTACTTCATGTCTTCCTAGAATTATTCTGATTTATAAATCCATCGCGTATGCTTCTTCCTCGAACAGCAAAGAGCCATGACGATGACAGACAATTGCTCAGGTGACCGGCAACGTTCGATCCTCGTCTTCCTCCCTGCCGATTGCATTTACGGCCGCAGCAGCACTCACTCTCCTCTCGCAGTGTGGTCATTCTAGATCGGCGACGAGTAGAGGTGAGTAATTTGAATCCATTGATATCAAATTCGTGCCATGTTCTTCTATGAATGTTCTTGCTTCGGTTCATGTGATGACAAATTTTGGTCGATAAATCCATTCTTTTTTCTTTGGGATTTTAATTGGGAAATTGTATTGGTGAGTTCTGGGTTGATTCTGTGATCTTCTCCAATTTTGGAATCGTTACAATACAAATCGAACTCATTTTAACATTTGTTTTCCTCGCACACCAACTGTTTGACTTAATGCTTTTTTCAGCTCATAATTGAAATCTGGAGGCGAACTTCATCGTATCGGACACAGGAAGTGTTGCTATCTTGCACTCATTGCACAGGTATGACTCTTGATCCATTCTGAGGAACGCGTTGTGTCGGGAGTAGGAGGATGTCATAGTAAGTGTGTTCTGAACTTGGGATGGTATCAGCCGTATCCGTGTCCTGTCGATATAGGAAAGATCGGACTGGGACCTTAATAGGAATGAGTATTGTATTTAGATCTGAGTTCGAATACTGTAATTGACCGATAACATTTGAAAATAAGATAGGTGCAGTATGCAGTAGATGTTTCAGATTTGTTCAATTGTTCTTGGGCCAGAACTACAGTAGACCACATCATACTTGTCAAATAGGACTGGACCTATAAATGTGGATGGCCGATTGATATAGGCTTGAATTTTGAGTGATGTTTGAGTGTGGTTCAGATTCAACAGGTTGAGTTATTTTTGTGAAGTATTTGAATGGGATGTTCACTGTATGGTGACCGTTGGTGAGGTTGGGTGATTCCTGGGCTGGTGATATTAAAAGGGGAGTATAGCTAGTAACTTGATTTTTGGAAGGAAGTTCATATGGTTCTGATGAGAGCATATTGAATTACTATTCCTTGATAGTTGGTTAGGGTTATATTTGAATGAGTTGAGTATTTTAAAGTTCTGATGTAGTTGGGCTGCATGGGTTCTAAGCATGTAAATTATTTTTGAGGCTTTAGAATTGACTCAGTTTGGGGCTCAGTCTTGGGACCAACCTCTAAGATTAAATTCCAATTTTGATGTTGTTATATTTTGGGCCATAGAAACTTAATTGCTGTTGAAGATTTTAGACAGGATGATGAATATTGCTTTAACCTTGGACCGGTCATGAGGAGTGTCCCGACTAGCACTTGACATATTAAGTTCAATGGCAAGGGGTTCGATTGGTGTTTAGTTCAAGCAATACTGGGACTGATAGGAGAAGTAAACTAGTTAAATGAATAGTAGTACTAGCTCCCACGAGACTGGGCCAGAAGTTGTAGGATTTTAAATGAATAGTCTGGAGACTTGGGCTTGTGGGTTTGTTTGTTTAAAATATTAAACATGTGTTGGATTTGGGCTACTGAATTCTTTTTGGGTCAAAATGAAAGCTAAGCATTAAAGTTTCTCTATGGCTACTTAGATTAGATGGACAGGTTGTTGTTGGGATATATGCTAAGCCAGTGGGTATTCCATGTTGAGTTATAGGCTTCAAATGGATTATAAATTTAAGACTCCTTTTAAGACTTATACTAAGAATAGTAGTTGGGCTGTTAGTGGACCATTGATCTAGTCAAAATATTAGTTTAGATAGAATTAGAATGATAAGTCTTAGATTATTTTCTAAAGACATGATCGTCTTTTGACAAATTTTTCTCTGGACCCTTGGACTTGACATCTACAACAAATTCAGGCAAGTACACTGACTCGAACCCTTTACTCTGTATCTCTGTCTTGCTTCATGTTCTCATATTGACACGTTGTACACACGATTGTTCATTGTTCATAGTTTATCGTTCATTGTTTATAGTTCATTGTTCAGTGTTCTTTACTTGTACATTGGGTAGGGAAATACTACAGATATGTGACCAATCCTCAATTAGCTAGGCATTATTTAATAGCTTAGGTCTCACATCGTGCACGTGGGACTCTAAGACGTACCATTATTCATGTTCTCTTGTATCCTGTACTACCCCAGCTGGTCACATATTCTGATAGTTATTTCAAATGCATGTTATACTGATAGTATAGTTCATTGTTCAGGATCTGGTACCATAGTTTCATCGTTATTCATGTACTACAGTTTCATGTTCTAGTTCTTGTACCATAGTTCATATTGTAGATCATTTTTCATGCATTTCAGTTTTACTTTGCTTAGAGTTTCTTGTCGGGGTTGTACTTTGCTCTTTTTCTGACAGGATACGTTGCAGTTGTGCTTGATGATATTGTACCACCCTTGTCCAGAGCCCGAAGATGGTGGAGTTGTATTTCAGGATGGACTTAGAATTGCAGAGTTACAGTTAGATCTTTTCTTAGATTTGTTTTAGAGATTTTATCATGTATTGTATTGAGGATTCAGGATTGTATAATGTTATTCTGGTTACCGGATTTGTCTTCGGATGATATTGTATTGACTTGGTAGTTTGTGGAGATCTGTTCTGGGAACGTGTATAGCAGCTGTGTTGTTTATCTATCTTGTATCTTGGAGTTTTCCTTAGAATTGTACAGCTTACTTCGTCGTGTCCATTGACAAAGGCTGGACGTGTCTGACTCGTGTCCGATTATTCGGGAGCAGGTCGTGACAATGGTGCTTAGATTACTGCCCTGCGCCTCCCTTGGGCTTACAAAAATTCATCTACCCGATGTTACTGTCGATGTAGATGTAAAAATTTTCGAGCTTCCCTTGAGCTTACATAAAGTTTGCCTTCCTTGGACAAAATTGAAATTTGCCTCCCTTGGGCATAAGTGAGCTAAGCCTTACATACTAGATTCGTATGGCCCTACGAATACGTAAATAAAAATACTGATCACCTTTTTGGTTATGTTATGTTGCGGGACTTATAGGGATATTCATGTTGTTCTCTCCCTCCCAATGCTTTAAATAAATTCTTCGAGGATTTTTCTGAGAACTTCGAGGTTCATGAAAATAAACCGATTTCTCTATAATTCTATGAATTTGGCTATCTCTTGAAATTTCCAAAAATTTCGGCAGAGTCTCCTTTGTATTTTGAGATTCCGAAATTTTCACAAGAGACAATAAAATATATAATCATAGGTTCGCCGACCCCTTCGGTGGAACAACTCTCAACACCGGAACCACGCAAATATATATCGGGCTTGCCAACCCCTTTGGTGGAGAAACTCTCAACACCGGTAACCATGCAGTTATATATATATATATATATATATATATATATATATATATATATATATAAATGTAATTAATTGAAAAACTTTTTTCCTTAGCAAGCAATCTAGCAAGTAAACCTAATTGCCTCGAGTACTTTGCTAAAGGCTATCCAACATCAAAACAAAGTTGTTAGTAGCATAATGATGTCAAATTTTTACTCTTAAAATATCCATTAATTCTTATAACCTTGTGATAGTGGCATGATACAAATTATATTTTAAATTACTTATAATTATACTTTTGGTTTGTTGAGGATGTCAATGGAAGTTTAAAAGTTGAACCAAACATATGTAAGGTTATCTTAACATGTAGGTACCCATACATATCAATATTAACTAAATTATCATGCCAAACTACCTTAAATTGGTATATTTTAAAATATGGACAGAAATGGTATTTTTGATAAAGCAAAAATTATTTTTTCATTTAAATTGAAAACGAATCTAATGTGGACATATATACTAAAGATGTGTTCATAGGTAAATTTTGAATCTTAAACAAGTATAAGACTATGCCCAAAAGTGATACCAAATGTTAATTTAAATATTCAAGATAATATAGCTCATGTGTTGTGTCTATGATATATTTTTATACATATGTATAGATGTCCATATATGTATAAATCTTATAGTTTGTGTCCATACATCTACATATACTTATATACATATTCTCACAAAACATAAGTTGATGTGTCCATTATTTGTATTCTTCACATTGTGTCCGTATCCAAAATTAAAGGTTGAACATCCTATATTGAACCAAGGTTTGCAAAGAGTATAATTTCTTGTTTTCCGTTACAAACGATGTATCCCAGCATAAGTAAATATACACATATATGTACATTCACGTATGTATAGATATATACATATATCAAGGATCATTATATATAACAAAATTAATTTTGAAATGTCTATTCAAGATGTGTCCAACACTTGTGTCCAAGCAAAATGGGTCCACATGTTGTTGTGTCCAATTTACATATTTGTTCAAGTGTAATGTGTCCACATATTGTGTCCAACATGTATATTTACTCAAAGTGAAATGTGTCCATGTATTTATTTATATTGTGCCCAATACTTGTGTCCAAAGTATATACATATATCGTGTTGTATGTCCAAGTATCTAATCGTATTGTGTCCAATACTTGTGACCATTTCATATATATATATATATATATATATATATATATATATATATATATATATATATATATATATATATATATATACATCAATTGTATATGTATTCTTGAGTACACTCCTACCAAATTTATGCTAAAAATTCAATATTACTCACCTCATAAAATTAGATTTATTCATGAATTTTATAATTCCCAAAATTTATAATTAAACCATATTACTCAAGGAAATGACTAGAAAGCAATTTTTCAAGGTAAGAGGTAGGAGGACTTGCCTTGGGTTGATGATGTTCTAGATTTTGGCCTTCCCAACTTTTCCTAATCATAATACCCAATTAAGGATTTGTGTTAAATGTACATGCATTCACACATAAACACAAATTTCTTCTTAACCTAATCTGAAATTGGAAGGGAAAGGAAAGGAAATAAGGGAATTTACCTAGGTTTATTGAAAATGGAGGAGGAAGAGGAGAAGAAAGAGGTGCTGGAGGTGGCGGTGGTGGCCGACTTGGGCACGGGTGGCCGGCGGTCGGCGGTCGGCGGGTGGCCGGCGGCGGACTCGGTAGCGGCAGCAGCACAGTAGCGGCAGCGCACAGTAACAACAGAATGCAGTAGCAGTAGCGACAGCAGCAGTAGAGAGAGAAAGAGTGTCGGGGGTGTGTGTGTGTGGGTGGTGGGTGAATAAGAAATGGGGTTAATATAGAAGGAGATGAATAATTAAGGAGAGGGGTATGAGGTGTCATTCTCTACTTCAAGCTTTGGACACAAGGCATGACACATGTCATTACCATGCCATCCCACTCTCATATGGTGACACCTACAAATGAGTAGGTAAATGTTAAATTTTTGCAATTTGCAAAATTATCTAGGGGTCCATATGTAAATTTTAATAAAATTATTTATTACATTGTCTTTCATTATTATTTGATAATAATAAATAAAATAAATAAAAAATGTATAGAGCATAACAGGTCGCAAGGGGCTTGCGTGCATTAGGTTTAGGGTTTTTGGTGTTTTCATCTCTTCTCTCCCTTCCGATCTATATATATACACATACACGAATATACAGGGGGTTCGGTCGGGTTTGGGAAGAAAACGGGGTTGGGGCTGTCGTGTTTAGTTTTTTTAAAATTTATTTTTTACTCTATTCTATTTACATATAAAAATCCTTTTTCTATATAAGAATTAAATGCCAAAAATTCTAATAAATAAATTTGAATATATTCTAAAATATCTTAAAATATTTTCAATAATATTCTCCAATATATTTTGCACATATATTTTACATTATAAGATTATCGACTCTATATATAATATAATTGGTATGCTTGCATATTCAAATGTAAAACCTTAAATAAAACTTCTGAAATGAAAACGTAAAAATATCATCTACTCAATGCTATATTTCTACATATGATATTCACAAGGTATTCGGTACATTATCTGTAGTATGTTTATTTTTCTAAGAGCACAAAATAAAAAATGATTATTTTTATAATGATATCAATAATTATAATATTATTTAAGGATAACAAAAATAAGGAAAAATATTATGTGTACATACAAATATAGGTATATTCTAAAAATCCGAACATGCACAAGAATAACTAAGGAACTTATTTATCCTTAAATAAATATCATTCGAATATCCAATCATATTGATATCTATATTATAAAAATGAATGCTTAGAAAAATATATTTATTTGATTATTAAAATAAAGTACGTCATACATGTAGCGCCCCGCTTTCGATAGGCGACAGAACTTCATAATATGCTAGCGCCGAGTCAGATCGGCCGGGAACTTAGATGGCCATCTGACTCGATCGCTAAGCTTGATAAACGATAACGCCTTGCGGCATCGATTCAATTCGATTTGGACGGAAGATACGAGAATCGATCCAACTAATGGAACGACTTCTGTTGGAACAAGTCCTAGATGCAGCGGGCTGCGTCTCGGCGTACGAGCTCTCTATAAGAGTCCCTTCGACGGGACCGGACCGCTGTATGGTTTTCTTGGAGCTTTGCCGCTGGGCTTGATTGAAGTGCTTTTGCGTCGTTTTCAAGGATGCAATTACAAATTTTGATGCAAGGAAAAAAGAAGGAAATCTAACAAAGTGTTGATGCATTACAGGAGCTCGCGTAACTAAGGATTGACGTTGCGTAGCGCTTCGACGACCTGCATGAAGCAAAGTAATCGGTGGGTGATTCGGCCTTCTTTTCTATTCTGTCCCGCAAACTTATTCCTTGCTTCGAATCCATTCAAATCGAACGATGCCAAGTTAATTGCATGCCAATCCACTAAGTCAAGAACTCGGGAAAAACGTATCGATTTACAAATACAAGTTTTTCACATAAACGAAAAAGTTTAAGGTTTACGGAAAAAGATAGACTATTTCAAGTGCTGCAAAATATTATGAAACGTTGAACATGGGTTATGATGCCTCGGACAATTTGGTGCCTACGGGACGCTAAATCGAGTGTATGGCTTCGGGGAAAATGAATCGATGCATGAGTTGCCGCAAATGATAATGTCGTTGGATACTGTCCGCGCTATATAAAACGATTTGCATTCATTAAACTGTTCGCACATAGGCATGGTCATGGACAGCTTGTGCACAAGTTCGATTCCTCGAAACGGTATCCGGGGCATTGGAACCGATTCGTCCTAGGGGGAATAATTTATCGTGCTTCGGTACGATGCATGCGGGACCTTCAGTAAGGCTTGCAACCTAGGCTGAAAGGGTAGCGTCGCATGCCAACTTCGATTAAGTCCCTCGTGATGCATAGCATCAATGACCGCACATATAAGATAGAGCATGCTCACTTATTGTCTTATGCAGGTAGTACATATTATCTGTATTTTTATGCAGGGACGAGTACGGCTGTGGTAAGAAATGTGTTAAACTGCTATGTTTCTCTGTATGTTTTATTACTCAAAGATGGCTATCGAATATGAACTGAATTCATTTAGTTCTAATAGAAAGACAACTCTAAAGCATGCCTATCCTATCAATCAGAATCGGTTTAGACGGGTTGGTTCGTCTCGTCCACTTAGCAAGTGTGCTAATCCCCTCCCCCAATTACCCCCAGGTGCGACGGGCGATCGCAACTAAACTGGAACTGAAGTGCGAAGAGGCGTTTTGAAGCTCTTCCTATGCTGAAGTATTTTGAAGTCAATTCAGTCGACGGCTTTGTATAAAGGGGCGAATGTATGGAACGGCAAGCGTAGTTTAGGCAACTTATCGAATGTATTTTCTTTCTGTTTTCAATCAATGTAGCAGCAACGGCATCCAATGTAAATTGCGACTTGCACTTCGTTGCAAGCTATGAATGAAAAGCATTTCTATCTTCCTATACTGCGTCTTATATTCTGATGTAATTTGTGAAGTTTCGACTTGGCGTATTAATATCAAAATCAAAAGATAACCATTTGAGAAATTGTCATCTTGCCTTGCACGAGCGCAACTCCAGGCTCGTGCGACATCACGCCTTAGCGAGGACGATCAAATCGGCAAAATTAACATCGGGGACGAACGTTGCCGACTCGGGGCGTGACAAATTGGTATCAGAGCACAGTTATATTTTCTCGGATTTGCGAAAGATATTTCATTGTTGGAATGTCCGTTATGATGGCTCGATTGAATGCTTGTCGGCATGCTGCGTGAAATACAAGTTCCATACAGGTAAGCCCGTAGATATTTTTGAAAAATACTAACGGGTTTACACTGTTTGTAGGAATGACTAAGCGAGATAAGAAAATTGCCGGCGCAACAACACAAACCGTTGATAGTACGTCGAGCACAAAAAGCACTGGCCCTAGCGAGACGACTATGGAGAAGATGCTACAGTTGATGGAACTACAGCAGCAACAGCTTCAGATACAATTCAAATCCCAATTTGGTGCGCAGCACAAGCAGATGGCTGCCCTGACTCAGATAGTGAGCAAGATGGCGGGCGATACTAAGGAGACGGACGCGGTACTCGAGGGAAAGCACGATGATCAAGAAGAAGACGAGGAGAAAGAAGTCCCCCCGCAAATGATAAATTCTCCTTCCATGTTCAAAGTGAAGGAGTTTCGCAAAATGAACCCGCCGAAGTTCAACGACCGAGCAGAGGCCGACGTGATAGTAGGATAGCTCGCAGAGATGGAGGACTTGTTCGATCTCCTCTGCATCGAAGGGTCCCAGAGGGTGGCCTGTGCGGCGCTGCAATTACAACTAAGAGCACACGACTGGTGGGCGGCGAAGAAACAAGAGATCTGTGAAACCGATGCCAACAAAAAGATTTCTTGGGAAATGTTCAAGACAGCCTTCCTTGAGCAGTACGTTTCTCGTGCCATCCGTCGACAGAAGGCGGATGAATTCATGATGTTGAGGTAGGGGAATATGAGTGTTGAAGACTATGATGCAAGCTTCTCGAAACTTACAAAATTTGCTGGCGCCTTCCTGCCCAACAAAGAAGAATGGTGCGAGCGTTTTCAGCAAGGCCTCAACGACGAACTGCGTAGGGACGTCATGAACCAACGATGCAAAACTTATCGTGAATCCTACGAAGCCGCACTTGATAGTGAGCGGATCTTTGGCCGTATGTCACAAAGGGCCGTGCCTGTCGTTCGTAACAACTTCAACAAGCGTCCTAACGACGCCGGGGGATCGGGAGTATCAAAACGTTCAAACACATTTGATAACCGAGGCCATGGCGGACCACACTGCAATATATGCGGTAAGCACGGGCATCGAGAACACGATTGTAGACTGAGAACATGCTTCAAGTGTGGCGTGGTAGGCCACGTAGCAACGTTTTGCCCGCAGAATGTTCAGAATCAACATAACCCACCAAGGAACATTCCGAATTCGCATAAAGCGCCGACACTGCATGGCACAAATACGGTGCCCGTCAATCAACAGAATCAACGCCATGGGGCTCAAGGCCTAGTTTATGCATTAACACGGGACGAGGCGTACGCGTCCGATACGGTTGTAACAGGTATATTACTCTACAAAGATATACCTGCTCGAGTCCTATTCAATTCGGATGCGACGCATAGCTTTATATCTGCTGATTATGCGAAAGAAAATAAAATAACTATGCAATCACTAGATATAAATATTAGCGTTAGCACTCCGTTGGGAGTCGATATGCCTACAAACTTTATTTGTAGGGATGGCCACATTTGCGTCGGGGGAAGATATCTATCCTTGGATGCCGTCGTGCTAGACATCAAAGATTACGACATAATCCTGGGCATGGATTGGTTGGGCGCTTGTCGTGCAACGATCGAGTGCGCGGAGAAGAGAGTGGTGTTTCGTCTTCCTGGCGAGACAGAGTTCTCATATTCGTGCGGTACGGCCTCAAAGACGACGATGATGGTATCGGCAATCTCGCCAAGGCGTATGCTGCGTTCCGGCTGCACGGGATACTTGGCATCAGTTCGAGACACGCGGACGGATAATACAAACACAATACAGACTGATGTTGTGGCAGACTTTCTTGACGTTTTTCCTGACGAGATGCCTGGGATGCCGCCGGATCGAGAAATTGAATTCAGCATCGACACCTTTCCGGATACACGGCCGATATCAAAGGCGCCTTACCGAATGGCTCCAGCAGAACTGAAGGAGCTGAAGGTGCAATTATAAGAGTTGCTAGACTGAGGATTTATTCGCCCTAGCGTCTCTCCGTGGGGAGCTTCCATATTGTTTGTGAAGAAGAAGGATGGGTCGTTGCGGCTATACATCGACTATCGGGAACTCAACAAGGCGACAGTGCGAAACAAGTATCCTTTGCCGCGGATCGACGACTTGTTTGACCAACTGCAAGGTGCGTCAGTATTTTCAAAAATCGATCTTCGCTCAGGCTATCATCAACTGAAGATCAAGTCCGACGACGTATCGAAGTCTGCCTTCCGCACTCGATATGATCATTACGAATTCCTCGTCATGCCGTTCGGTTTGACGAATGCCCCGGCCGCTTTCATGGATCTGATGAACCGAGTCTTCCGACCTCAAATCGATAAATTTGTAGTCGTATTCATCGACGATATCCTTGTTTACTCAAGGAATCGAGAAGAGCACGCGAAACATTTGAAGACGGTACTGCAGATTCTGCGTGAAAACAAACTATATGCCAAGCAGAGTAAGTGCGAGTTCTGGATGAGTACCGTGACATTTCTCGGGCACGTAATCTCTGCCGAAGGTGTCACGATGGACCCAAAGAAGATTGATACGGTGGTGGATTGGAAACGACCTGCCTCGGCTAGCGACATTCGGAGTTTCCTGGGCTTAGCGGGCTACTACCGTAGGTTCGTGCGAAGCTTTTCAAAACTAGCGTCGCCTCTGACTCGCCTCACCCAGAAGGGAGTAGTATTTGAAAAGAGTGACGACTGTGAATCCAGCTTTCAAGAGTTGAAGCAACGGCTCGTCTCAGCTCCAATCCGTGCACTTCCAGACGGTTCAGAAGTCTTTCAGATATTCAGCGATGCGTCGGGAACTGGCCTCGGGTGCGTACTCATGCAGAGAGACAAAGTCATCTCCTACGCTTCACGGCAGTTAAAGTAACACGAGAAAAACTACCCGATGCACGACCTAGAATTGGCGACGATCGTCTTTGCATTGAAGTTATGGCGGCACTACCTCTATGGTGTGGCATGCAGAATCTACACCGATCACAAAAGCCTGAAGTACTTATTTACGCAACGGGAACTCAACCTACGACACCGACGTTGGCTTGAACTCATAAAAGATTATGAGCTAACGATCGAGTATACACCGGGCAAGGGAAACATGGTGGCCGACGCACTCAGCAGAATGTTTATGGGAACACTGGCCATAAACAAGAAAATACGGCAAGACCTTGAAGCGATGGGTATCGAACTCGGAATTGAGTATCGACACCTGCACCTAGCTCAACTGAAGTTAGGATCGAGCCTGCTTAGCAATATAAAGACCGCACAGGAGGACGACTCATTCCTGAAGAAGATGCGCGAGCTGATTTCAACGGGAAGGGCGACTGACTTTGCGGAAGACGGAGACGGGACGATACGATTAAAGGGAAGCCTCTGCATTCCTGAAACTGCCGAACTCAGAAAAGAAATTCTGACGGAGGTACATTATGCGAAGTACTCGTTACATCCTGGGAGCACCAAGATGTACAAGGACTTGTGCACAAACTTTTGGTGGTACGGCATGAAGAAAGACGTGGCTACGTTCGTATCGCAATGCATGGCGTGTCAGCAGGTGAAGGCAGAACACCAGAGGCCCGGCGGAGAGCTGCAGAACATCGCCATTCCCGAGTGGAAGTGGGACAATATCTCGATGGATTTCATTATGGGATTTCCGAAGACGCCGCGGGAGAATGACGCGATTTGGGTTATTGTTGATAGATTGACCAAGTCGGCTCACTTCATCGCAATTAAAGTAGGATGGAGCGTCGATCGGTTAGCGCAAATCTACGTCGATGAGATTGTTCGACTGCACGGGATGCCGGCCTCAATAATTTCGGACAGAGACGGGCGATTCCTATCGTGTTTCTGGACGAGCCTCCAAGCGGCGATGGGGACCAAACTGAACTTTAGTTCGGCGTACCATCCCCAAACAGATGGTCAGACGGAGAGGGTCAATCAGATCTTAGAAGATATGTTGCGTCTGTGTGCGATCGACCTAAAGACTAGTTGGGATACGCATTTATCGCTCGCGGAGTTTGCGTATAACAACAGCTATCAGTCGAGCATTCAGATGGCTCCATACGAAGCGCTCTACGGGAGGAAGTGCCATTCGCCGATATGCTGGGATGAAGTCGGAGAGCGACAAGTGCTTGGACCGGAACTGGTGGAGCAGGCCGTCGAAAAGGTCCGCTTGATTCGAGATAGACTCCGCATCGCACAAAGTCGACAAAAGAGCTACGCAGATCTTCGTCGACGATCGCTAGAGTTCTTGGTCGGGGACCATGTGTTTCTGAAAGTAACGCCCATGCGCGGAGTGATGCGGTTCGGCGTTAAAGGCAAATTGAGCCCAAGATTTGTAGGCCCCTTCGAGATCATTGAGCGAGTTGCGACGGTTGCTTATCGGATCGTACTACCTCCTGTCTTAGCCGATGTGTACGATGTTTTCCACGTTTCACAACTTCAAAAATACGTGCACGATTCAAGTCATGTGGTTAGCTTCGATCAGTTGGAGCTACGTACTGACTTGTCTTACTCGGAGGAGCCTATTCAAATTTTGGACCGCAAGGAAAAGGTGCTACGAAATCGGTCGATGTCCTTGGTCCGCGTGCTTTGGCGGAACCATACAGTCGAGGAGTCGACATGGGAGATGGAGGCGGAGATGAAAGAGAAGTACCCTGCATTGTTCGTCTAAATTAAGGTCAAACCCTTGTTCTTAAATTTCGGGACGAAACTTTTTCTTAGTGGTATATTATGTAGCGCCCCGCTTTCGATAGGCGACGAAACTTCATAATATGCTGGCGCCGAGTCGGATCGGCCGGGAACTTAGATGGCCATCTGACTCGATCGCTAAGCTTGGTAAACGATAACGCCTTGCGGCATCGATTCAATTCGAATTGGACGGAAGATACGAGAATCGATCCAACTAATGGAACGACTTCTGTTGGAATAAGTCCTAGATGCAGCGGGCTGCGTCTCGGCGTGCGAGCTCTCTATAAGAGTCCCTTTGACGGGACCGGACTGCTGTATGGTTTTCTTGGAGCTTTGTCGCTGGGCTTGATTGAAGTGCTTTCGCGTCGTTTTCAAGGATGCAATTACAAATTTCGATGCAAGGGAAAAAGAAGGAAATCTAACAAAGTGTTGATGCATTGCAGGAGCTCGCGTAACTAAGGATTGACGTTGCGTAGCGCTTCGACGACCTGCACGAAGCAAAGTAATCGGTGGATGATTCGGCCTTCTTTTCTATTCTGTCCCGCAAACTTATTCTTTGCTTCGAATCCATTCAAATCGAACGATGCCAAGTTAATTGCATGCCAATCCACTAAGTCAAGAACTCGGGAAAAACGTATCGATTTACAAATACATATTTTTCACATAAACAAAAAAGTTTATGGTTTACGAAAAAAGATAGACTATTTCAAGTGCTGCAAAATATTATGAAACGTTGAACATGGGTTATGATGCCTCGGACAATTTGGTGCCTACGGGACGCTAAATCGAGTGTATGGCTTCGGGGAAAATGAATCGATGCATAAGTTGCCGTAAATGATAATGTCGTTGGATACTGTCCGCGCTATACAAAACGGTTTACATTCATTAAACTGTTCGCACATAGGCATGGTCATGGACAGCTTGTGCACAAGTTCGATTCCTCGAAACGGTATCCGGGGCATCGGAACCGATTCGTCCTAGGGGGAATAATTTATCGTGCTTCGGCACGATGCATGCGGGACCTTCAGTAAGGCTTGCAACCTAGGCTGAAAGGGTAGCGTCGCATGCCAACTTCGATTAAGTCCCTCGTGATGCATAGCATCAATGACCGCACATATAAGATAGAGCATGCTCACCTATTGTCTTATGCAGGTAGTACATATTATCTGTGTTTTTATGCAGGGACGAGCACGGCCGTGGTAAGAAATGTATTAAACTGCTATGTTTCTCTGTATGCTTTATTACTCAAAGATGGCTATCGAATATGAACTGAATTCATTTAGTTCTAATAGAAAGACAACTCTAAAGCATGCCTATCCTATCAATCAGAGTCGGTTTAGACGGGTTGGTTCGTCTCGTCCACTTAGCAAGTGTGCTAATCCCCTCCCCCAATTTCCTCCAGGTGCGACGGACGACCGCAACTAAAATGGAACTGAAGTGCGGAGAGGCGTTTTGAAGCTCTTCCTATGCTGAAGTATTTTGAAGCCAATTCAGTCGACGGCTTTGTATAAAGGGGCGAATGTATGGAACGGCAAGCGTAGTTCAGGCAACTTGTCGAATGTATTTTCTTTCTGTTTTCAATTAATGTAGCCGCAACGGCATCCAATGTAAATTACGACTTGCACTTCGTTGCAAGCTATGAATGAAAAGCATTTCCATCTTCCTATACTGCGTCTTATATTCTGATGTAATTTGTGAAGTTTCGACTTAGCGTATTAATATCAAAATCAAAAGATAACCATTTGAGAACTTGTCATCTTGCCTTGCACGAGCGCAACTCCAGGCTCGTGCGGCATCACGCCTTAGCGAGGACGATCGAATCGGCAAAATTAACATCGGGGACGAACGTTGTCGACTCGGGGCGTGACAATACACACATAAAATATATGGACGTGTTGGTCGCACTACATGATTACCTGGGCTTGGGTTGGGTCTGAGTCCAGTCCGGACTAGATCGGTACAACCGGGTCTCCTAAAAGTTAAATAATCTAATTAGTGACTAATTAATCGTCTATAGGGTTAAGTCGTAACTGTAGGTCCTAAAAATCAAGTTGCACCTATCAAAAAAAGCAAGGAAAATCAAATTGTGCACCCTTCAAATGAATTGCGCAGGTGATAGATTGCGCAACACTTCAATTGTGCAAGCTGAACTGCGCACACACCCAAGCGCGCAAGCTGACGTGGCCTTGTCATTATTATCTGACAGAAAATCAGATCTTCTGACAGCTGACAGTTCGAAGAACGAAGAAACTGTTCGTTTCTTGTGCAGTACAGCGCTCGAGGACAGCTGTACATGCAGCGCAAGCTACCAGCCCAATCGAAGCATAATCTGCCAGACTCTCTACAGCGCAATTTAATCTAGCGCAATCTAAAGCCAGCGCAGTTCATGTGACGCACTCCATCAAGACAACTGACAATTTACACGTTGCCTACATGCCATCAATTACTCACCATGTGGCAATCGTCTGTACACGACCAAGCGCATTTCAATCAAACAATGCCACGCGTCACATACAGGTGGTCCACGATCGAGTAACTGTCAACGCAATTCGCTGCTTGCACAGTCCAGTGTTTGCGCAATCCATCCTGCGCAATTCAGAATAACTAAAAATTAGTTATTTCCAGAATTCTATAAATAAAGTTTCAAGTCTTCATTATCAGGCCCGAATCATATCAGAGATCATTCAAGTCATCACTAGAGATCGGGAGTTCTTGCCAAAGTGCTGCTGCATTCTTCAGAGACTACCGTCTTCAAAGTTCACATCGTCCAAGGGATAAAGCGATCGTCTTCAGATCGGATTCCTATAGTTGTACTTTCCCAGAATTCTTGTAATCTTCTTACAAAGTTTGTGAAATAAAGATCAACTTTTGTTTTTACAAACAAAATGGCGACTCTGCTGGAGACGACTTTCTCCTCTGACGAGGAAGTGACAACTCAATATGACGTTGCGTCTATCGGAAAGACGCAGAAGACGCTGGTTGTAAACGTTAACCAGACGGCCTACGAGGCGATGATCAACTCCAGGACCACCCCTCGTACTGCAACAACTTCTGCCATGAGCAAAGTTCATCCAGTGTGGGTCCCCAAGACTGTGGTGCAGTCTACTGCCTCTGCTGCTCAGCCTGCTGCGCAGTCTGCTGTCTCTGCTACCAAGACTGTTGCACAATCTACTGCCTCTATTGCCCATGCGTAGTATGCTGCTCCCCTTGCCAGTGCACAAACCACTTCCTATGCTGCTCTGTCAAAGTTCAAGACTCCTCTTCCCCTGGCACAGTTGGCTGCAACTCTTCCTGCGTAATCCACCACTCCAGCAACCAGAGTGTAACTCAAGCACTCTGGCATCAAGACTTCTGCTGTGCAAGCTGCTGTGACTGTGGCCAGAAGACCTTCTGTCAAAGCTCCTCATGCGTAACCTGCCAATGCGCCAACAGCCACTTCAACCCCTACGCAAACTGTGCCAGCACAGTCTAAGAGGGACAACCCTTTGGCTAATCTTTCTTCTGCTCACAGTAAGGGGAAAAACTCTGCTCCTCTTCCCAAGCACCCTGTTGTTCTAGTGCAATCTACTGGGGGTAGTCTGTTGACTATTCCTCCTCCGCCTCAGAACAAAGGAAAAGGCCCGTTGGTCTTTTCTCAAACTTTTTCGTCCCACGACTTGGAAGACAACAGAGGGAAACGCTCTTTAGCTAACCCTTCTTCACAAAACAAAGGAAAAGGCCCTTTGGTCTTTTCTCAGTCTTCCTCAGTTTTTACCGTAGAAGATCAATCTGAACGTGTCTCGGCACCAGTCAGCACAAGAACTCTTTCAAACAAGGGTTCTTCTTCCCTCCTTGTCAAAGGGAAGTGCACTGATCAAAGAGGTATTCTGCCTACTCCGGTAGCAGAATTCCAAGATCTCCCAACTCTCAGGATATCTCGTTCCAAACGGGGAAAATTGTTGGTGTCTCAGACAGAAACCCCTGGGGGTGAATTTGCTGATATAAGAACTTATCTCAATAGACCAACTTCGGCGAAACATAAACAGCCAATGCCGAAGGCCAACCAGCATCAGAAGCAAACTTCCAGGGTCAAAAATCCTGACACTTATGCTAATGAAGTGAGTACTTCCCTGTACACTCAAGGGACAAAACATTTGAAGAACATGAACCATGTTCCGAATGTTATCAAAGAACATATCCCTCAGACTTCTTCTCGTCCCGTCGTTGTTCCTGACCTCCGAGAGCACCTTAGGCAAAAGCGGGACAACATCTCAACACCTCCAGTTCAACCAATTGATCACCACCATTGCAATCATAAGGTTATCATCCAGTGTTGTTGCCAGACAATAAAACGATCTGTCTTCGATCGTTTGAATTTTGCAACATCTGAACCTATGTCGGAAGATGAAGACGAAGTGTTATACGCTTCCGTTAACATGACTTCTCGAGACACTGGGGGTAGGAAGTGCTTTAAGCACGGCAAGCCTCGAAAGCCCAGCCAGAGGTATTTAGATCTACTCCAAGAATCTTCTGAAGGAGTATTTTGACATACCAGATCCCAAAGTCGAGATACAATCGGTCAAAGGAATCTTCAAGATCCTTCCGGTCATCTCCCTCTTTCTCACTCAGGAGATGATTCTTTCTCTGACTATGATGCATACAGCGAAAGTTTTGAACAGACAGTATCCTCCACTGTACCTAGAGAAGTGACAGCTTATGTTGTCACTGAAGATCCAGATGCTTCTAGTTCGGCTAGTCAAGAACAACGAATAGCTGCGCTAGAAGACAAGTTGAAGACCATGGCTGAAATGGTTGCAAGTATGTATTCCATCATTGTAGCCCAACATACAGTACCACCAACCGTACCTGCTACAAATCCTGAGATCATAGCATCATCGGTGCCTGTCAATGCAGGGCTGGAGGTAGTATCTCCTCAAGTACCCCTTGTACCAATTCAACCCACACCCAGTCAGTCAGGTGCTGGGGGTAGTGCTTACCACGCTGTTCCTCTCCCTAACACTCTGATTCAGCCTGCCCCTTCTTCATCATTGAAGGATGCTAATGAAGCTGTCAAACTCCTGCACACTCAATTCGAGGCCTTCAAAGAGAAAGGCAACTTACAGAGGTTGGGGATCAAACAACCCTACCCAGTTGAATGGAAGGAAGTCTCATTTCCTCCAAAGTACAAAATCCCAACAATCTCGCTGTTTGATGGCAGCACTTCTCCCAGTCAGTTCATTAACCACTTTGAGGTAATGACTGTCCAACTTCAGCCAAATGATGCTCTTCTTACCAGAGTATTCGTCGGCTGTTTAGCCGGTATCGCATACGATTGGTACAGAAGCTTGTCCGATGGCTGTATCACCTCTTTCGCGGGTCTCAAACAAATCTTCTTGGAACGATTCCATGAGGGGATCAACGATATGACCATGTCAGCCCTTAATAAAATCAAACAAAGGCATAATAAAACCGCTGAGAGTTTCATTGAAAGGTTCCGCCGAGAAGCTTTAAAAATGCCTTCTGGAACTCCGACCGCTGTCACTATAGACACCTGCAAGGCAAACCTTTTGCCTATCATCAGCATGTGGACGGGGTCAACTCAGTTCCAAGACTGGCCATCCTTCATTATCAATGCCAAAATAGCTGAAGTTAGCACTAACAAATTCAAGCAGCTAGGGGTACACATGTCTAACCCCGACCGGGACGAACACCAGACATCGAGTAGCGGTAATCGCCAGAACAACCGCAAGGGAAAAGAGACTCTGAACATGAATCTGAAGAACAAAGAATCTCTGGCGGTCAACGTGGCTCCACCTACGTCTACTTCTACTCCTTCTGCACCTCTACCAAGGGAACCTCGTCCGAAAGTAGAGTACTCCTTTGATGAGAATGATACCGTGAGCATCTTTGATTGCTTGATCAAAAGCAATAAGCTCCAGCTCCCAGACCCGAAGAAGCCTGATGAGGTCGGTAAGACTGATCATCCCAAATATTGTGTCTATCACAGGTTCATTGGGCATCCCACTCGAGCATGTTATGTGCTCAAAGGCAAAATTCAGGAGCTGGTCAACGCTGGTGTTATCACTCTGCAGCAAGATGAGAAGACGGTTACCGCGAATATGGTCTCAGTTCAGTTCGGTGACTTCCCTCCGCAGATGGTGCAGCACGGTGTCATCCCTATCCCTAAGGCTACTCTTGAGATCGAGAATCTTCCTCCTCCACGAAGTGAAGGTCTCGTCCCCTTATCTCTTGACAATGGCAAGATTATGTGGATTTACCCTGATCTTGCTTCGGAGGTCAAAGTTTCCTCTTCCTCCAAGAAGAAAGACCGCTCCAAGGGCAAAACAAAGATCTGCAATATGGTGTCTTTTGACCCCATAGTTGAAGAGAAAATCCTGCTGGGCACCAGATCAGGAAAAGCCTACCTACGGGAAGTTCCTGAAAATCAAGAAAACCCTGCTTCTTCTTCTGAGTCTGCTCCAGTACAACCTGTCTCCACTGAAGACATCCCTTCTGCATCTTCACTGGTTGTAGAACCTACTCATCCCAAGCCGACGGTAGCTGATAAAGGCAAACAACAAGTCCGCTTCGACAAGGCTTTGAAGAAGTCATCTCCTTCTGGACTTGAGAAGCCTTACAATTTTGATATCTTAGCTCAACTAGCCAATACACCGGCCAGGCTGTCAATTTTTGAGCTTTTGCGCCTCTCCAAAGAGACTCGAGAAACTCTGAGTGAAGCTCTCATGCAGGCAGAAACTTGTCTAGCCCTTCTGAAGAAGCCGAAGGCAGAGCCTGTCTCTTGCCTCCATTGTCATAGTGTGTTAGAATTAATTCCAAACATTACCTTCACACAGGATGACATGCTGATGGAAGACAATAGGCATGACCGTCCTCTATACTATATAGGATATGTCGATTCGATGAAAGTCGATCGTATTCTGATAGATCCAGGGTCTGCTCTCAGCATTATGCCAAAGACAATGTTAGATGCACTGAAGATCCCAGTGTATAGTCTTTCCAGTACAATCACCACCATCCTTGGGTTCAATCAGGGTAGGAGTGAACCTCTGGGCAAGATTCGCCTAAAACTCTAAATAGACAATCTCCGCACAAAGGTGACCTTCTACATCATTGACAACCATGGTTGTTCTTACAATGCTCTGTTGGGGAGACCATTCCTACATGAACACAACATTGTCCCTTCCACTCTCCACTAATGTTTCAAATACATTGATGACAAGGGAGAAGTTCAAAAGGAGATTGCAGATCTCTATCCCTTCAAAGGTGTCAAAGCATACTGCAATGATGCTCGCATGTATAAAGATGAGTTCATGAAGGTTGTACTGTCTCTAGACACTGAAGAAGAACAGGAAGCAATGCCCAATGACACCCTCATCATACCTGTCAAAGGGCGTGTTTCTCGTCCTCAATCCTCCAAACCACTGGCTATTCACTTGCCAGTCCAGAAGCAACCAACTGATGGAGGTCAAGATCAAAGGGAGCTCACCTCTTCTGAGCCACTTGTTATCGACCTGCGTCGTAACAAGGAAAAAAGGCAGCTCACCT
The DNA here is from genome assembly GCA_029216955.1 of Iris pallida. Taxonomy (NCBI): domain Eukaryota; kingdom Viridiplantae; phylum Streptophyta; class Magnoliopsida; order Asparagales; family Iridaceae; genus Iris; species Iris pallida. Next base: position 28,963,045 of record JANAVB010014796.1, on the reverse strand, counting down.
CTTCTGAGCCACTTGTTATTGATTTATCTCATAACAAGGACAAAAGGGAGCTTACCTCCTCTGATCCGCTTGTTATCGACCTCCGTCGTAACAAGTCCAATCCTCCTCCACGTTCTTTTTTTCCCCCTCTTGTAATCAATCTGACCAAGCCTGCTAAGGCTAAAGGTCCTGTTGTAAATACAGATGTACAAATCAATGAAAAAACATCTCCTTTCCAGTATACTGATGTCATTTATCATGCTAAGTGCTATTTGGATATGTTAGATAGCTTTCAGTCATTTACAATGGGAGTTGTACAGTCTCTTCAAACAGAAGTCTCACTCGAACATCCAAATGACTCATATCATATTGTTTCCGCTCGAAAGAGAGGTGAGAGTCCAATATTTTTAGTAAAAGACCAGAACAAGAGTTCAGTTATATGGATAATAGCAAAAGTAACGACACGGGGCATCTCCAACTTCATCGTTATAGTCAACAATCAAAAGATATCATCCGGAAGATGGGTTATGACTTCAAGAATGGTCTCAACTACGGTAAGGACAGACGAACTCCTATCCGTATGGTTGTTCCAAAAGAAAAGTCAGAGATGTACTACAGCAGGACCAAAAGAGGTCTTGGATATGCTTCTCCTCCTGTCTTATCCCCAGCAGTCTCCGAATTTGATGGTGAAGAGCGCTCTAACTCTTCTGATTCTAGATCATGGGATTCTAACACCAGCATTGGTCAGGTTCATCGGCTGATCGTATCTTCCAACATGGTCTCCGCCGAACTTCCAGAAGGTTATGACGAGGATATTGAAGAAAACCCTGAAACAGATCCTTGGGCTCAACGAATGGATACCCAATGGGAACTCCGATTCGAACAAAGAGAACCTCCTACCGAAGATCAATTAGTTCAAATTGATGTAGGAGAGAATGGGTCACCTCGTCCAATATTCATCAGCAAGAACCTTCCAGAGGCAGATAAGCAAAATTAATTCTTCTTATTCAAGAATGTTGGCCCAATGATTATATCATGTTTTTGAATATGGCTAATCAGTTAAGTTTAACATAATGATGTCACTAATATTCATATACTCACTATCATGTTGCTACTTAAACTTAGCATTGTCCTAATTGTCCTATATTATATTGTTATGCTTGTATCGTACTGCAACATATTTTGCTGGCCTAACATGTATTTGTAGACATGCAGTAAGCATGATCAAACATGATCAAACCAGGACATAGGCAATGAAGAATTAATATTGGACCAAAGATGACGTCATACAAAAAGGTTTCTCCGAACCGCCTAGCGACCTATCCGGGGCCTCGCATCGGGGGTTCCGCTGACCGGTCAGCGGACAGGGGTCGAGGGGGCAGCGCCCCCCGTCGGGGGTTCGGAGGCGAAGCCCCCGAAAGGTATTCAGATTTCCAGATCTGTTTATCTTTGGACGACTGCTGTCAAGGAAAAAAACGTCTTCAGGACTGCTCAAATATCAGAAGAAAGGCTTCATAAAAAGGGCTCTTAGTTTTCCTATTTGTTCCAAGTCTGTAATCTTCAATTTATTGAGTCTAGAAGAATGTCTACGTTGAGTCGTACTGAGTCATCTCAACCCCTAGACATATCTCTCCAAGATCTACCATACAACAAACCAATTCCTGAACCAAGCCCAAGCTCCACAAAGCCCAAAAGCCTATTAGACCAATTCTGTCTTCTGGAGACAGAGTTCGGGCCGAACTCTGCCTCCACACAGAGTTCGGGCCAAACTCTGTCCCCTGATTTCCAGTACCCTAATTTTTAGGGCCTGCTTGCTACAAGCTGTCCAACGTTCAAAAATTTGAATTCTTGGGATAGCATTCTGGCCGAATTCTGCCTCCCCAGAGTAGTATAAATAGAGCTTAAATTCTTTCATTTCAAATTATCTCTTACCTTCAAATATTCAAGCTTTCTAAGCTTTACTACTCCAAGCCTCATTCTTCCATATCTCCTAAGCCACAACTCTCCTTAGCCCAAGGTGCTCAGTGCGATATCAGCTAGAAGTTGTGTGCAAGAGGGAAAGAAAAGTCACTTGGACAATTCCAAGTTTCGCCACTGCGAATCTGTAAGAAGTTGACGTGCTCTTCTAAAGAAAAGGTACGGGGTGTAACTACTATTTCACAAATAGTAGATTTAATCCTGAGCTAGAGTTCTCAGGCCTGGACTAGTCCTCCACGAGGGAAACCAGGTTAAAACTGCTGTGTTTGTGTATTCTCTTCTTGATCTTTATTTACTTTCGCATTTCTCTCTGAGTTATTTACTTTCTTGATAGTTGTTTGTGGAGGTGATATAGAGTTAACTTTTTATTTGGTGATTATCGACACAAACTCTATTCACCCTCCCTCTAGAGTTGCCTACACGTTATTTCAATTGGTATCAAAGCAAGGTCTCTATTGTTAGGCTTAACATCCTTAGAGTAGATCCTTGTTTATTTGTGTATGGCATCGTATTCTTCCTCCTCCGATGAAGAGGATTTTACTTCTAGTAGCATAGACAATCATGTTTCTTCTAAATGCAATAAGTGCTTTAAGTGGAAAGCCATGGCTAACCAATCCTTAAAGTTTGCTAAGGCTTTTCATTCTACAAATGAAGAACTTGTAGAAAAGGTTATTCATTTAGAAGAAGCTAATGAGTTGTTGAGAAATGAAAACAATGTTTTATTATCTAGACTTGACTCTTAAAACTCATCTTGTGTTTCTTTAAAGAGTTTGAATGATTCTTTAATTTTGAAAATCAAATCTCTTTCCTCATCAATAGAAGATCTTAAGAAGCAAGCACATGAGCTAAATCATTTGCATGATTCTTCTATTGACTCTTTAAAGAAACAAAATGATGATTTTATTTCTAGAATTGCTTTATTTAAAAAAGAGAATTATGCTTTAAATGCTAAATTTGATTCTCTTACTTGTTTGCATAATGATTTACTATTAGAACATGATATTCTTAAGACCAAATCCATGCATAGTGATTCTCTTACTTGTGTGCATAATGATTTGCTATTAGAACATGATAGTCTTAAGACCAAATCCATGCATGCTCACTCTAGAGATATTCATCATTCTAGTATGTCACATGTTTATAATCATGCTCATTCTGATACATGTGCACACACTAGTATTAGGTGCTTCTATTGCTCTCGCATTGGACACATGAGTGTAACTTGTCCTATTCGTAGGAGTTTTTCTACCAATGCTAGAGTAAATAGTATATGGGTCCCTAAAGCTAACAAACATGGATCCAAGTTTATTTGGATACCAAAGTCTTCGCCTAATATTGTAGGTGGAGCTACTTGTATCAAGACATAGCACCGAGGAAGCGTGTTGGTGGTTGCAAAGCTCAAAGGTTATCTTCCAAGCAATTGCACCAACACAAGTGTGGCCACTAGAGCGACTTTGGTAACATGCTAAACGATTCTCTTTAAATGGTTTATATTTGTAGAATTTAGCATGTTTCTCTTGATGTCTTGCTACTAGCTCACATTGACATCCTTTGGTTGCTTATTATATAAATCAATGTGAGATATAATACTACATGCTTAGTTAATGTTTTATTTCTTTTATCTAGCATGACTAATTACTTAGCTTAAATGACTAGTTCACACTATATAGTTTATCACTCATTTTCTAGTAGTGTGACACATCTATATATGTATCTTTTTTTTTAATCCTTATTTATAAAGTATGCATATCACTCTAGTCCATATGACCTTGGTTTTGATTTGAGTTAATATGATTTTATCTCTTCATCTTTAAAAGTTTTGAGATAGTTACTTCTTGCCAATTTGTATTTAGTATATCATTGGTATTTGTGAATATATGTGTTTAGGACAAGCTTCTTATCACTTGATAAGTATATACTTATACTTCTTGTTAACCTTGTGCTTATATAATATATTCATTATTGATTCTCATATTTTATTTTGATTATCCTATTGAGAATCAATTATGTCTTTGCCTAATAAAGTCTATTTATACGTGCTTTTGAATTTGTGATAGTTTTTCAAACATTCATGATGGATACATGACTATATTCATTAAATCTTCATTTACATGTAGATCATGTATTTATTATATTGACATCTATTTTTGTATAAATATCTTTATGTGGACATATGAGATAAGCTCAAGTTTCATATTATTTTGAAGAGTATTTATTCATACTTGTGCTTACCATATAATTTAGCTATTGATTCTTTTGACTAAATTTGTGTTATCTCTACTTGAATCAATTAGCTTATTCCTTAAAGTCTTCATTTTGATGATATCTTATTGGCTTTTATTTGTTGACTTTATGGATACATGTCTTTTACTCTTATTTTGATCTTTTTTGCTTAACCAATTTTCAGCCTGATTCCAGTTCTGTCACCAGAATCCGGAATTCGGGCCGAACTCTGCCCTTACCAGAGTTCGGGCCGAACTCTGCCCTTACCAGAGTTCGGGCCGAATTCGGCCTGGCTGTTCCAGAACCGGAAACAGCCTCAGCCGTTGATCAAATTATAGATCCAATGGCCATTATTGATTCCAAATGTTGATATTTATTTATTCAAATGCCTTTAAGTTGGAATGTTGAGAGAAAATATTTATTAGTGTCTTGTTCATGACTTTTATGGAAGTTCCTTTAAGAATTGCTTGGTTTTGTGCTTTACCTTACTTGTTGAGATCATCATACTTATTTTGAGTATGAATCTTCTATATATTTATTTTCATAAAGTGTTTTATGAAAATATTTGTTTTGAAAATATTCTTAGCAAATTTTGATGATCAATCTTTCATTATTATTTGGGTATTCACCCTCTCTTGTTCATAGGAATTTTTATACTTTGATGTTGTTTGATGATATTGCATATATTTCTTTAAATCTAATTTCTTAAAAGTAAAGAACATTTTAGAAACAAGCCGAAAGGGTCCTTCTATCATACAGGTGTAAATAGCCTGAAGCGACACGGTGCACTAGTCTTCGGACTACCGCTAGCTGGGAACCGGCCCCTACAGCTAACCCAAAGTGATCAACACTTTATAGACTTAAGATTTATTAAGGTCTACTTGCAACCATTATCTAGTTCTGGATCCTCTCCTAAGTTCCAGAATACGTCATCATATCTAGCCTTATATTTGAGCTATAAATATTTTATTATTATTGCCCAATGATGTTTTGTAGCACATGAGAATACATGTAATTGATATATCATACTTCTCATGTCTTTAGCTACTATGGGTTGAACTTTTACGTTAAGATTTTCCATTTCTAGAGAATACACTTTCATAATGGTTATAATTTTGCACTCTCTAGATCAATCTATTATTTCATTATCTTGGGTTAATCTCAATATTTTTGGCAAAGAGATTTGCTTTATTGTGTTTTCATGAACATCTCTTTTGTCTTTTACTTGATGAGAGTCTAATTCATTTACTTGCTATCTTATACTCTTATCCTTGCTTAGCAAAGAGTATATAAATCATTTTGATCATTCAAAATGTATTACCCTTATTGTGAGCTCTATGCTTAAGTATGTTTTTTTTTGTGTTAGTGACTTAAGATTTAATGAGCACATTTATCATGTTAATGGCCTATCTCATTAATCTTAATTAGTTATGTAGCTAGCTTGCTTATTTGCGATGTATTGTTAAGCTACATAATTTTTGTTCATTTTCACTCATCTAGCTATCTTCTTGAACTTCAATCTATATGTGATATGCTAGTTTACAAAAATAAGATTTATGAATTCTTTCTGATTTGTATTCTATTTTAGATACATATGTTTGGTTTCTAAAATTAGTTTGACAAATTTTTTATTTTATCTTGTTTCCATTGAGATTTGTGATTCATCGCTTTAACTTCCTTTCATACTAGTCATTGATAAGCATCTCTTAAATTTCTCTCATCTTTTGAGTCATGATTCTATTATATTATCATTTCTTTGGAATAAATTTGCAATCATTTAAATGAGATTGACTCTTTCCCATATTTTCTTTTGCTTTGTAAGATTTTATTATAAATATGGATTTGGAATTTTTTTTATGAGATTCGTTGGATCATGTTTACTGTTATTGATAAATGATCCTAATGGTTGAGTAGTCATATATTATCTAATTATGTGGTTATCAAGTTAATTTATTACTCTACTTTGACTACTCATGGATTATCACATATGTTCTTTGCTATTTGAACTTCATTGGTTTCTCATTTAGTATTAGCAAGGTTGGATTATTACCCATTGATGGGTACATATGTGGTAAAACATACATAGTCCATGCAAAGCAATAAATTGGTTGATCATTTCTTAATTAGATAATCATGGACATGATATTTGATATTTATTTTTTTATTTTTGAGCTATATTTTGACTTTCATCATGATTGATTTAATTGACTTTATTCATGATGATATTTTTCTTTAGTTTTATCTTTTGAGCTATATTGTGATTCTCATCATGATTGTTTTTAATGGACCATATTTCTTTTCATGATGATCTTTTTGTCAAAAGGTAACATGCATTGATCTATCATATTTAAATATGAGATTCGTCTATATAGGCTAATGTATGTCATCTTTTGATTAAATGTTCTTAATTAAAATATTATTTTGATCGTTCATCTTTAGTGACTATTAATTGGATATCTCTTCTAAAGATGATATTTTTCGTTCTATGATATTTTTATAGCCTTATATCATTTTTTTTGTCATAAGTTATCATTTTATAGACTTTATAGCATTGAGCAAAGGGGAGAAATCAATAGTTGATTTACCCCTAGATCTTGAAGTTATCATTTTTTTTTGCTATAAGTGCTTTGGAACTAGATACGCATATTTTAAGGGGGAGCAAATAAATTGGTTCAATTCATTTATACCCTTTAATATGTCGTATACATAGTTCATCATTGACCTATTTTTTTTTATTATTAGGATACTGATATTTTGTGAAAGGTTTATGAGAGTATATGCAAATTTTTTTATCATATTATCTCTCTTTTATATGGGTCATTTCGTTAATATTTAATTTCGTATTTTATCTTGATGACGATTGTGCTTTCTTTGATTTGGCTTTCTTTGTATGTTTCATTTGACTTTCCTTGTTAAGGACTTATCCAATATTCATGATTTTATCTATATTGGTAATAGTTTGAGGGGGAGCATTTACTTTTGCTGAATTTCTCCTTCTCAAACATTTTTCTCCTTTACCTTCATGTTTATCTAAAGGGTATTCATATAGCATGATAAGGTAATTGAGTTCAAATGCATGAATTTTGGATAAGCAAATAGATTTGCAAATAATGAGATCATTTTATATTAATTGCCCTATTTTAAATTTATTATTCCTTTATTTTGTTTCACTATTTATCTGTGGACAATTGTGACTATCATTGTTTCATTGGTCAATGTTTCAAGTTTATATATTTCAATTGGTCAATGTTTCATTGTTTCATTGGTAAATATTTCAATTGATATCAAGTTTGTCTATTTCAATATCATCAATTGGCATTTTTTTTGATATCTATTATTTGTAATTATCTAATCCCTATGGTTTTTGACTGAAATCTTTTATTTCTAGAGCAATATTTCATATCATACTATGTTTTTGGATGTCTTTCTTGGATTTCATGTTGGTAAACTATCTATTGATTATTTTTAAATTCTTTTAAGTTTTACCAACTATTTTGTGTTTTGACAAGCTATTTTCTGTTTGGCACTCTACATTTGGTATGTAGTTTCTATACTTGTCCTTACACACTTCTTCCATTGTTCCTTATTTAGTATATCTTGATCATGATTGTCTATGCCTTCCTCCTTTACTTATGCTTGAGTTTGGTTTATCTCTTATTATGGGGGAGCTTATTTTTTGATCATGTCAAAGGGGGAGAAATAAGTTTAAGTTAGCACACAATATTATAGTAATATGTGTTTATTAGTGATACATGCATCTATCATATCTTTCTTAAACTTAACCGATTTGCCATAATCAAAAAGGGGGAGATTGTTGGCCCAATGATTACATCGTGTTTTTGAATATGGCTAATCAGTTAAGTTTAACATAATGATGTCACTAATATTCATATACTCACTATCATGTTGCTACTTAAACTTAGCATTGTCCTAATTGTCCTATATTATATTGTTATGCTTGTATCGTACTGCAACATATTTTGCTGGCCTAACATGTATTTGTAGAAATGCAGTAAGCATGATCAAACATGATCAAACCAGGACATAGGCAATGAAGAATTAATGTTGGACCAAAGACGACGTCATACAAAAAGGTTTCTCCGAACCGCCTAGCGACCTATCTGGGGCCTCGCATCGGGGGTTCCGCTGACCGGTCAGCGGACAGGGGTCGAGGGGGCAGCACCCCCCGTCGGGGGTTCGGGGGCGAAGCCCCCGAAAGGTATTCAGATTTCCAGATCTGTTTATCTTCGGACGACTGCTGTCAAGAAAAAAGACGTCTTCAGGACTGCTCAAATATCAGAAGAAAGGCTTCATAAAAGGGCTCTTGGTTTTCCTATTTGTTCCAAGTCTGTAATCTTCAATTTATTGAGTCTAGGAGAATGTGTACGTTGAGTCGCACTGAGTCATCTCAACCCCTAGACATATCTCTCCAAGATCTACCATACAACAGACCAATTCCTGAACCAAGCCCAAGCTCCACAAAGTCCATTGGACCAATTCTGTCTTCTGCAGACAGAGTTCGGGCCGAACTCTGCCTCCACACAGAGTTCGGGCCGAACTCTGTCCCCTGATTTTCAGTACCCTAATTTTTAGGGCCTGCTTGCTACAAGCTGTCCAATGTTCAAAAATTTGAATTCTTGGGACAGAATTCTGGCCGAATTCTGCCTCCCCAGTGTAGTATAAATAGAGCTTGAATTCTTTCATTTCAAATTATCTCTTACCTTCAAATATTCAAGCTTTCTAAGCTTAACTACTCCAAGCCTCATTCTTCCATATCTCCTAAGCCACAACTCTCCTTAGCCCAAGGTGCTCAGTGCGATATCAGCTAGAAGTTGTGTGCAAGAGGGAAAGAAAAGTCACTTGGACAATTCCAAGTTTCGCTACTGCGAATCTGTAAGAAGTTGACGTGCTCTTCTGAAGAAAAGGCACGGGGTATAACTACTATTTCACAAATAGTGGATTTAATCCTGAGCTAGAGTTCTCAGGCCTGGACTAGTCCTCCACGAGGGAAACCAGGTTAAAACTGCTGTGTTTGCATATGCTCTTCTTGATCTTTATTTACTTCCGCATTTCTCTCTGATTTATTTACTATCTTGATAGTTGTTTGTGGAGGTGATATAGAGTTAACTTTTTATTTGGTGATTATCGACACAAACTCTATTCACCTCCCTCTAGAGTTGCCTACACGTTATTTTAAAGAATACATTGATGTCTTTGCTTGGAGCTATGAAGACATGCCAGGTCTAGATCCCAAAATGGCTACTCACAAATTGAATATCCTGCCTAATACAAAACCGGTCAAACAGCAACAACGACGCTTCAAGCCAGAAATGATGGATGCAATCGACGATGAAGTCAAGAAGCTCATCGCTTGTGGCTTTATCCGAGAAGAACAACATCCAGATTGGGTAGCCAATGTCGTTCCAGTTCTGAAAAAAATCGGCAAAGTTCGAGTCTGCATTGACTTTCGGGATCTTAATGAAGCCTGTCCAAAAGATGAATTTCCTCTCCCTATCACGGATGTCATGATCGACAACACCTGTCGGTTCGAGCGAATATCCTTCATGGATGGATTCTCCGGATACAATCAGATTCGGATGAATCCTGAAGATGAAAAACACACTTCTTTCCGCACTCCTCGCGGAGTCTATTGCTATAACGTAATGCCATTTGGTCTCAAGAACGCTGGTGCAACTTACCAACGAGCTATGAGTACCATCTTTCGAGATCATCTGCGAAAGACTGTCGAATGCTATGTCGACGATATTGCTGTCAAAAGTCGTCTGAAGGAAGATCACATCCAAGACTTGAGAATAATCTTCAATCTCATACGCCAACATCAACTCAAAATGAATCCCACCAAGTCATTCTTGGGTGTCTCTAGTGGCAAATTTCTCGGCTTTATCATTACCTCTAAGGGTATACACGTGGATCCCGAGAAGATCAAAGCCATTCAAGAGATGCGTCCTCCACGCAACCTAAAAGAGCTAGGAGGATTCCAGAGTCGACTTGCGTACATCAGGAGATTTATTTCAAATTTGTCTGGACGCTGCAGACCATTTACTCAGTTAATGAAGAAGGGTGTATCTTTCATTTGGACCGAAGAATGTCAACAAGCATTTGACGACATAAAAAGATATTTCATGAACCCACCAGTCTTGGTGCCACCGATCTCAGGCATACCATTCTTAATGTATGTCCGCGCTATGGATCATTCATTGGGTGCTTTACTTGCTCAAAAGAACAAAGAAGGTCACGAATAGGCCATCTATTATCTCAGTCGTACTATGATTGGTGCCGAGCACCGTTATAGTCCGGTTGAAAAAGAATTCTTAGCTCTTATGTTTGTTGTTCAAAAGATGAGGCATTACATCATTGGCCAAACTATTCATGTCATATCCCGAGTTAATTCTCTTCGGGTACTGATGAAGAAGCCTAGCACACTCAATTCTCGATTGGCTACATGGGCCATTTTGCTAGCTCAATATGACATGGTATATGTTCCACAAAAGTCTGTCAAAGGTCAAGCGCTGGCGGATTTCTTAGCAGCTCATCCTGTTCCAGAGACATCCAAACTCTATGATGAAATTTCAGACGAGACATTGGAATCAAACATGATCTCCGAAGAATTTCCTACTTGGCGTTTATTCTTTGACGGTGCATCCAGGATTGGACCCAATGGTGCCATTGTCGCAGGAGTTGGAGTTGTTCTCGTTTCTCCGGATGGGTCAACCATTCAAAGAGCCTATTCCTTAGATGAACCTTGCTCCAATAACGTGGCAGAATACAATGCTCTACTCATTGGTCTTCAGTTAGCTAAACAAATGGACGTCGAATATCTTGAAGTCTACGGCGACTCTAAGCTGGTCTTTAACCAAGTTAGAGGGACCTATGAAGTTCGCCATCAAGATCTAGTGCCTTACTATGAAGCGGCAATCAACATGGCTACATCATTTAAAGCCTTCTTCATCGAATATGTTCGACGAGCTTGCAATACTGAAGCAGATGCTCTGGCTAATCTTGCAGCAGTCCTAGCCATCCCTATCAAAAGACAGCAGGTGGTGGTTGTCTCTAATCGGGAATTGTTCTGCATCGAAAACAATCGTAATATTGAGTTCAGTAATCTTACTGAAGCCAATGTTATCGATAAAGATTGGAGAGCTCCTTTCATCGACTTTGTAGTTTATGACATACTCCCTGAAAATCCTAAGAAGGCTACAAGTATTCGTCGACGGTCTCTGCGATTCTACTACAATCAGACTACCAAGACTCTTTATCGGCGAACTTATGACAGTCTACTCTTGCGCTGTCTTGCTGGTGATGAAGCAAAGCAAGTATTGCGTGAAGCTCACGACGGTATCTGCGGAGCACATCAACCCGGTCCTAATCTACAGGATCGTATCCGACGCATGGGTTACTACTGGCCCTCTATGGTATCTGATGCCATCGAATATGTAAGAAAATGCCGAGCTTGTCAAATCCATGCAGATTTTATTCATCAATCGTCGGAATTCCTTCATCCGACTGCAGCTTCCTGGCCTTTCGAAGCTTGGGGCATGGATATCATAGGTCCTATCAATCCTCCTTCTTCTAGAGGACATCGGTTCATAATAACAATAACCGACTACTTCTCCAAGTGGGCCGAAGCTATACCTCTGGCTGAAGTCAAGACCAGCAGTGTCATCAACTTCGTCAAACACCATGTCATCTATAGATTTGGTGTACCTCGGTGGATCATTCATGATAATGGACCTCAGTTCATCAGTCAAAAATTCACAAGGTTCTGCAACGATCACCGGATTGACAATATCGCTTCGACAGCCTACAATCCTGCCGCTAATGGCTTGGCTGAAGCTTTCAACAAGACTATCATCAAGCTCCTCAAGAAGTTTGTGTCTACTAACAAACAAAACTGGAGTGAAAAGCTTGGAGAATGTCTATGGGCCTACCGTACTACGGTCCGCAACCGTACAGGCTGTACACCATTCTCTTTGGTGTACGGCTGTGAAGCAGTTCTACCCCTGGAACTTCAAATTCCATCCTTAAGGATTGCCATCGCCAATGAGCTCACTACAGAGAATAACGACCTTCTTCGACTTCAAGAATTAGAAGCGCTCGACGAGAAGCGGCTATTGGCTCAACAGTATATTGAGTTATATCAAGCCCGCATCTCAAAGACTTTCAATCGCAAAGTTAAAGTCAGAGCCTTTCAGAAAGGAGAACTCGTTCTAGCCGTCAGACGTCCTATGACTATGACTCATATGAGCAAGGACAAGTTCGATGCAAAGTGGGAAGGTCCGTATATCGTAAGCAAAGTATTCTCAAATGGAACCTATCAACTTACGTTGTAATGATGCCCATCAATGGCAAGTTCCTCAAAAAGTATTATGTATAAATGTAAAAGACATTGCTTGTAATCATCAGACAAGTTCATAAATAAAATTCAATTTTATTTCATCATGAGTGATAGTACATAATATCAAGGAAGGTCACTATCATCCTTCTCAAAATTAGGACGCGGGTCACTGTCGTCCTTATTGAAGACATTGTCGGCAAAAGAGCCGAGAACATCCTTGCTCGAATCCACTAGGAACTTGCAAGCAGCCATCCTCATGGCCTCTTCTTCCTCAGTCTTCCCTGGTTCAAGAAGGAAGTCCAAGATATCCCTTGGCGGCTTGGATACAGATCAACCTTCGCCTGCTTCTGTCTGCTTTGGCTTGGCCGGCTCGACTGGACGTTCTTCAGTAACCGGTTCAAACTTCGGGGTGATCTAAGCCTTCTTGGATGCATCTCCAGACGAAATCTTTATGTTGTAAAATGAAAGTGATCATTCCATCTGATTTTCTGTTCTATTTATAGACAAAGATTCGTGAGACAACGAAGCGACACATTCATCTGACGGTTCGCCCGTTCATTACATTCACCTGACGGTTCGCCCGTTCATTTATCCGACGGTTCACCCGTTCATCACATTCATCCGACGGTTCATCCGTTCGTTCCATCTATCTGACGGTTCACCCGTTCATTACATTCATCCGACGGTTCACCCGTTCATTACATTCATTCGACGGTTCGCCCGTTCACCATATTCATCCGACGGTTCACTCGTTCGTCATATTCATCCGACGGTTCGTCCGTTCATTTCATCTATCTGACGGTTCACCCGTTCATTCAATTCATTTGACGGTTCATCCGTTCATCCCGACGATTCATTTCCTTTCGTTCACACATTTTGACGATTCATTTTCGTTCATTCATCCATTACTTCACATCAGCAACTTGTCATCTTTGATTAAGTTGTCTACTGAAATAATGATATTCAACAAATTATATTCTGCCATGTCCATATTACCTCTGAGCAGATATAATGAATATAATTATTTTCTAAAAATCAAGAAATATATCATGTCTTGCACCTCTGAATATATTTTCTATCGCTATTATTTATATCTGAATAAGATATGCAATAAATAATAGAGCCACAAAGAAAATATCTTTTTATTAATCAAAAATGGAAGACATTACAAAAATTACATGTCATAAAAATTGAAGATACAAAAAGTCTTTCTCATTCTGCTGGCGGGGTCATCAAGCTAGTCATCTGATGCTTTAGAGTTTGCCGTCGCTCCTCACGAGAGTCCATCACTCGCCTCCTAGCTTCCTCCATCCCAGACTTATCGTTAAAAAACGGCATGGTTACTAATTTGCGAGAGATTTCAGCTTGATGAGTTGCGACATACTCATCTCTTTCCTGAGTCAGAGCGTCCAGTTGTTGAACTGCAGTCTGATGTTCTGTGGCCTCATCCTCCAGAGCAAGCTGAACAAGTCTCAGCTCTTCTTGAAGATGGGCAGATTTTGCTTGCAGCTCAGCAACTTTCCTCTCCTTCTCCTCAGCAACAGATGCTATTGTTTTCACTTGAGAGTTATACTCAGCAGACTTAGTAGAGAAAGTGTCCAAGAGAACTTGGAGATTAACTTTCGCAACGGCAGCTTCTTGAGACATTTTCTCAAATTCAGCCTGTACCAAAGGCTCCACCTCCCCCCTATTAAGCTCTTTGTAAATTTTAACCGATGCCTCCAGCTCATCTAGTACATGTTCAAAAAAAACGGCTTGAGCTTCGTCGCCTTGACTGCGGATGGCATTGATCAGATAGGAGGTTGGACCTCTAACTGTTGAGAAACCAGCATCTTCTTTCTCTATCACCCTATCCACTAAGGGTCCCAACGAAGTAAAGAAAAGGTTGGTGAAGGAGCTTATGATAAAATAGTTAGTAGCCAGAGCACCAGGTGTAGCGACTACTCCCGTTGACGACGAAGCAGCAGGTGCTTGGGATAGACGTACAACTTTTTGCATATGAATGGAGGGCTCTCTGGATAGAGGAGCCATCGTAGAGCTAGCTGCCCCTCCCGGATGTTCTTCTGCAAAATCAAATGAACCTTATCATTTTGGTTTCATTTGCAACTAATCGAAAAGGATCAAAAGTAAAAGGCAATCTTACCATGACTTGGTTCAGCAACAAGTCTGTCATCTGTTGGTACAAGTTCCAACCTAGCAGAAGTAGCCTCAGACATTACTGCCTGGCTACTACCGGCCTCAGAGCCGTCCGAAAAATATCGGCTACCACTAGTTATCGCCGTTATTAGCACTATATCAGGGCATGTGGGAGGAACTGGGAAAGATTCAAGTTCTGCATGGATAAAAGAATGGAGATGTCAGCCATTGAATCTATGAACAGAAGATTGATAATATCATTTAATACCTTTGGGATCAGCAGCAGTAGTTTCTTCAGGTGCTACTTCTTCACCCATATTCTTTTTCGGAGACACATGCACCTCAACATCCTCTTCAGGATTCAGCGTGTCATCAACAGCTTCTGGAGATATATGGACATTAGTATCCTCTGCTGGATTTAAAGTATCATCAACAGCTTCTGTTGATGTATCCTCATTACTTACACTATCCTCTGGTGCTTCTTCGCTGTCAGTTGCGACGATCGGATCTACATCATCCTGCAGGCCAAAGTCGCAATCATTCAATGCATCGATCATTAATCGATCTTCTTCTTCACGGAGTGTTCCTGGTGTAACAGAAAGCTGGGCAGTTTTTACCGCAAGTGAAGGAGATCCTCTCTCTCCACAATGTCTTCCCTGGGCTCTACAGCCTCATCCCTCTGTTCTGGACTAGGAGTTTCCTGCCTGGGCTCAAGGGCAGGTGTAGGAGATGACATTGTAGAGTTGTATGTGGATAAGCTTTGGTGGTTTGGAAATTTTTAGGCTCAAAGCATCAACCTTGAATGAAGGGGTTCAAGGCTATTTATAACCAAAGCTTGAAAAGAAGCCAAAGGCAACTTTTCAGTCACGAACCGGCATACCGCCGGTATGATCCGGCATACCGGCGGTATACCGGTCTGGAATTGCAACGGCTAGAAATAGAGCCGTTGGGATTATTAATTGCTGGAAATCCGACCGTTGGAATTTCAACGTTTCGGAAGCGGTATACCGTCGGTATGATCCGGTATGCCGTCGGTATGCCGGTTTTGTAAACAGAAACTTTCTGTGAACAAAAACCGGTATACCGTCGGTATACTCCGGTATACCGTCGGTATGCCGCTTATCCACCAAAAATAATCCTGGCTTATTTCTGCCCTAGCTTTCGATTTTGCCATCCATTTCTTGTGTTTACAATTATTCCTAAGACTCATTACAGACTCCAGATATACTTAGACAGGTGCAGGCTTCTTCAGAGTCTTGAAATGATGATGGCATGGCTTGGCTTCTTCCTTTGAAAGGTGCTGGCTTTTCCCTTGGCGGCAGCTGTCCAAAGATATCCAGTTTGTAAAAACTGAATACCTTTCGGGGGCTTCGCCCCCGAACCCCCGATGAGGGGCGCTGCCCCCTCGACCCCCGTCCGCTGACCGGGCAGCGGAACCCCCGGTGCGAGGCTCCAGAGATGTCGTCAGGTGGTTCAGAGAAATCTTGTGGGATCCGTCGTCTTTGGCCCACCATGATTTCTTCATTGCATATGTCCACATTGATCTTGCTTATTGCTTTTCTGCATGTACATGTTAGACGAACAAAGCAATATACATAGTAGCAAGTATGAAAGTTTAATGCACATTAGGACAATGCTGAGTTTAAGTATAAGTGCTAAGGTGATAGCATAAATATTAGTGATATCATAATGATTAAACTTAATTGAATGACCACAATCAAAAATAGTTTTGATTTTGGCAACCCAATTAAATCTAAGATAGATAAGCTCATATCACTAATATGTAAACCAATAGGCACATATCACCAAAAGTATAAGTAGAAATGCTTTTAGCGATAGTATGAAGATTAGTGATAATGAAATGCTAAACTTAACATATTAACCATATTAAAAAATATGATACAATCATTGGGCCAACAATAGTGATCCCAGCAACAGCACTAGCCACAACTGAGGACAGGATTTGTCTCGGAGGAGTGACTACCCTCTTTCTTCTGAAGACCAGTTTCTTTCTGTGAAGAGGTCGCTCCGGACTCTCTACATTTTCTTGTCTGTGAAGAGAGGTCGGCGTAGTCGCTTCTTCTCTTAGGGCCGACTCGGCCAGTTGCCTAGATTGCAATCTAGTGGTGACCTTTTCTGAAGGTTCCAAGACAAGTTTCTTCTTCGCAACTGGAGAAGAAGGTTCTTTTCTCCTTCTCTTCCTCTCCTTGGCGGGAGATTTGACAACTTTCAAAGAGATGCGCAATGGTTCGTTGACTTCTTCCGGGAAGTTGGCTTCCCTTGAAGCTTCCAACGGTGCATCAGCCGGTTCACGCTCTTCTTTATTGCCAGGAGCCACCACAACGGTTGCTCCCTTCTTTAATCTGGCCGCTGTCGCGAAGCTGTCAGCGAGACTAAAGTTCTCGGCAAAGGTATTCGCCGATGTATAGAAGATTGAATATGTGTACAGCATCCGCGGGCCATGGTCGCTCTTCGTCGGCATCGAGAACATTGTTCTTGTGTCTCGAGCGTTATAATAAGCCCAAGCCCGGGCGCCATCGATCAAATAACCTTGTCCTCCAGGCACGTTATGGCGTTACCCACGTAGAATTGGTCATAGCCGAATTGGTGCGCGAATCGGCTGGGAAGATAGGGTTCCAAGTAACATTCATATTCAAATCTGTAGACCAGATGAGACGGCCGGATCGTCTTCAGCCAATCAAACACTGCCGGACCCAAAGGTTGCCTCCCAAGATCAACCAGATTCGTAGACATATATTCATAGCTAGTTGGAGGGGGAACACAGCAGAAGTTCCATCCTTTCCCGAGATTCAGAGCTCGTCTGCAATCTCTTAGGCTGGTGTATATCCATTTGCTTCTGGAGAATCTCCTTAAGAAGCTGCCGCCTATCGCTCCCATGTCAGGATTCATCAATGTAGGATAGTACAGAAGCAACCATCCGAACAAATAAGTGTAGGGAAGCTCCAGCCGAGGGAAGTTTCCTTTCTTGCCTTTCCCCTTGAGCATTGAATCAACAAAAAGACGGAGGCCCGCGTTCACTCGGCAGGTTATTGTCGACAGTAGATCCATCCGGTAGCCAAAGACTAAACGGACGGCAGCAAAGAGCACGCCGCGGTGGAAGCGATCGACGGCGCTCGCTCCCGGGACGACGAATCATCGGAGCCAATAGGTAAGGAAACCCGCCAGCTGGGCTTTCTTTATCATGGGCCTATAGCCCATCCTCATGAAACTTTCAATATTATCTCCTGTCTTGAAAGGAGGGTATTGGAGATCATCAACGATCAAGATGTCCATTTCTTTATTCTCCTCCATCAACCCAATCACCTCACTGCTGCTGAGTGGTTTAAAGAAGTTGGGTTTACAATTGTCGTGTTCCTTGGTTTTCTTCTTTATAATGTGGTTAAGGAACAGATATGGTAACCATTTCGACGAATAACAGGTGCTTGATGAACCGCTTTTGTAATACAAGGAACATATTTTGTAGTGGCACAAGAGCTCCTCGAAGACGGCCACCATATCAGCGTTCTCTTGATGAAGTTTGTCCAACTCGTCATTTGTGGGGACAAATTCCTCATAGAGGAATTCCCCCATTGGTAGACTCGAGATGTATTTCATCTCATGAAGAGCCAGTCCAATCTCTCCACAGGGCGTCATGAAAGTCCCTGTCCTGAAGTTGTACCTTTCTGCCAAAGCCAGGAATAGGTGAGGATTGGGTTGGAAGCCGTATACTGTGGAGTATATCGCCTGGTACAGCTCAATTTCCTTGAATCTCTCTTCGAATTGAGCCAATATCCAATTGGCTATGCAGTTCCACCTTTTGTTATCTGGATTCACCAGACCTGTCAATCGGATGTCCTGATCCGGATATCTTCCCTCAACCTTTGTAAATTCATTCGCAAAGATCGGTGTGCGGACCGGCAACAGCAGGGAGGAGTTCTCTGGTGGGATGCACCCAGGTTTCAATCCCCTGAGCAGAGAGCTGTGACGCTCCGAAGAACTATAAAACATGTCCTTGTTGTTGGGTCCTTTCTTCACATAAATGTTCCCTGTTCTGGCTTGCTGGAGAGGAGTTATATCCCAGTCCATCTTCCTGGGATAGCTCGCATGAGCGTAGCGAGATAAAGGAAGGCACCTAGAAATCTCAGGCAAAAGTATCCTCTTCTCGGCTCTCTGAAAGAGTCTCTGCTCAACACGAGGTCTCGGTTGAGAACTTTTATCAATAGCCTCACCAAATAGAAATAGGGCTTCTTGTGAATAATGGCATCGGCAATCTGCAGAGGTTGCCCGTTCATCAGACTCAATAAAGTTTCGTTGTCTTGTGCTACTAAGATGGCTTGACGGGAAGATGGCAAAGCATACTAGGGAAATGTTACATGGGACAGATCTTCCTTAAACTCTGGTTCAGCCAGGGTCCCTGCAAAGATTTCATAATCTGGGTCTTCTCTGATGTTAACTGCATCAAACAAAAAGACAGAATTCAGTACATGCAAAATCAAAGATTCTGTTCAAAAAAATTAGCAAATTGCGCAAGCATCAGATTGCGCTATGTGTAAAGCATCAGATTGCGCTAAAGCAGCTTCCATGCACAAACTGTCCAGTTGTGCCAACATATTCACTTACGCAAGGCATCAGATTGTGTTAACACGTTTGCACAAGGCAACAGTTTGCGCTGGATAGACTTGCACAAATCGTAGATTGCGCTGAACATTTGCCAGCGCTTTCCAACCGATTGCGCAAGAAAATTGTTTTTCATAAAAATGAAAACTATTGGGTTTGTGCAACCGAAACCCTAAACAGGGCGGCGCAAAACAACCAAATCTCTAAAAAGAGAAAGGTTTGAAAGATTCAACCATGTCAAAGAACCCTAAAAAGGGTTTTTGATCGAGTTCACTACCTTGCAGTGCGGGATGACCGATTTTGTGACAAGAAATACGAGGCACAGCCCGAGTCGAAGATTCAGCGGGGGCTTTGCCCTTCTCGGCGGCGGAGCGTTTCGGAGCCATTAGTGTCGACGGGGAAGAAGGAGAAGAGTCGAAGATGGCACAGGAACTTTTTCTCTCTCGAACGTTTGGAAACAAGTAAAGAATGACAGAGAGAAGAATGAGAACTATTTATAGTTTTTCGAAAGTAAACAGACGCCTCAGATTGCGCCGAAGAAATAGGAACTAATTCCTCCAAATGTGCAGACAAAGGCATTACTTGCGCAACTTGATTTTAAAATCAAAATTCAAAGTATTTCGAAACTTTGAAACACTTTCAAATTTCGAAAACTTTGAAGGGGGTCTTGTAGGTCCTAAAAATCAAGTTGCACCCATCAAAAAAAGTAAAGAAAATCAAATTGTGCACCCTTCAAATGAATTACACAGGTGATAGATTGTGCAACACTTTAATTGTACAAGCTGGACTGCGCACACACCAAGCGCGCAAGCTGACGTGGCCTTGTCATCTTTATCTGACAGAAAATCAGATCTTCTGACAGCTGACAGTTCAAAGAATGAGGAAACTGTTCCTTTCTCGTATAGCACAGCGCTCGAGGATAGCTGTACATGCAGCGCAAGCTACCAGCCCAATCGAAGCGCAATCTGTCGGACTCTCTACAGCGCAATTCAATCTAGCACAATCTGAAGCCAACGCAGTTCATGTGGTGCACTCCATCAAGACAACTGACAATTTACACGTGGCCTATATGCCATCAATTACTCACCATGTGGCAACCGTCTGTACAAGACCAAGCGCATTTCAATCAAACAATGCCACGCGTCACATACAGGTGGTCCATGATCGAGTAACTGCCAGCATAGTTCGCTGCTTGCGCAGTCCAGTGTTTGTGCAATCCATCCTGCGTAATTCAGAATAACTAAAAATTAGTTATTTCCAGAACTCTATAAATAGAGTTTCAAGTCTTCATTATCAGGCCCGAATCATATCAGAGATCATTCAAGTCATCACTAGAGATCAGGAGTTCTTGCCAAAGTGCTGCTGCATTCTTCAGAGGCTACCGTCTTCAAAGTTCACATCGTCCAAGGGATAAAGCGATCGTCTTCAGATCGGATTCCTATAGTTGTACTTTTCCAAAATTCTTGTAATCTTCTTACAAAGTTTATGAAATAAAGATCAACTTTTATTTTTTTAAACAGTAACTTGGCCTGGTTTTTCTAGTTGGGGCACACTTAAGTCTCGGCCTTCCTTAACATAGCTAATACACTAGTCGAGGCACACGACTATGCTATCCGTGCCATGGTTTCTAGTCACCTTGCACTCCAAAACTTAACTATGACTAAGGCCTATTCAATAATAATTAATTAATTAAATATTTACAAAACTCCAAAAATTACCATTTTAATTCAAATAAATAATAAGAAAAATATTTTCAAAATTTCGGGAAGAGGGGTTACAATTCCCATTCACTCTCATTCCAAAATTTTCTTCTGGATGCCCAAGTTCTCCCGGGTACAAGAAGTGGTGGCCAGCTGGGGGCTCGCCTCCGGTTTCAGAGTGGCTCCAATGGATCCCAATCATATCCTTCTTCGTCTCTCATCTGAATGAAACCTCTCGTTTGTCCGGGTCAGGGGAACCAGCAGAGTTGACTCACACATCATAAAAATCATCAAGTGGTCCCAGGATTTCAACACGACGGAAGATTCGCCGTTTGTCTCCATGTGGGTCACATTCCCTAATCTTCCGCTCATCTGTTTTGTCCCAGCAGCGATGAAGCGCATTGCCAACTCCTTTGGGACCTTCGTAGCCATGGTGGAGGAAACCTGCAGCTTAACGGAACCACGCCAAAGTGTGTATGGAGCTCGGTATTTCGAAGGAATTACGAAAATCTGTTCAAATCCTTCTTGGGAATAAGGTATATAACAAACAAATCATCTATGATAACAACATCATATATTGCAAACACTTCCATTTGAGAGGACACTCATTCGATCTCTGCTTCAGAGCGCACCCGACGTTGAAAAAGAGAAAAAAACACAAGGACCCTAATATTAACACGACTACACATAGCCATAAACCATCTCTCCTGCCGCTTCCAAACACCCACCTGCGCTTTGATGATAGTGCGGGGAGCTCACGGGATCAAGATCAATCCCAAAGGAGCTCCACCTCGCCAAGAAGAGTGTCAACCCTCACTCCAAAACCCCTTCTCTAAACCTCGCCAATAAATACAATATCCTTGCAACGTATCTCCCCGAAGACTCTTAAGACTATATTCCTACGGATGTTACTAAAGATCCTATCACCGACCCTCGTTCGGCTGTGCACGCTCTCCCTTTCGCGTGGGAGTCACCCCAGCTCGGAGAGGCCACTCTTATAGCCTCAGTGACAGCGGTAGAGATTAGGACCCAGCTGGCCCACCTCTCGGACTTGCTCAACTTTGGGTGTGCAGAGGCGGTGGACCGCGAGGGTCATCCTCCAGGCAAGGCGGCGTCGATTTGGCCCGTTAAATTCGATGCTCACCATCTCAACCCCCTTACTCCTTCATAAGTTTCGGTAGTAACGGAGGTGATTGAGCACGAGATTCTTGAAGCTCAAATCACCGAAGCAGAAGCTGACACAGATGAAGCTGAAGAGGACACAGATGCAGGTGAATCCCCCGACTGCTCTCCAGATAGAACTTCAGATGCGCCCCACATCTTGACTGTATTTGCTGAGATTCGGGATTCTCCGCCTTACCTGATAGATTACTTCAATCGGATTGCTGCGGATAGCTCTCCGGAGGAGGCCGTTAAGGAATATGTCGTCATTAGAGCCCTGGCCGAGCAACCAGATTACATATCATCGATACCATCCAGAATGTTGGAGGTAGAACAAGCTATCGATGCTGCTCAAGGCATAAAGAACATAGAACATTCCAACCAAGAGGCTTACCTTGCATCCAAACACAAGAAGGCTTCGGTGCCAGCTGCGCCTAGGTACTTACGGTCCAACAGTGGTCGGTGCAAGAAGCCACCGGCCAACCGTCAAAGACCCCTGTAGCTTTGGTCCTGTGGGGTGGAGAGGGTCTGGGGTTCCCCCCAGCTCTCCTTCTCCTGTCAGGGCTCTAGTTTCAGGGCTTAGCCAAACCTCTTTCCTCCCTCCCTTTTTGAGTCCACCGGGTTAGTCCCGGTTAGGCTACTGGTTTTGGTGGCTTGTTTTCTCTCCCGGCACCAACTTTTTTGTTCCTTTGCATTCTCTGTTTAGGAGCCCTGCCGTTGTGGTAGTTTTTGTAGGTAGCACGGGCTACCTCCCGGCACCATCCCTCTTTTTTTTTTAATATATCTTGTTGTTCCATAATATATATATATATATATATATATATATATATATATATATATATATATATATATATATATATATATATATATATATATATATGTTATGATTTGGATAAACCCAAATATGGATGCCATTATCCATACCCATAACAACCTCTATCCTATTCCCTCATTATATGTTATCAATGAGAAAAGCTACGTACAGAATCTTCTGGCTACCAAATTTTTTTTCTTTCTCTCACATTTTCACAACACGTTATCAGCACCATTGTTCAAGGAGTTCTAAGTTGCCGGGTCACGATTTAACGTCACAAAGAGAAAGGTTTAAACGCTGCAGTCAGATCGCCAGGTTTAAATGCTGCACAGTCGGATGGACATCGACCGAGCGTCGTTTGCATGCGCCCCTTACCAACCGTGCCTCTTTTTGCTGCACAAAAAACTTTTCGACACCCACGTGTCAAGCACCCTCGATGGATACGCGTAGCTGACGTCCGTTGTCGAAGCCAGCCAGGCTTTCGGATCTTTGCTTTGCCTATTTTTCTAAGCATTTTCCTTCTCTGCCGTTTCTCTCCTTCCTCCTATGTTAATAAACAGAATAAATGTCTTTGATATCCCATACAGTAGATAGATCACGAATTCTGTTAACACTGTTCACGTGGGTCTAGGAAGAATAGTTGATAGCCCATACATTGCATGCATACACGTGGACCATGTACACAACAGACAAAAAAAAGCATGAAAAGAGATGAGTGTTGCTACTTCTTTCTTTTTTCAATTTTACATTAGATTTTTTTAACAGCTCCCACAATACTGTTAGCATGTGATGGAGAACATCTGTCTCTTCGTTTGTCAGTAATAAACCCGTCCACTTCCCATAATAATATAGGGTGGGACCGGATGCATGTGGTCCCCATAGATTTTTTTTTTTAATTTTAACAATATATGTTTGTTATCTTCAATTACATTTTAGTATAACAATGTTTTAGCTTATGACCTCCCATTTCAATTTTTACACATGGATTATTTATCCATTTTAATTATGTTTGTGACTACTTTTAAAAAAAGATGGGTTCTAGACATTTGTTATCTTCATTAGATGTTTTTAAAAGTTGCACCAAGAATCCGATAATAAATTATGATAAATTATTATAGAGATTTTCGTCAACCATTGGTAGACAGAGATTGAAATGCATACTTCTATCACGGCCCAGAACCATAATACGGGAGAGCGGGGGACAGACACAGCCAGCTACGTACATTGAAGTATAATCTACCTCGATATACGGTCACGGCTGTCTAGATGCATGAGGGTTTATCTATAAGCCAACAGTCTCTTATGGTCATGAACAAGCCTAGTGTCTCAATCTCAACAGGCAAGTAATTGTTACAAGATGTAAGATCATCAGACATACAAAGTAAGGCGTCCCGATCATGAAGCTAGTCATACAAAATACGAAGACTAGCAAGAGTTTAAGTCATACATGATCAACCCTAGGATTTGTCAATCATGTAACAGCCCGTAGGCAGACAGAAATTAAAGTTTCAACATGAGTTAACACTTGCTCGGCGGCTAAACGTCTCAAAAGAATAATTTACAATAAAGCGGAAGAGTAAAATAAGAAACCCACTCATTGCCAGAATTACGTCTGGTGTTCACCATCTGGCTAGAAGGCAGGAAGATTCTCGGAAGCTACATCAAAATCTGGCCATACAAAACCAGCTGGGTCAGACCCCAGAAAGAGCAAGTGCCACAAGGAAGGCTTCACTTAGGAACTAAAACCAGCATATAATGAAGGAAGAACTATAAAAGAGCATAGCTAACTAACATGAGGGACTGAGTTAACATAAAACATTAGCTGCTGTAGGAGGAACAAGAGGTGGAATATAATTCTCATGTTAATCATGAGATAATTCATTCAAGCACGACCAATCAAGTCCTACGGCTTGCTATTGTTAGCTAACTAGGATTATCACAAGCTCAGTTACTAAAAAGATGCAATTGAGATGTTCCCGCAGTCACAAGCCCTGCAGACTATCCAGGTTATCCAGACGAGGAGATTTATTAGAGTTACAAGAGTTATCATGCTTACTGGTGTACTTTCAGTACTTATGTTTTCAAGAAGTTCCCCACATGACAGTGGGCTGGAAATGTGCCCTACTCGTCGGCAGGCTACAAGTCCTTCTGGTGTGGCCGGGGTAATAGGATTGCCTGTAACTGGAAAAATCTCTTTATATGAACTACTAGATCAATCTAGTCATTAACCTAGTCAGATTCATTTTTAATCCCTGATCGTGGTAACCAGGAATCCATGTCCTAGACATGATGCAAGACGAGACAGGTAGGTTATACAGGCACAATCAAGAAAATCAACCACGGTGTCAGACAAGAGTTACTTAGCAAGTCAGGGTAGCTGTCGCAACAACATTCAAGATTATCATGTCATGGCAGGTTACTTGTTACTTGTCAAGATTGCTTGTCAGGAGTGCGCCTCGACGGGCCACTATCAAGATTATACATGTCATATCAAGTTTACTTGTTACTTGTCAAGAGTGCGCCAAGCTAGGTTGTGCCAAGCTAGGTTGCGCCAAGCCAGGTTGTGCCATGCTAGGTTGTGCCAAGCTAGGTTGTGCCAAGCTTGGTTGTGCCAAGCTAGGTTGCACCAAGCCAGGTTGTGCCAAGCTAGGTTGCACCAAGCTAGGTTGTGCTAAGCCAGGTTGCGCCAAGCCAGGTTGTGCCAAGCGAGGTTGTGCCAAGCCAGGTTATGCCAAGCTATGTTGCACCAAGCTAGGTTATGCCAAGCCAGGTTGTGCCAAGCTAGTTTGTGCCAAGCTAGGTTGTGCCAAGCCAGGTTGCGCCAAGCTAGGTTGTGCCAAGCCAAGTTGCGGCAAGCCAGGTTGTGCCAAGCTAGGTTGTGCCAAGCTAGGTTGTGCCAAGCCAGGTTGTGCCAAGCTAGGTTGTGCCAAGCTAGGTTGCGCCAAGCCAGGTTGTGCCAAGCT
Organism: Iris pallida; assembly: GCA_029216955.1. NCBI lineage: Eukaryota > Viridiplantae > Streptophyta > Magnoliopsida > Asparagales > Iridaceae > Iris > Iris pallida. The sequence continues at coordinate 28,937,119 of JANAVB010014796.1, read as the reverse complement.
AGGTTGCGCCAAGCTAGGTTGCGCCAGAACCCGCGCAACCTGATGGTGCGGCACTAAAAGTACGCACAACCACTGTTCATCTTCTCAAACCAGCATAAAAATGCTTGGTTGAACCCATGAACTTCAAAAGTCCATAATTCCCTCAAAATAAATCGAAATCCAACTTTTCAAAGGTCAAAATTGGGTAGAACGAAATTTCCTACAACATGAAGCAACTAGTTTTTGAAAATACCAAGTTTTAGTAGATCAAAACCAAGAAGAATTAGAAAAGATCAAAACTTAGATCTACAAAATCCATCCATCAAAACCAAAAATGACAAGTTCTAAAGAGGCTTAGAATCAAGTAAGGAAGACAATGGAAAAGTAAAATTTAAGATCTATTATGAAGCAAGTTGCACTTGTCTAGGGCTTGGGTGTAGGTGGGAGGAGTAAATGAAGAAGATGGAGAAGTAAATAAAAGTTATGGAGGAGAGAGAGAGAGAGAGAAGTTGACTTATATTTCAATCCCTTCTCATCTCAAACCAAACCAAGCCAAGCCAAGTCATGTTGAACCAAACCAAATAAACCAAGGCAAGATTAAACTAAGACTAGGCTAAGCAAGACAAGTCTAACTACGATCCACCTGACAAATGTCATAAATCCATACATGTAAAATGAAAATACGTATAACGGAAAACGGGAGTGACAACCCTACCCACCTTAAAAGAATTCCTTCTCGGAATTTAATCAAGAGGCTAGAGATGTCGGGACAAGCTACACTAACCACAGGCAATCTATGACTAGCAATTAATCAAGTAATCATTCATACAAGCAAGGAGTTAAGAGCATAAGGTATAAAGAAGACATTATACCTGATGAGTCAAACAGGTGTGGATATCGCGATCAGATATCATCCTCACATTCCGAAGTTGACTCACCCAAAGAGTGATGACCCCAAGCATCACGGACTAACTTAATAGTCTTGTTCATGAGTACCTTCTCTCTTCGGTCCAATATGGATACGGGCCTTTCCTCATACGAAAGGTTGGTACCAACAACCAATTCCGAATGATCAAGGATATAGCTCGGATCCGGGTTATACTATCACAATTGGGATACATAGAATACGTCATGTACCTCACATAACGACGTGGAAGAGCGAGACGATATGACACATCGCCTACTCGCTCGAGAATATCAAACGACCCTATATACCTGGGACTAAGATTTCCCCGTACGCCGAGTCGAATGACACCACGGGTAAGCAAGATCCTAAGGAATACGTGGTCACTGATAGAAAACTCAAGTGGACGCCGATGAGAATCGGCCCAATGACGCTGACGATCTTGTGCAACTCGAAGATGATCTCTAACTTGTCTGACCACCTCAATAGTCCGAGTAACCATTTCTGGACCAAGCATCTACCTCTCGCCTACATCGTCCTAGGCTAAAGGTGATCTGCACTTTCTTCCATAAAGTGTCTCAAACGGTGCTATCTGGATACTGGCCTGGAAACTGTTATTATAGGAGAACTCCACTCGGTACAGGTGAACTTCCCACGAACTACCAAAGTCCAGCGTACAAGATCGCAACATATCTTTAAGAGTCTGTATCGTGCGTTCTGACTGACCATCTGTCTGCGGATGATAAGATGAACTGAACTTGAGACGAGTCCCCAAGCTCTCTTGAAGACTCCGCCAAAAGTGCGATGTAAATCTTAAATCTCTGTCCGATACAATACTGACTGGTACCCCATACAACCTGACTATCTGCGTAAGGTACTTCTCTGCCAGCTGATCCGTCGACTGACTAATCCTGAAAGGAAGAAAATGAGCTACCTTGGTGAGTCTGTCAACTATAACCCAGATAGCATCTCTTCCAGCTGGGGATTTAGATAATCTAGATACAAAATCTATAGTAATATGCTCCCATTTCCATTCTGGGATCGGTAAAGGTTGAATAAGTCTAGCTGGTCTCTGATGTTCAGCTTTAATTTACTGGCAAACTAAACAACGAGAGACAAATCGGGCTATCTCCCTCTTCATGTCAGTCCACCAGAAATATTGACGGATATCAGGATACATCTTCGTACCGTCGGGATGAATCGAATACTATGAACTGTGAGCTTCTGCCATGATCTCTTGCCTGATATCACTACTAGGTACACAAAGACGCCTTCCATGTCGGAGTGTACTGTCTTCGTGAATGCATAACTCTGGTCTTTGTCCTGCTTCACACTCTGTTCGGAGCCGCTGAAGCTTAGAATCTTTTGATTGCGCCATCTTGATCCTCTCAACTATGCTGGACTGAACTTGTATGTTGGCGATCAATGCCACATTGGTAGGAAAAACTACTTCTATTCCCATCTTTTGAAGATCTGCTAATAACTCTGGCTATGCTGTTAGAAAATAAGCTCATGCACTTCTGCTCAATGTATCTGCAACTACGTTGGCCTTCCTAGGATGATACTGCAGGTTGATGTCATAATCCACCAGTAGCTTTAGCCATCTTCTCTGACGCATATTGAGATCCTTCTGGGTAAACACATACTTAAGACTCTTGTGGTCGGTAAAAATTTCTACCCGATCTCCGTACAAATAATGCCTCCACAACTTGAGTACGAAAACTACCACTGCTAATTCCAAGTCATGGGTTGGATAATTCCTCTCATGATCACGAAGCTGACGTGACGCATAAGCTATTACCTTACCATGTTACATCAAGACACATCCCAATCCTCTGTCAGAAGCATCATAATAAATTGAAAATCCTCCAGTCCCATCTGGAAGCGTGAGAATGGGAGCCGTCATCAATCTTCGCTTCAACTTCTCGAATGAACTCTGACACTCTGTTGTCCAAGCAAACTGTACATTCTTGCGGGTCAACTGTGTCAATGGTGCTGAAATCCAAGCAAAGTCTGACACAAACTGCCGGTAATAGCCGACAAATCCTAGGAAACTCCGAACTTCTGTGACTGTGCTAGGTACTGGCCATATCTCTATAGCCACTATCTTCTGGAGGTCAACTTCCACTCCACCTCTGGTGATGATATGACCTAAGTATGAAATATGATCAAGCCAAAACTCGCACTTGCTAAACTTTGCATACAACTGGTGCTCCCTGAGAATCTGAAGGACTACACGGAGATGCTGCTCATGCTCCACCTCATTCTTGCTATAGACTAAGATGTTGTATATGAACACTATCACAAACTAGTCCAAATAGGGCATGAAGATACGATTCATGAGGTCCATGAATACGGCTAGCGCATTGGTCGCTCCAAACGGCATAACAAGGAACTCCCAATGTCTATATCTAGATCTAAATGCTGTCTTCGGGATGTCTTGCTCTCTGAATTTGATCTGATGGTATCCTGAACGCAAGTTAATATTCAAGAATACTGTTGCCCCACTGAGTTGATCAAATAAATTATCTATCCTTGGTAGGGGATATCTGTTCTTGATTGTTACAGAATTCAAGGTACGATAATCAACACATAATCTTGACGTACCATCCTTCTTTTTTACAAGAAACATCGGGGCTCCCCAAGGTGATTCACTAGCACGAATGAATCCCTTGGTTCTGAGTTCTTCAATTATCTTGTACATGATCTCCAACTCTGATGGCGCCATTCTATAGACTCTCTCTGACACTGATGCAGTCCCTGGAATCAAGTTGATAGTGAACTCTATCTCTCTCTCTGGTGGCATATCTGGAAGCTCTTCGGGAAACACATCAGGAAAATCTTCTACTACTCTGGAAAATTGAACTGCTTCTGCTACTGCCATCCGCAATACTGGTGGAGAAGGTTCTACTTCGCCTCTGGAAAATAAAAACTCGGGTTCGCCTGGAATACCAAAAATAATCCTGCCAATATGGCAGTATATTTTTGCGTATTGATCCTTCAACCAATCCATTCCTAGGACCACATCATAGTCGACCATCAGAAAGTCTATCAATCTAGCAGAAAACTCTCTACCGCTAACTACGATTTGACATAAGGAAAAGACTCTATCTACTCCCAGAAGACCATTACCAGTAAGTATATTGAGCCTTACTGACAATGACTCGGGCTCCAGCCCTATTCGTGTAGCGAATCATGTAGACATAAATGAATGCGATGCATCCGAATCAAATAATACTGATGTTGAAAAAGAGTTGACGAGAATGGTACCTGCCACCACCTCACCTGATGCCAATTCTTCTGCCACGGTCAGAGCCATAGCTTGACCTTGTCCTCTCGGTGCTGGTCCCCTCTGTTGGTGACCTCTCTGCCTGCTCTGAATCTGAGCTTGGGCCTGAGCATACTGTTGGGGCCTCTGCTACTAGAAAGCTTGAGCCTGAGGCGGCAATGGCCTCGGAGGCTGGTACTGCTGCTGCACTGGTACTGGTTCCCTAATCGATGGACTGGTTAGGATTGATGAAGAGGAACTGGCTCTATGCGGGTAGGACCCTATCATGTGATCCGGTGCCCCACAAGCCAAGCACAACCCCTGTGCTCTACGACACTCTGAGACTACATGTCCTAGCTTCCCATAATGAGTACAACCTATTGCGGAAGACTGCTTCTGTTGCTGAGGGTACGTCAGTATCGAGTGCTGAACCGATAAAACTGTGGTCGCCCTCCTAGGAGCTCCAATGGTCAAAGCCCTAGCTGCCGAGGCTGGTGTTGATGACTGGAACAACTGTCCATAAGACCTCTTTTGTCCTTCAGTTCGATCCATTATCCTCTGGGAGGTATACTCATGCCTCTTCGCTGCTCGCAAGACGGCATCAAACGTTTGGTGCTCAAACTGCTCCACTGATATAATGATCTCTAGGTGGAGTCCTTGCTCGAATCGCTGGGCTCAGTCTAATTCGGTTGCCACCAAGGTGGGAGCAAACCGACTAAGTCTAAAAAACTTGGCCACATATCCATCGACCATCCTTTCCATTTACTTGAGGTTAGTAAATCTCGTCTGCAGATCATATCGAGCTACTGCATCGAAGTACTTGGTCTGGAACTTGTCGCTGAATACCGCCCATAAGACAGGCGTCGCCAAACCCACTGCTAGTATCGCCCACTAGGTGCAGGCTAAGTCAAATAATTGTAGGCGCACAACGACCACCTTCTCATCCTCAGAAATCCTAGCTGCTTCCCGGATAACCTCTGTGTCCTGAAGCCATGCATCAGCAGCAATAACATCTTCAGTTTCGTTAAAGAAAGGAGAGTTCAGGCGCTTAAAGTTGTTGGCTGTATTGTTCCCTTGATAACCAACTCTACCCATAGCATCTTGTACTGTCTGGTGCAGGGCATCGCCCCGACAATCTTGTGACGCAAGCAATTCTCTGATGAGTCCCACCAGGGTTCCATTATCAAGCTCTACAGGCTGGACGGGTTGAATTGAGGGCTCTGGATCCCCAGAATGCATGACTAGGGAGGCTACTCCAGAGTGTTGGCCTTGGTCCCCAGGTTGCGGCTGGTTCACTGGTGGTTCTACTTTCGGCTGATCGGCAGGACCAGGAGCAATGCCACTGAAGAAAATGACATGGGGAACATTAAGGAAGGACCAAGATAGATCAAGGATATAAGCATGTGACCAGGCCAAGATTTCAGGAAGATTAAAAGACACGAGTAGAGATCAAAGGCGCGTGTCGATTGAGACATCTATCCGGTAAAACCCTCACACATCTTGATTTACAAGACCTGCATGGGCCACCACTTAAACCGTGTTGTCACTCTCATTTCCCATTATACGTATTTTTCAGGATACGTATACGGATTTCTGACAATTGTCAGGTGGCCCGTATTTTGACTTATCTTGCTTAGCTTAGCCTTGGTTTAAATCTTGACTTGATTGGTTCAACTTGGTTCAACATGACTTGACTTGGCTTGGCTTGGTTTAGTTTATTTTGGGTTAAAATGAGAGGGGTTGCTATATAAGTCAACTTCTCCCCTTTCCCCCATTATTTGCATTTACTTCTTCATCTTCTTCATTTACTCCTCCCACCTACCAAGCCTAGGCAAGTGCAACTTGCTTCATGATGGATCTCAAATTTTATTGTTCCATTCTTTTCCTTACTTGATTCTAAGCCTCTTTAGAACTTGGCATTTTTGGATTTGATGGAGGGATTCTTGTAGATCTAAGTTTGTAACTTTTTGGTTTTCTTGGTTTTGATCTCTAAAACTTGGTTATTTTAGAAAACTAATGGTTCTATGATGTAGAGAATTCAATTTCATGCAGTTTTGGCTTTTGTTTCGCTTGATTTCGACTTCGGATGAGGAAGTTATGGCCATGGCAAGTTTTCGGAACTTTTATGGCTGAACTTGCTGATTGGGGACGATGACCCCCATGCGCCCGGGAGGCCATGCGCCGGGAGGCCATGCGCTGTGAAGTCCCTGCAACGCATCCCTTAACTCCGAGCGTGTCATGCGCGTAGGTTCCTTACGCGCATGTACTGAAGACGCAACGTGAGTTTCCCATGCGCCGATGTACAGAAATTCCCACGCGCCGATGTGCAGGAATTCCCACGCGCCGATGTACAGAAATTCCCACGCGACGCGCCGATGTGCAGGAATTCCCATGCACCGATGTGCAAGAATTCCCATGCGCTGATGTGCAGGAATTCCCACGCGCCGATGTGCAGGAATTCCCATGCGCCGGAATTGCTCTATTTCACTGTTTTTGCCTGTTTAAGTTGTTTTGTAGCTAAAATCTTGAAAAATTCAATACATGAAAGTTGTAGATCTTTTCCTTGGCTTCAAGAATATGTCACTAGTTATTTTATGCAAGTTTCTCTCATTCATGATAATGTAAGAATAGAACACGATAATGGCCCGCCGTGGCGCACTCTTAACAAGTAAACTGACATGATGTATCTCGACAAGCTGTTACGACAGCTAGCCTGACATGACAAGTATGAATGATCTGGACACCGTGGGCGATTGTGTTTGCACAAATAAACCAGTACTGTCTTGCATCATGTCTAGGATAGGGATCCCTGAGTACCACGGTCAGGGATATCTACTGCAATTGACTAAGGCTAATAAACTAGAATAATTCAGTAGTCATAAAGAGATTTTCTAGCTACACGCAATCCCGTTATCTGGGCGCACTAATGGACTTGTAGCCTACCGATGAGTAGGGCATATTTCCAGCACACAGTCAAGTGGTGCACTCTTCATAAACGGACATTCGACCCGGATAACCTGGATGGTCTGCAGGGCTTGTGGCTGTTGGGATAATCTCATTGCATCTTGCTAGTAACTAGGCCTGTGATAACCCTAGTTAGTTAAAGTATCAAGCCGTACTCCTTGCTTGGTCGTGATTGATTGGATGGAGTCTAGTCCAGCTTAGTCTCGTCCTGATCCTGTACAAGATTGGGACATGACGTGATTGCTTATGCTTGCCTTAACAATAACGATCAGGGGTCTAGCTCTGCTCAGGCGAAGGGTTACAACCCCGGTCCTTGTTTGGTTTAAGGGTTATAACCTGGCTTCCGGAGCAGTTCTGTGCCCTCTCTTCGTTTATTGTCTTGTTGCACCCCTTGCCATGCTCATCATATTTTACTTACTTTAATATCATGATTATTTATACCGGCCTTAATAATAAAGATCAGGGGTCCAGTTCTGTTCAGGCGAAGGGTTACAACTCTGGTCCTTGCTTGGTTTAAGGGTTGTAACCTGGCTCCCGGAGCAGTTCTGTGTCCTCTCTTCGTTTATTGTCTTGTTATCTTACCAATGGTATTTGAGACGGGTTTCTATTCAGGTGAAGGGTTCCAACCCCGGTCCTTGTTTGGTTTAAGGGTTGTGACCTGGCTACTTGAATGGTTTCCTCGTACTCAGTTTACTGTTGCTATCTCTATTATTATCAGTTCTTTATTTATCACCTTTAATATTCTATTGTGATATGCTAGTTTTAGTTCCTAAGTGAAGCCTTCTTTGTGGTACTTGCTCTTTCTGGGGTCTGACCCAGCTGGTTTTGTATGGCCAGATATCGGAGCAGCAGCAGAGGATCTACCTACCTTCCAGCTAGATGGTGACCACCAGGCGTAACCCTGGCAACGAGTGGGTTTCTTTTTGTCCTCCCACTTTATTGTAAAATTATTCTTTTGAGGCGTTTAGCCGACGAGCACGTGTTAGCTCGATTGCACCTTTACTTACTGTCTGTCTACGGGCTGTAACATGATTGGAAAATCCTAGGGTTGATCATGTATTGACTAAAACTCTTGCTAGTCCTGACATTTTGTACGACTAGCTTCATGATCATACAATATGTAATGTATGGGACGCCTTACTATTGTATATTTGATGTTCTAATATCTTGTGACTGTTACTACTTGCTTGTGATTGAGACAATAGGCTTGTTTATAACCACAGGAGACTGATGGATTGTAGTTAAACCCTCATGTATCTAGACAGCCGTGACCGTATAGCGAGGTGGGTTGCACTTCAATATACGTAGCTGGCTATGTACGCCACCGCTCTCCAGTATTCTGGTTCTGGGGCGTGACACGTGTCACGCCCCAGAACCATAATACTGGAGAGCGGGGGACAGACACAGCCAGCTATGTACATTAAAATATAATCAACTCGATATACGGTCACGGCTGTCTAGATGCATGAGGGTTTATCTACAAGCCAACAGTCTCTTATGGTCATGAACAAGCCTAGTGTCTCAATCTCAACAAGCAAATAATTGTTACAAGATGTAAGATCATCAGACATACAAAGTAAGGCATCCCAAACATTACATATTTAGATGATGATGAAGCTAGTCATACAAAATACGAAGACTAGCAAGAGTTTAAGTCATACATGATCAACCCTAGGATTTGTCAATCATGTAATAGCCCATAGGCAGACAGAAATTAAAGTTTCAACACGAGCTAACACTTGCTGGGCGGCTAAACTCCTCAAAAGAATAATTTACAATAAAGTGGTAGAGCAAAATAAGAAACCCATTCGTTATCAGGATTACGTCTGGTGTTCACCATCTGGATGGAAGGCAGGGAGATCCTCAGGAGCTACTCCGAAATCTGGCCATACAAAATTAGCTGGGTCAGACCCCAGAAAGAGCAAGTGCCACAAGGGAGGCTTCACTTAGGAACTAAAACCAGCATATAATGAAGGAAGAACTGATAAAAGAGCATAGCTAACTAAAATGAGGGACTGAGTTAACATAAAACATTAGTTGCCGTAGGAAGAACAAGAGGTGGAATATAATTCCCATGTTAATCATGAGATAATTCATTCAAGCACGGCCAATCAAGTCCTACGGCTTACTATTGTTAGCTAACTAGGATTATCACAAGCTTAGTTACTAACAATATGCAATTGAGATGTTCCCGCAGTCACAAGCCCCGCAGACTATCCAGGTTATCTAGGCAAGGAGATTTATTAGAGTTGCAAGAGTTATCAAGCTTACTGGTGTACTTTCAGTACTTATGTTTTCAAGAAGTTCCCCACATGACAGTGGGCTGGAAATGTGCCCTACTCGTCGGCAGGCTACAAGTCCTTCTGGTGTGGCCGGGATAACGGGATCGCCTGTAACTGGGAAAATCTCTCTATATGAACTACTTGTTCAATCTAGTCATTAACCTAGTCAGATTCATTATGAATCCCTGACCGTGGTAACCAGGAATCCGTGTCCTAGACATGATGTAAGATGTGACAAGTAGCTTATACAGGCACAATCAAAAAAATCAACCACGGTGTCAGTCAAGAGTTACTTAGCAAGTCAGGGTAGCTATCGCAACAACGTTCAAGATTATCATGTCATGTCAGGTTACTTGTTACTTGTCAAGATTGCTTGTCAGAAGTGCGCCTTGACGGGCCATTATCAAGATTATACATGTCATATCAAGTTTACTTGTTACTTGTCAAGAGCGCGCCAAGCCAGGTTGTGCAAAGCTAGGTTGTGCCAAGCTAGGTTGTGCCAAGCTAGGTTGTGCTAAGCCAGGTTGTGCCAAGCTAGGTTGTACCAAGCTAGGTTGCGCCAAGCCATGTTGTGCCACGCTAGGTTGCACCAAGCTAGGTTGTGCCAAGCCAGGTTGCGCCAAGCCAGGTTGTGCCAAGCTAGCTTGTGCCAAGCCAGGTTGTGCCAAGCTAGGTTGTGCCAAGCTAGGTTGCGCCAAGCTAGGTTGTGCCAAGCTAGGTTGTGCCAAGCCAGTTTGTGTCAAGCTAGGTTGCGCCAAGCTAGGTTGTGCCAAGCTAGGTTGCGCCAAGCTAGGTTGTGCCAAGCCAGGTTGCGCCAAGCCAGGTTGTGCCAAGGTAGGTTGTGCCAAGCTAGGTTGTGCCAAGCTAGGTTGTGCCAAGTCAGGTTGCGCCAAGCTAGGTTGTGCCAGAACTCGCGCAACCTGATGGTGCGGCACTAAAAGTACGCGCAACCACTATTCATCTTCTCCAACCAGCATAAAAATGCTTGGTTGAACCCATGAACTTCAAAAGTCCATAATTCCCTCAAAATAAATCGAAATCCAACTTTTCAAAGGTCAAAATTAGGTAGAAAGAAATTTCCTACAACATGAAGCAACTAGTTTTCGAAAATACCAAGTTTTAGTAGATCAAAACCAAGAAGAATGAGAAAAGATCAAAACTTAGATCTATAAAATCCATCAATCAAAACCAAAAATGACAAGTTCTAAAGAGGCTTAAAATCAAGTAAGGAAGACAATATAAAAGTAAAATTTGAGATCAATCATAAAGCAAGTTGCACTTGCCTAGGGCTTGTGTGTAGGTGGGAGGTGTAAATGAAGAAGATGGAGAAGTAAATGAAAGTTATGGAGGAGAGAGAGAGAGGAAGAGAGAGAAGTTGACTTATATATCAACCCCTTCTCATCTCAAACCAAACCAAGCCATGCCAAGTCATGTTGAACCAAACCAAATAAACCAAGGCAAGATTAAACCAAGACTAGGCTAAGCAAGACAAGTCTAACTACGATCCACCTGACAAATGTCAAAAATCCGTATACGTAAAATGAAAATACGTATAACGGGAAACGGGAGTGACAACTTCCCTCATTGGATTGACATTCACATGTGCCTTTTCATGAACCCATAAAATACCTCTTTACAGTAAAAGTAACAAATGTTTTTCTTAATGTGTTTGCAAATGTTTCATCCATAAATGGTAATTACAACATGAAATTTAGTATAATTGTATCATGCCAAATCTTTTATCATCTACATGTGACCATTATGTAAAGTCATGACAACATTTAGCCGTATTTGTTGGGATTTCTATCTCTACCACTTTAAATTAAATTAATGACTAGGTTGTACTGACAGGATACGACACAGACACGTCACTTATTTCGATTCGTATTTTTTGAGTGTCCATCATGTGTTTGATATGTGTCTGATGTGTGTCTGACACGACATCATCCAAGACTTGAGGAATTTGTGCTTTCTAGATTATTATAGATTGAACCCTAGGTTCAAACCCATGAATGATATGAGGATGTGAGACTTCATAGGAAAATGCGATAATGCATTCGAAATATGCAGAGTAGTATGCTCATTCACCTTCTTTTAAGAAATAAAAATATAATTAAATACCAGTTGCAACTTTGCAGAGTATTATGTCTTGGCCATCAAATATCAGCGCCAAACAATTTATACTAACAAATTTTAAGCATATATGTAAGATGGACTTGCTACTAAAGTTGCACATGTGGACGTACTCAGTCTTGTCTTGGATCTATGCCTGCAATGATTACTTATGCATTATGTTATTATTTTTATATCTTTCATTTGCTAGAAGGCTGGGTTATGTTGAAGAAGAAAAAATATAATTTTTATTTACATAAGATAAGCTATTTGTTGTTTAAGTTTCATACCACCCCGATTGGGTGCATACACGACATGTGTTGTGTTGCATGTCCAGGAGAAACAACTTGCTCGCAGAATTTTTGCAGGTTGCAGCAGGTCGCTGCCCCCCTCGAAAGGTTAAAAACAAAAATGCCAATCTGAATGTTGGTATTTCAATAATGTAGATGTATATATTCTAAACTACAAAGTTTCAAAGTTGGTGCCATAAGGTTGTTTTATTCGTAGGGATACTACGAATAGATTATTGTCCTACTAACTATTATAGACCTGAAGTTCTATGTTTATAATAATTATTATTGATTAATTATATTTGCAACTATTGATATGATATTGGCATATCTAGTAAATTGAAACCATGGAAAAACTAGATATAAATGACTGATCGTGCTACTACCAACACCATCCTTAAGAATATGAACTCTTTCTCCAACAAGAATACTAGTATGAAAGTGTTATCCATGATAGCTGATCATGCTCATATTATTGAAGGCTCTGGTAGAGCGCACTTAATTGTACCCAATGGAACCCACCTGCTTATACAAAATTTCTTATACACTCATAATTTCAGGAAATGGTATTGAGTTTTAAAGACATAAGGACAAACGGGTATCATATTGAAACTATGAGTGGGGAAAATAAAGAATATATTTGAAAGAACCAGAAGTTCGTCCTAGAGAGCCAGAAGTTTGTCCTAGAGAACCAGAAGTTCGTCCTAAAGAGATTATCCAGCTATTCACTAGGGATATGCATTACTCACATTAGGGTTATCGAGTCACATACTACGTTAAGCCAGAAGCTCAATCCTACCGGTCTATTGTGAGCCAGAAGTCGAATGATCTCATCACTTTTAAATTATGACATGGTCGATTAAGACATTCCAGGACAATGATGATGAGAATTATCATAACTAATTCGTGTGATCATCTCTTACCAAACTGCAGAATACACCCTTGATCTCAAGGATTAGTTTGTTTCTAAACCATCAATCCTGAAGATTGTATCTAAATAACTAGTAGCATAGCTTCGAATTGAATTATATGGCTTATGTTGGTATTATTTGAAACTGTAATATTGGCATCTATATTTTGTGAATTATTATGTTTATCTTCTTAGGTTATTATATCTTATAGATATAAGTTTTTTTATATGCCTATAGAAGCATGGAAAATACTAAAGAAAGAGCCATGCGGCCAGAAAACCCCATGCGGCTCAGAAAGCCCATGCGGCTCAAAGATTCATGCGGCACGAGGGACTATGCGGCTCAAGACGTCCCATGCGGCTCAGAAGAGAAGACACGTGACTTGCAAACAATTCTCCCCTCCGCCCTATACTGCATTAATTACTTTGACGGCTGACAGCTCTGATAAAGTGACAGCCCTGACACAAAGAGGTAATGATGACTCTGTCATAATGACGGACCCCTAGGGAAACGAAGGAGATCTTTGACACAATCCCCTGAGATCCAAAAAATGCCACGCAGCCTAGAATACGTGGATAGTCATATGCGGCTCAAGCGGAGACTCCCTATGCGGCTCAGACCGAAGTTGCCCTATGCGGCCCAGATTGAAACAGCCCTATGCGACTCAAGCAGAGGCCTCCCCATGCGGCTCGCAAGGATCATCTCCATACGGCTCACTATCCATTATGTGGTCCAGATTATCATGTAGTTTGAAGGTTCGAGGGCCACTCTCCAAGCAGCCCTGACACGTGGCCGGTCTTATGCGGCTCAATCCTTATGCGGCTCCATCCTTATACGGCCCAATCCTCATGTGGCTCAGATCCCCTCAGCGGCTCTCAGGACACGTGTCATGAAGCCAGTCAATTTCCTAGATTTGCTGCAATCAAAGATTGGGTCAGATCCCAATAATCTGGGACACGTGGCAGAAGAATAAATTAAACTTATTCATTCAGATTCGTAGACATCAGCAAATCATTATCACGGAGATTTATTCCAATCAGCATTAATTACTGATAGGATTTGGTGCAATCTATATTTAATGGCCCAGATTCATCACACTCAAGATTAATGGCCCAGATTGATCAATCAACAGGCCGCCGCCACTCTAAGGGGCAATCACTGCAAACCCTAATGATTGCATTCCCCTTCTTATAAATTGCGAGGTGCCATTCCCTTGCAGAAGGATCCCTTTTCTTAGAGATCAGAGAGCATTAGAAGACTTGGAAAAAAAAGAGCAGAGAGGGAGCAAAGAAAGCATTTCTTCAACGCCAAGCAATCTTCCGGAGCCAAGGCTGCATACCGATCGTCCAAGGAGTAAGGCAGAGCGGCCGTCGTTTTCCCGAGCCTCTATCGTCACCCCCCAGAATCTAAAATAAATAATTGTACTTAGATTGCTGTACCTAGGCTTTCGTCCCTAGGCTTTCTTTGTACAAGCGAGTTTGTAACGTGAAGTAAAAGTCCAGTCCTCCGATAATTATTCTGCTCTTTTATATTTCATGGCAAATACGATGGCGACTATGCCGGGGACAAACTTCTCCACGACTGAGGAGTTGGTGACGCAATCGGATGCAGCCAAACTTGGCTCCACACAACAGAAAATGGTCGTCCGCCTCGACCAACAGGCGTTCGAAGAAATGCTCTCCGAAGGAAGCGCTGGCCCGGTCCAGAGGCGCATCCGCACAATGAAGGCTCACAAAGAATGGAGGCCAAAATTATTTGCTCCTCCCCAGGCCCTCGATGGAGTACTCTCTGCTACCCAAGACGGCGAAGGCGACTCTCGCACGGCCCCACTTCGAGCCATAGAAGACTCTGCTGTCCCCAAGTCCGACAGAGGAAAGCACTATGATGCTGGACTTGCAGGGGCCAAGAGCGATTCTATGGGCTCCAGAAAGAAACCGAACAAGGGCACTAGCCGCAAAGCGAAGACTCATGCGGCCAAGATTGCCAGCCGCATGAATGATGACCATGCGGCTGAAACTGCTAGCCAAATGCATAGTACTCATGCGGCTAGGATTTCCAGCCGCATGGAGAAGACTCATGCGGCTACGATTGCCAGCCGTATGAGGGTTGATGGTTCCAGCCGTATAACATCTACTCCATGAAGTTCTGTCTTCGACCGCCTCACCTATGGTCCTGACCTCCTGTGCTCCCAAGAAGACATATCTGATTCTCTCCAGCACCACTTAGACTCTTCCTACTATGTGCCCTTACCCACTAGAGTGAAGAAGTCTAGGACAGCATGAGCTTGGCAAGCTCGGTCCGTTGATCCGACCTCTGACCACCCGAGCGTCCCGTGTACTATTACGCGGGCCTCTGATGGGAAGTTATACAAAGCCACTCGAGTCCAGCCCCCGGCGGCAAACTGACAGCGAGGTTCCCAAAAGTCTTCCAAAATCCAGGGAGCAAACATGGTCGATCCGGACCCGTCTGACTTGCGTGAGGCCATCCTCCACAAACGCAAGGAAAGAAAAGGTGCCCCGGGGTGCAAAGAGTCCTCCCACGGACGTCACTGCACCCAAGTCATTGTCAACTGCTGTTGCAGCAACGCAACAGTACGAGAGGACCGGCGGTCCATCTTCCAAAGACTGCAATGATCAAGCTCGGAAGACGAGGCGCCTCCCGTCGTCTCCTGTTACTCTGCTCAGAAAGTCCCCGTCGATGGAAAAGGGAAGAAGACGAATGTTCCTAGCCCAAAGATTTCAACCACTATGACTAAGAGACTGTCGTCTAAGCGGGTGCCCACCACCAGAGTTTTCCAAGGTACCCGTTCTAAGACAAAATCTGCTACAGTGGGAGATTCTTCGTCCACAACACTGGGGGTTGCTGAGACTGGGATAGCACTCCTCCGAACCTCCACGACAATCCGATGTTCCAAGAAGACGAGCCGGGGGAAACAACTCTCCCAAACCCTGACGTCCCTGACGACATCCACAACTCCCAAGACAAGGCGAACTCGGAGATTGGGGGTACTGTTCCTTCCGAGTCCAAACCAGAGGAGAACATTCCCACATATCTCGATGACTTCTCACTACAGGGGTATGATTCAGAGGGCGCTTCCTCCACTGCTCCGTCCATCTCCCCTCACGTAAGGACGGTATTCATGACGGACAGTAACCAAGGTGGTTCCAGTGATCGCCAACGCATCGACACTCTGGAGGCCATACTGCTTGCCTTGGTCAAGTCTGTAGATGAGATCAAAGTGGCTCTTCCAACTCTGCAAGGAGGAACGCCTGGCCAAACAAGCGCGGGTCCTGCGGTCAATGCGGACTCGAATTCAGCGGTACCGAACCCGGACAACAATCCTCCTCAAGGAACGGCCCCCACCACCGTGGATGAAGCCCGCGAAGCGAGAAGAGAGGTCCAAGAGCTCCGAGCCATGTTTCACGCTCAAGAAAATTCCTAAGACCTCAGAATACGGCAACCGTACCCTGCTGCCTGGAGGGATGTTCCATTCCCAATAAGATATAAGCCGTTCATTATCAATCCTTATAATGGCAAGACCTCAACAAGTCGGTATATCACTTACTTCGAGGTCACCACTGACCATCTGCCCCACGATGATGCCATCCTCACACGATTATTCATCGGGGCATTGGAATGAGTCGCCTTCGACTGGTATCGCAACCTGCCAGACAACTGCATCCACTCCTTCGCCGGCTTCAAGCGCATGTTCTTGGAGAGGTTCTATGAAGTAGAGCAGGACATCACAATGTCCATCCTCATGGACGTCGTCCAAGGAGAGAAAGAGCTGACGAGGAATTACATTGAGCGGTTTCGCCAAACCGCAATGAAGCTGCCATCTGGAAATCCAGATTCCTTCCTGATTGAAATTTGCCAAAAGAGATTGCTCCCCACCATCAGTCTCTGGATGGGCGAAAGTCAATTCAAGGACTGGAAGATGTTTATCATCAGTGCCACAAGCGCCGAAGAACGATTAAAGAAGGCTCGCCAACTGGGATTGCACATCTCGGACAGAGAAAACAAGGGCAAGCGTCCCAACACCAACAACAACAATGGGGGTAGCCCCTCCAACAATCGGGACAGCAGGGGTAAGCAGGCTATGGTGGCCGACACAGCCCAGAAACCTGAGTCAAAACCGGCAGACAAACAATGGCCGCAAGTCACTTACTCCTTCGAAGACGGTCACGTCAAGCCCATCTTGGACATGCGCATACAAGGAGACAGAATTCAGCTTCCTCCACCAAGACGGGAACCTCGACCGACGGAAATGGAGAATCCAAAGTACTGCCATTACCACCGCTACGTCCACCATGCTACACACGACTGCTACCAACTAAAACGGTACATCCAAAATCTCATCGATTCGAATGCTCTGGCCATCGACTTCGAGGAGGTAACTATGGCAGCCAATATGGTATCAGTACAATTTGGCAGCTTCCCTCCAACAAAAACTCAAGACGGTGTGGTCCCCATCCCTCTGGCGACAATAGAGATTGCTAATCTTCTACCTCTCCGAGATCAGGCTGCTGGTCTAGTGACCCTCACCACGTCAAGAAGGGAGGTCATGTGGGTCCATCTAGACTTGGTATCAGAGGTGACTCAGCCCACACCATCTTCCATTTGCAAAAAGAAGAGTGGAAAAGTCAGGTCCTGCCGCACAATCTCGACAGATATCGAAGAAGCCACAGCCGTCGTCACTCGGTCTGTGGCACAATCCCAACCGGTGGCTGATAACTCGGCTGAAGATCATTCGCCTGCTAGAACTGATGCTCCGGGACCGGCTCAACCTCCGACGACCGACAAGCCTAGGCCGAAGGAGACTCGCCTTGACAAATCCCTCCGAAAAGAGGCACCGCAGGGGCTGGAGAAGCCCTACAACTTCGACATCTTGGCACAATTGGCCAACACACCCGCCAAGTTGTCATTATACGAGCTTCTGAGACTCTCGAAAGATGTTCGCGCGGCTTTGAGCGATGCACTCCAAAATGCCGACGCATACTTGGCTCAAGTCAACCTCTCGGAAGAAAGCCCGCCTGCAGATCTCCAAGACAGCGCTTGCAGGGGAGCGATGCGCAACATTATCTTCACTCCGCAGGATATGCTCATCAAAACCAACCTGCACGATCGCCCGTTATACTACACTGGATACATCGGCGACATAAAGGTGGACCGGATGCACATTGATCCTGGGTCTTCTATAAGCATCATTCCGAAAGGTCTGCTACATCATTTTCGCATTCCAATGCATCGTCTGACGCCTACAAGCACCGCCATCAGTGGTTTCAATTCGGGCAGGAGCTTTCCAATTGGGAAGATTCGTCTGAAGTGTCAGATTAGCGATCTCCAATCAGAAGTCACCTGCTACGTCATAGATGCAGACACTTCTTACAACATCCTCTTGGGGCGTCCTTGGATACACGATTATATGATCGTGCCTTCCACGCTGCACCAGTGCTTCAAATATGTCGACAAACACGGCTTCGTGAGGACAGAATTTGTTGATATCGATCCCTTCAAAGGGGTCGAATCCTACTACTCAGACTCCTGCCTATATGAAAAGTCAAAGAAGCACCTTGGTGAAGGAGATGTGCAAGCTCGTTTCGAGACAGCCACAGGATCAGAAGAACCTCTGACAATCCACCTCCAAGTTCGCAAACCTGGCAAGTCCGCACCCCTTACAGCCACTCTGCGTAAGGACGCAATCAGCCTCTCGGCGCAAGAAGAACAGATGATAATCCGACTGCCAAGGGCTGGCCATGTGCCAAGACCCACAACGAATCCACTGTCAATCAGGCTGCCGAGAGTCGGTCAGCCACAAACGAAGAAGCTCAATCCCTCCGATAAGACAATGACGATACTGTTTGCCATTAAAATTGTTTGATTGCAAATCTTAATACAAACAGAACAGTGTTACAATATAGGACTTAGATGTAGTCCTAGGAGTACACTTTTGTTTAATCTGGGCCCTAAGTGCCAATAGAGCGAGTGGTAATGCG
Source organism: Iris pallida (assembly GCA_029216955.1). NCBI lineage: Eukaryota > Viridiplantae > Streptophyta > Magnoliopsida > Asparagales > Iridaceae > Iris > Iris pallida. Next base: position 28,918,413 of record JANAVB010014796.1, on the reverse strand, counting down.
TTGACTCCGTTGATGGGCTGACGACGGTTATCGGTTCTCTGAAGGTATAGATTGCTCTGGGTGCTGGAGTTGGCTGAGAGGAGGAAGACGTTGAGTATCTGTATCTGCCTCTCTGATGATCTCTCTCTGGATTGTTCGTATGTATGTCTCTGTCTGTAAGAAGGGAATGATTCCTCCATTTATAGCTGGACAGGTTGGCTGCTCATGCGCGCATATGCAGGATGCGCCGGTGTGTGGGGACGCCACGTGGAGATTACTGATGGAGGCGCATGGATGATGCGCCCTACTCACGAAGTTGAATTCTTTATACTGCTGTTGTGAGTCGGTACGTAGCAGAGGAGAAGATCTTTCTGTTGCTGAGATCTTGGATGAGTTGAGTCAAAGGACACGTGTCGTCGACCCATGGCTCGAAGATCTCTGATTTGGTGGGGGGATGATTTGGTGGGGTGCGCCTTGAATTGGGCGCATAATGAGATTTTGGCTTGTGACCTTTAGGAGTCACGAGCCGTTCTGGGTGCATGGTTTTTGAGGCGCATGCGAGCGACTTTCCTTCTGTCTTTCGGGATCAGAGATCAGTCTGGGGCGCATGGCTTTTTGAGGTGCATGCAAAGCTTTAACTGGAGACTCTTCTTCTGTCTTTAGGGATCAGTGAAGGGTCTGAGGCGCATGGCTTTTGAGGCGCATGCGGGTTTGGGCGCATGGCCGTGGAGGCGCATGCGGGTGGTCGAGTGGCCACGTGGCAGTAGCCGTCGGGATAGAGTCATGATGATGCTGATGTTGTGGACGCTTCATTTTCTGTAAAAGCTGTCAGCCGTTCAGACTTGGGAAGGCGTGCTGCCAACTCTGTCAGTTTAACATTTAATGTTGGTGACATTTGATGGACAACTGAGTGGGCACGTCGGTTGACGTTCTACTAGGCATATGGGGACGTATGGAGGCGCATCCCCTTTGATGCGCTCGGTACAGGGCATATCTGTTTGAGAGGTGTGATGCGCTGACCAGCCGGCGCATTCGACACGTCTTTGATGATGTGGCTGTTTTGCTTCTCGAGTGCTTTTAATAACCGCTTGGCTGAAGTCGAGGCGTCTGGTTCATCCATTTAATGTGAGTTCATTGCACGAAATTCAGAGAGCCATCCACTTGGCGTATGGGTTTGATCTGCCCGGCCTATAAATAGTGGCATGGAGAGAAGGTTGGCCTCTCATTCCCTCACGTCTTTCCAATATGAACTCAGGTTCTCGGGTGTATTCTGTTGACGAAGTGCTCCCGAGGGTGAAGATGAGACGCCATGTTGTCATTGATGCTCTTGAAGGTGACTGTTACATCCAAAAGACGGAGTCGAGGGCTTCTGAGGCAGACGGAAGGTGCCTGTTGCATCCAAAGATGGGGATGCTCGGGCCTTGTCTCCGTTGTTCCATAAGAGCCGTAGATCGGAATGGCGGTACTAGGCTCTCTCTTCCTTCAAAGTGGGTGTCGCCCACTCTGATTGTGTTGAAAGCTGCCTTTCGCCGTGATTTCGATCACGGTCTTCCTTGGCCTTTGGAGGCTCTTTCGAAGCCTCCCCTGGCCACAGATTTGCGGTGCTCTTCTTTTCCTTGGTTCCAGCCAGAGGGTTAAATGCTTTGTGTATCGAAGCATTTATCAGGTGAGCCTGGCTGGAAGAGCGGCACACTCCTGCTCGGCCAGGTGAGCCTGGTTGGAAGAGCGGCACATAACTGGGCTGCTGAAGGGATGCACATAACTGAGCTGGATGCACATAACTGAGCTGCTGAAGAGATGGCGGGATGCGCCTGGATGGAGGTGCATAGTGACTGCTGCGCCTATCTGGAGACGCATGGTGGCCGCTGCGCCTATCTGAAGGCACATGGTGGCCGCTGGCTGTAGACTTAGGATCATTCCTTTGTAGAAATTCTCCTTTGTACAACCTTTTCTAGATATGTAATAGACTTTTATATATAAAATGAAAAGTCCTTCTTCAAATGTCTATACTTATTGACTTTGTTGTGAAGTGTTCTGTGCGAGTTCTGGCGTATGTAGTGTCTGGCGCATGGTCTTTCTGGTTGTGAAATTCCATGCTTCTACAAGACCCCCTTCAAAGTTTTTAAAACTTTTGAATAAGTTTTGGAATACTTTGAATAAGAAGCATGGCGATCAGGGCGCATGACTGTTGGGGCGCATGCCTGTTCAGCCGCATGCACTTCTCAATTAATGAATTTGATAATGCCTCGGTAACCGAAAAGATTAATGATGATCTTTTGGTTTTATCTGCTGCTATCTTCACAAGACCCGAGGCGACGGCTGAGATCACTCGTCATCGGTTCACGCGTGCGACCACGGCCTATAAATAGGTGAGAGGTGGAGAGAGAGAGAGAGTTCTTCTACTCTGTGCCTTTGCCTCCTTTAGAGTTCTTTCTAAGAAAACCCTAATTTCTTCCTCTCTGTTAGAATGGCTCCCAAGACTCCTCGCGGCGGTGTCGGTAAAGGAAAGGGGAAGGAGAAGGAGCCGACAGATTTCGTCGACGAGGATGCTCCTGCCACCATTGTGACTACGGCCGACATTCGCCTCGGGGTGACGGGTGGGTGTCGATTTTTGCTATCTAATGTGCTCTAACTTTCTGCTGCCGATGCGTATGGGCTTCTATCCTTGATACGCTGAGGTTTTATCCTGCCGACGTGCATAGGCTCAGGCCTTTATCATGCACCGAGGTTTGGTTTGCTGACGCGCACGGGTTTTATACCCTGATGATGCGCCGAAGCTTTCGCTAACGCGCATGGGCTCACGCCCTGATGATGCGCCGAAGCTCTCAAACTGACGCGCATGGGTTTATGCCCTGCTGATGCGCCGAAGCTCCAATGCCGACGCTCATGGGTGATACGCTGAAGCTGACGCACATGGGTTTATGCCCTGACGCTGCGTCAATCTACTTTTGTCTTTTTGCCTGACTTCCACTTTTGTTGTGCCAGTGTCGATGACGATCCCTCTGTTGAACGAAGTCCTCTTGGATGCTTCCCTTTGCCAAATGGGGGTTGATTTTGATGAGGCGGTGATCAACCCTGCAAAGGATGCTATCTTACAGAACCAACCCCGGGAGAGAATGCTGCAAATCCAGAACCAGTTGCCACTTTTCCTCCAGAGTATGATGGAGAGTGGTAAACTGAAGTCTGCCGAATCTGAAGATGTGACTTTCTTAAAACCTGCCTTTCTGTTTGGCGATCGACTAGTCTCTTCTGAAGCGAAGATACTGAAGATCAAAGAAGACTGGTTCTTCACTGCCAAAGGCATGGTTCTATACATGAGGCAGGTTGACCGCCAGTTGCCGCTGACGGCTTTTTATCGTCTGGCTTCGAAGAGAAGGATGGGTTGGGAACTTACTCCTTCTCAAGGAGGGGCCTTGGGAGGTTCCCTTTCGATCAATGCCACCTCGAACCAGCGAGATACTTTGGCTGCTTCATGAGCCGGTTCCTCGTTCAGTTACCGAGCCTTGCGTCCCGGGAGCCTCTACAGTGAAGTTTCAAATGACACATTTTCCTTCAGTGCCCCGACCTTTGCAAATCGGATGTTGACAGCGAAGGTCACATATCCGACAGGTGGCTTTAGAGTTGAGGATTGGTGTTACTATATTCCGAGGTGGGACGAGTTGACCACTTGGGTGCTTTTAAGGTTCAAAGTTGAGCTTAAGGAGATCGGGCTGACAGCCGCTATTCGGGCTACGCAGGCAGGCGTGGATCTCAATAAGCCTATGTTCCTTGCGCTCTTGGAATTATTCAACGCCCATACTGGCAGCTTTTTCACTCCGGTAGGAGAGTTGGGGTTGGCTCTCCATGAGATGCACGAGGTGTCTAAGCTTCCTTGGGGCTCAGAGCCGTACGAGGAGTATTTCCCGTCAAATGAGGAGATGCAGGTTCTGGAGGATAAGAACCCGGAGATGATGGCTGTGTTCAAAGAGGTGACGAGCCACCATTATCTGATGCACCGGAGGGATAGGGGCAAGACCCAACCTCATGTAACTGCTTGGAGGGACTATGTCTTTAAGCAGGATTTAGCGGATCCTTCGAGGATCCGATTTGTGACTCCGCAGGGACTGAAGCCCGCGGAGGTGACTTCTGAAATAAGTCGACTGGATGAGAGGACTCCACGTTCGGACGAGAGCGGCAAGGATGCCTATAGCTGCTTCTGGCACTGTGGGCACCGGATGTCATCTAAGACAGTATTGACAGCCTATTTGATGATATGGCTCCGGGATTGCGTGTTTGCAGGTGGATTCGGTGCCGTTGAACGGGTACATCAGAATCTCATTTTGCCTGCTGTGAAGTTGGCTTTTGGGCGACCCTTAGCTCTCCTCCCCGCGATGGTGTGCAACCTGTTGCGCGGTTTGAGGTCTTTTGCTGATGACGTGATCCATGAGAAAGGTAATAATGACAACTTTCCCTGGGCCGAGTTGCCTTTCCATTATCTTATGGGATGGCTGATTTTGCATCATCCGAACGTGATGAGTCCCGGTCCGGAGGAGGATCATGTTGAAGGGGATGCCTTCATCCGCCGCTTCTACAAGAGGAAGTGGTCATACACCGGCGTCCCCGTTTGCAGGAGAGTCTTGTCCTACCTTCAGGGGTGGGAAATTGTCAAGGTTGGCCCGATTTTCAAAGATTTCGAGGCCGACCAAGATTTAGTTGACTCTGGCGAAGATGCAGTCACTTTGCCGAAATGGAGTTTTCGTTAGTTGCAAAGTATCCGGCCTTCTCACCAGGTCTACCGCAACCAGAATAAATATTATCTGGAGCCATATCTGCCAAGCCGATTTGTTCGTCAATTTGGCTATACTCAGCTGATGTTACAAAATCCCAGTAGCAGTCTAGGCTTCGTCGGAAGTTTGCTGGACGAAGCCCGGAGCTGGCAGTATTATAACGCTGGATGCACTAGCGTTAGTTTTACCATGCCAGTCCGCAACCCTCGGCCGCAGATCCTATATCCGGCCGCCAAGCTGTATTGCATTATAAACGCTGCGTCTCCTGGTTATGACAGAGAGACTAGTTTCATCATTGGAACTCAGCTGGAGGCCACGGCAAATATGTTGAGGGTAGCCTGATCATATCGTCTACCAGATTTGGCGGGATATTGGGCTGCTGCTGCAGCGTCAGTGAGAGATCCGTCTGTTGGGAAGAGGCGGGCTGACACAGAAGCTGGTTCTTCTGTACCGAAGAGGTCGAGAAAGACGTCGACTGTAAAGGTTACGGAAGTGCCACTCGTAGTGCCAACGGGATCAGCTCCTGCTGAGGTAAGGAGTGCTTCATAATTCTAATTCATTTTGTCATTGAGGTGACTTATGCTTTTTCTTCTTGCAGTCGAAGAAGAAGTCCCGTGTTTCAAAACCGGGTGCCAATAAGCCGAAGGAGGTGGCAGGCCCTTCTGATGAGCGCATCCCACCGATGATAATGTCTCCCGTGGATGAGGACCCCGAAGACGTGCCTGCGGAGGTTTTAGTATCTCCTGTCTTTGAGGTTGTAACAACTTCCGGAAAGGTAGAGTCTGCCGTGGAGGACGTTGAGGGTCCTACGGACTCGAGGCATCCTGATGATGAGGTGGATTGGAGTTCGTCGCCTTCGGATGACATTGCTCCAGGGCTGCAAGAGTCTGTTACGGGGGCAACAGATATGGTTGAGACAGAGGAGAGGGTTGATTACCCTCCTTATCATGATGAGGGGAGGTCGGCTGAATCATTGCCGAGTCCTATCCCGGCTTCAACCGTGGTAGATGAGGCGGCTACCGATAAGGAGGTAGCGACAGATTCTGTCCCAGTGGAGGGACTTGATGACGAGACCCGTCTGCCGGTCACGACCGCTGAGGCGGGTCAAGAGACAAGTGATAATCTCCCTATTCTGCCGAGGGAGGTACCAGCTATTGATATGACGTTGGGGGTAGAAGAGGTGGCCGTTGACGTCGGTGGTACCTCCGGGCTTGAGAAGGGCGAGGGTGTGGAACCCTCCGTTGCCCCTCCTACTTGGGGTACTATCTCGACGCCTGTGCGGGCTTCCTCTGTTCCTTCGGCACCTTGGGCTAGCAGTCCAGCCCCCGTTGATGAAGAGCCCATTGATACTGAGATTCAAGCCTCGCAGGTTGAGGTTGGCGGATCTTCTTTCGGTCCGTAAACTGCAGTAGCTCCTCCAACTCCTGCTATGACGCCGCAGGTCCTGGCGGATGCAGACGAGTATGTGAAATTCCTCGTCGAAGGGGTATACAAAATGCTGCAGAAGGGTGTATCTGCTGTGATGGATGCCAATGGGAGCTTTACAACGGCAAGAACTTTGGCAATGCCCTGTATCGAGTTAATCGGCATTCACCAAGGCCACGACCATATGGTCGAAATTTTGGAGGCTTCGGTGATCGAGCTGGACGAGCGGCTTGCGGAACTTCAGCGCATCCAGCAAAACGACGTCTCCGTCCTGATAGATGCGGAGAAGGAGAAGCTGATTGCCGAGATCGAGTCTTCATACCAGGCCACTGTGGGCCTTTAGGAGCACGAGGTGGCTGAGACTGAGGCTGCGGTAGAGCAGTTGTCTCAGTCCATGAAGACGACGGTGGAAACTCGAGCTGCATTGGATGCTAATATCGCGGAGATCGACACCCAGATGTGCCGCCTTGAAGACCAACGGGCCCGACTCCAGTTAGACGCCGAACGTGTCCGGGCTGAACACGCAGCATTCCAGAAGGAAGAAGCGACCTTTACACAGCGGACTCTTGCCTTGGCGTAGCAGCGACAACAGCTTGATGCGAAGCATGAAAGCGATACTTCCGCTGGGGCTGTTGAATTGATGCGTCAAGAAGCTGAGCGACGAGTCCTGGCGACTGTGGAGGCCCGTACAGTCGACCTAAGGCTTCGAGTCAGGGAGCTCTCAGCCCACCCTGGGGAGGTTCAGGGACTGTAGTTTTTTCCCCTTTTTTATGCTCTTTTGTAACCCTTTGCTGAGGGATAATGTAGCCTTTTGTACTCTCTATTTCAGAAAATAAAGAAGTACGCAACTTTTTGTGATGTGTTCATTTTTGTTATTATGAACTTAATGATTTGTGTGGACCTATTATCTTTTGCGCACCTTGGTTTTAGGCACAGATAATAAGTTTGAAGGAACCAACATGTTTGCTCAGAGGTGATGTGGACATGGCAATCATTGGGTCCAAATGATAGAATCATCCTATTCAGAGGTGTGATGGACGTGGTAGGAATGATCCTGGGGGATACGCTGAACAACTCAGAGGTGCTGTGGACGTGGAAGTTCGGCGATCAATGTACGACAACGCAGGGGTTGTTTGTACAAGATGTTTACTCAGAGGTAATGTGGACGTGGTAAACATGAAGGGTAGCGTTGGCTTACGTAGCGTAAGAGTCCGCTTTGTAGGGTGTAGAGGAACAACCCAGAGGTAATGTGGACGTGGTTGTCTTTCTACTGAAGGAAGCCACGGAACAGCTGGGTTCCCGAAGCGGATGAATTTGTGGAAGGAGATTGTTTGTGAATCCTGATAATTGGGCCCACAGATCCCCTTGGGAAAGTACATGTCTGAAGGATGTCAAGAATAGTACTTCTTTAGGAACTTGCCGTTGATGGGCATCATAATCAAGTCTCCATTGGGTTTGGCGAGGCGGTAAGTACCGTTTGAGTATACCGTCTCTATGATGAAAGGTCCTTCCCACTTGGGCTCGAACTTTCCTGGTGTCTTGTGAGTTAACACCATCGGCCTCCTGACTGCCAGAACCAGGTCACCAACTTGGAAAGTCCTCTGTTTGACCTTCTTGTTGAAAGCCTGTGATATACGGGCTTGGTAGAGTTCGATGCATTGTTGAGCTAGGAGACGCTTCTCATCGAGTGCCTCCAGTTCCCGCAGACGACGACGTTGATTGTCCTCTTCTGTGAGTTTGTTTGTTATTGTCACGCGGAGTGAGGGTATCTGGATCTCGAGAGGCAGTACCGCTTCGCTCCCGTAGACCAGAGAGAATGGTGTGTTGCCTGTCGGGGTCCGTACCGTTGTGCGGTAGGCCCAAAGGCATTCGCCAAGATTTTCATCCCAGTCGCGTTTATTGGATGACACGACCTTTTTGAGTAGCCTGACGATGGTTTTGTTGAACGCCTTTGCTAACCCATTTGCTGCCGGATTATAGGCGGTGGATGCCACATTTTGAATGCGGTTCTTGTCACAGAACCTGCTAAAAATGTGGCTGATAAACTGAGGACCGTTGTCATGAATGATCCGCCGGGGTACTCCGAAACGGTAAATGACATAGTGTTTGATAAAGCTGACCACCCTGGAGCTCTTTACTTTCGCCAGTGGGACTGCTTCTGCCCATTTGGAGAAGTAATCGGTGATGGCCAGGATGAAGCGGTGTCCTCTTGATGAAGGAGGGGTGATAGGTCCCACAATATCCATGCTCCAGGCTTCGAAGGGCCATGAGGCGACTGTAGGATGTAGTGGTTCAGACGGTGTATGTATGAAGTCAGCATGGAGTTGGCATGCGTGACACTTCTTAGCATATTCAACAGCGTCGGTGGCCATGGTTGGCCAGTAGTAGCCCATACGTCGCAGTCGATCCTGCAACTTAGGACCGGGTTGATGAGCTCCACAAGTTCCGTCATGAGCTTCTCGGAGGGCTTCGGCTGCTTCCTCGTTGGACAGGCATCGAAGGAGGAGCCCATCGAAGGAACGTCGGTACAGCGTTTTAGTAACTGTGTCGTAGTAGAATCGAAGAGAGCGTCTTCTGACTGAGACAGCTTCCTTCGGGTCCTCTGGAAGAATTCCGTAGACAGCAAAGTCGATGAACGGGAACCTCCAGTCTCGGACATTAACACCAGTGTTCGTCGGCATGGCGTGGGCCACTTGCAAGCACAGGTTGTTTCTGGGACAAATCAAGTCTCGGCCTGTTACCGTGACATAGTGTTGAGTCCCAAAGGGCGCTGCCAATGAGGCTGCGAGGCCAGCCAGAGCGTCAGCCTCCAAGTTTTGTAGACGAGGCACGTGTTCGATGAAGAACCCGATGAAGGTTGAAATGATGTTCAATGCAACTTCATGGTAAGGGATCAGATCTTCATGGCGAACCTCGTACTGCCCTCGAATCTGGTTCACGACGAGTTTTGAGTCACCGTAGGCTTCCAGATGGTCTACCCCCAGCTGTTGTGCGAGTTGGAGTCCCATGACGAGTGCGTTGTACTCGGCAACATTGTTGGAGCACGGCTTCGAAAGGGAGTAAGCACGCTGGATGACCAACTGATCGGGGGAGACTAAGACTACCCCCACTCCTGCGATGATTTGGCCTTTGGGGCCTATTCTCGTAGCGCCATTGAAAAACATCCGCCAAACGGAGCTTCCTTCGGTGACGTTGGATTCTTGGACCTCATCCGGGATGTCTTCATAGAGTTTTAAGGATTCTGGGATGGGGTGTGCAGCTAAAAAGTCAGCCAGAGCTTGACCTTTAACAGCTTTTTGCAGGACAAACACCATATTATATGGTGTTAGCAAAATCGCCCATGTGGCTAGCCGAGAGTTTAATGATCCTGGCTTCGTCATGAGGACTCTGAGTGGATTGACTCGGGAAATGACATGAATTGTCTGGCCCGAGACATAATGACGAGTCTTCGGGATGGCAAACACCAAAGCCAAGCACTCCTTTTCAACGGGGTTGTACCGGTGTTTGGCCTCGATGAGCGTTCGACTGAGGTAGTAGATTGCTTGCTCATAGCCTGTATCGCTGTTTTGAGCCAGCAGAGCGCCAAGGGAATGATCCATGGCACGGACGTAGAGAAGAAATGGTTTGCCCGCGACAGGTGCCACCAGGACTGGTGGGCTCGTCAAGTAGGCTTTGATGTCGTCGAAAGCCTTCTGGCACTCCTCTGTCCAGACATAAGAGACTCCCTTCTTCATGAGCTGAGTAAAGGGTTGACATTTATCGGAAAGGTTTGCTATGAACCTCCGGATGTATGCCAGACGTCCCTACAAGCCTCGAAGTTCTCGAAGATTCTTCGGAGGGTCCATGTTGAGGATGGCTTTAGTCTTCTTGGGATCAACATGAATGCCTTTCGCCGTGATGACAAAGCCCAAGAATTTGCCGCTAGAAACCCCTAGGAAGGATTTAGCGGGGTTCATTTTGAGTTGATGTGCCCGCATGAGATCGAAGACTGTCTTCAAATCCTGTAGGTGATCTCCTTTGAGGCGGCTCTTGACTGCGATGTCGTCAACATAGCATTCGACTGTTTTGTGAAGATGTTGACGGAAGATGGTGCTCATAGCTCGTTGGTATGTTACACCGGCATTTTTCAAGCCGAAGTTCATTACTGTGTAGCAGAAAACACCCTTTGGAGTCCTGAATGACGTGTGTTTCGCGTCATCGGGGAACATCTTGATTTGATTGTAGCCTGAATACCCATCCATGAAGGACATGCGTTCAAAACCACATGTGTTGTCGATCATCACATCGGTGATCGGAAGCAGGAATTCGTCCTTCGGGCAAGCAGAATTGAGGTCCCTGAAGTCGATACAGACTCGTATCTTCCCGTTCTTCTTGGTGACAGGTACGACGTTGGCTACCCAATCTGGGTGTTGTTCCTCACGGATGAAGCCGCTAGTCAAGAGTTTGTCCACCTCCTAATCGATGGCATTCATGATGTCCGGACGGAAACGTCGTTGTTGTTGTTTGATAGGTTTGGCATCAGATAAGATGTTCAACCTATGCATTGCGATCTCGGGATCGAGTCCTGGCATGTCTTCGTAGCTCCAGGCAAAGACGTCGATATACTCTTTAGCCAGCTGGATTAAAGCCTCTCGGTCTTCTCCTTCTAGGCTTTTGCTGACGAAGATGGGTTTGGAAGAAGATCCGTCCCCAAGGTCGATCTGCTCGACTTCGTCTTCGGTGGGAGGTTCACGTAACTCAAAACGAGACTCCCATTGCTCTCCTAGGCATTAAGCCCAGGGTTCTTCTTCGAAGGGTTTCGGCGTTTGGTCTTCGCCTTCACCTTTTTGAGGTTGTGCTGACGTCATGTTAGCTGACAGCACTTTCCTGAAGACTGATCCGATACTGGTATCAGAATCCCAAGTGGACGCTTCGGACGAGTGGGAATGTTCTACGTCTTTTACGTCTGAACTCTCTGGGGTTGATGGCGGCGTGACATAGCCTATCCCCCGTCGAGTTTTGTTGTAGTAGTCTTGCGACCTTCCTTTGGGTGTTGAAAGATGGAGAGGGAGAGGTCGACCCTTGCCATAGTTTAGGCTTTTGTTGCTTTTCAGGTCGTAGCCCATCTTTTGGATGATGTGCTTTGCTGTATCCGTATACCGATAAACTTGTATTCTGCCGGTATCAGGTTCAGGCTCGAGTGGCGGGAGGTCTTGATGACGCTCGACTTTGCCAAAAATGACAGATCTTTCGTCTCGGCTTTGTAGAGGGTTTATGAAACAAACTCCTTGAGACGGGACTACTCGGTTTACATTATGGACGGTCATTATTTGTGTTTGTAACGACCGTAGAGCGTGATCTAATGTATACATGGCATTCCAATGTGGAAGACAGGAATAATTAAAAGACACTCTATTATTGATGAAGTACGAGATTTTATCCCGCGGGATTACATTGTCTAAGGAGGGTGCATCTACATCAGCAGAGATATATTCGCCAAGCTCCTCGTCTGTAAGCACTGGGGCTGGATCAGGAGAGTCCACCACAGCTTTGATCTTGGGGTCTGAGAGGGTTATGTGAGCCCTCTCTGGCATCTTGGATGACTGCGGGGGCTTGCCCTTGAGACGTACCTTCAGAGGTGCCTCAACTGCGCCTCCTGTGAGTGGTGTCTTCCCCTGTAATTTTGCCACCAGGGGAGCCGATGTTTGAGGCGGCTTTCCCTTGAGGCGTATCTTCAGGAGAGCCTCAGGAGTCGGTGCTTTCCCGGATAGCTTGATGCTCATTGGAGGCGCCTTCTGGGGTGGTTTGCCCTTCAGTCGTATCTTCAGTAGGGCATCTGGATTCGTCTCAAGCTCCGTGTCTGGCTCAGTTGCCGTCTCTGCCTTATCATCAGTATCGGTGAAATAAGCCTCAATCCCTTTGAAAGGATCAATGTCTGCGAACTCCGTCCGGATGACGCCGTTGGTGGATACATATTTCATGCATTGGTGGAGCGTGGAAGGCACCACCATGTACTAATGTGGCCATGGTCGGCCGAGCAGGATGTTGTAGTTGACCTCGGCATCCACCACATAACAAGTCACCTCAGTTTTGAGGTTGCCTATGTGGCACTTCAGTCGAATCTTGCCCAGTGGCTCGCTTTTGCTAGCGTTGAAGCCACTGATGGTTGTGTTGGAGGGCGCCAGCCAGTACATTGGGATCCCCAGTTTTGACATCAGCGTCTTTGGGATGATGCTGAGGGAAGACCCCGGATCGATCTGAATCCGGCTCACCTTGACGGAACCGATGTACCCCGTGTAATACAGTAGTCGGTTATGTCGGTGGTGCTTAAGCAGCATGTCTTGTTGGGTGAAAGTTATGTTTGGGATAATTTCCTCCGCACAATGACAGTGCGCACAAGTAGTTGGGAGGTCTTCAGGCTGCTTGACCTGACTGAGAAAGGATTCAGCATCCTTCAGAGCTTCGCAGAGAGCTTCTCGGGAGTCTTTGGAAAGACGCATGAGCTCAAACAAAGATAAGCGCGCAGGAGTACTGGCCAGTTGTGCCAGTATGTCAAAGTTGTGGGGCTTGGCTAGCCCCGAAGCATTCTCCTTCCGTAGAGGTCTGTCGAAATGAGCCTCCACCTGCTTCTGCTTATTGGCTGCTGAGGGTTTAGACGGGCCCTCCTCAGGGATTGTGCCAGGAGGCACCACCTCGGCGGCAGCTTCGCCGGGCTGAGCGTTCTGTTGTGCACGCGTCTGTACTGGAAGTGCCTCTTCCGTTGAAGAAGAGACCATGCGGCAAGACTTGATCTTCCTGCCTTTTGATTTGGAGGTAGAGCGTACCTCCGGTTGAGTTACTTCGGAGACGAGGTCGGGGTGAACCCAGAGGACCTCTCCTCGAGATATGGTGAGTGGGATGAGTCCACTCATATTGTCACGGATAGGTGGCAAGTTCACCACCTCCATTGTCGCCTTAGGGATAGGGACGACGCCATCTTGTGTGGTGGTCGGCGGCAAGGTGCCGAACTGAAGTGACACCACATTGGCTGACACCTTCTTCTCTTCGTAGTCGACGGAGATTACATCCGCATTGATCATGCACTGAATGTAATTCTTGAGGACGTAGCAGTCCTTGGTCGGGTGTCCGACAAACCGATGGTAGTGACAGTACCTCGGGTTGTCCACTTTCCCAACTTCATCGGGCCGCTTCGGGTCCGGGAGCTTGATCTTGTCACCCTGCTTCAGTATTTCGAAGAGTTTCAGGGTGTCTTCATCATTGAATGAATACACCTCCTTAGGTCTCGGTGCCAGTAGAGGCTTCTGAGTAGGCGCAGATGCGCCCTTCGAGGCATTAACAGTCAATGTCTGTTTCCCCTTTGCTTCTCGCCCGGAGTTGTTGGCTGCTGACCTTTTCCCCTTATCATCAAAGGCAGGGAAGCTGACACCCAGAAGACGTGCATTGGCTGCCTTCTTTTCTGCGGCTTCAGCTTCGATGATCAGGGAGCTCCAGTCGGGAGGGGCAGTAGAGTTGAGCCAGAGCTTCACTGCGGGCAGCATATTCATGCTGCAAGAGGAGAGGAGCGCATGTTCTCGCATGCCTGGAGGTAGCCTGAAGCAGGCTTGTCGGAAGCGTTCGATGAACACCCGAACCGTTTCTTTCTCCTTCTGGCGTATCTCTATGAGAGATGCCATCGTCATGTCCTTCCCGCCGTCGTAGAAGCGATCGAGGAAGAGGCGCGTCAAGTCGTCGAAGGACGATATAGAATTGTCGGGGAGGCTGCAGTACCAGTCATATGCCATCCCTTTTAAGGCCCCAACAAAGATGCTGGTGAGGAGCGCGTCCTCCTTTGGAAGATGCCTCGTTTGTGACTGGAAATATGTCAGGTATCGACGTGGAGAGTCCTTCCCATCGTATGGTGTGAGTGTTTGTGGTTTATATTTTGGAGGATAAACCACCTTGTTCCACTCGAGAGGATAAGGCTGGGGAATGCCCATCTTCTGGCGCTCCTCTTGCCTATTTTTGGACTCGAAGCGCTCCCGCAGGTCCTTGTTCATTTCGACCACATCCTCCGTGGAGCTAGGAGTCGGGAAAGGTGGCACTATCTGGAGCGGAGCATTTGAGGGTTCCGATGTCCGAGGTGCTTCTGTGTCGGAGGGTGCCCGTTGAAGGGGTACACTCGACTCCCCATTAACTCCTGGATCGGGACCGGTCAAGGCCGACCGAATGTCAAACACTGCTTGAGTCAGTGCCTGCATAGAGGCAGAAAGGGTTTTGAGTCCTCCCTCTAATGAGTCTATGCGCTGAACAATGTCCTGCGGTGGCGCATCAGACTCGGCATCATCCCCAGCCATGTATACTGTCCTGACACGGCCATGAGTGGATGGATTGGTTAGGGCTTCGCTCTCGGCCTCACTTTCATGTGCGGGAGTCACCTCTCCTAGTGTTTCAGCTTGGCCACCCCCAGTCACATTCTGGAGGTCATTCTCGACGGGCGTATCTGCCAGGGCCTGATTGTCCTCGACTCCGTCTTGAAGGGCCTCTTCGTCTCTATCCCCAGCTGTGTCCTGGGGGACATCCTCGTTTCGAGGTGCTTCTGGGAGGCTGACTTCGCCTCGAGGATGAAGATCTGCCGCAGCTGTGCTTTAGACATCTTCGTCTTCGGAAGGAAGCTCAACAAGGGTCTGACTACCCCCAGCTTCCTCCAAGAACTTCTTCTTCGACCGAGTGCCTTCGAACACCCCAGAGGTCAAAACGGCTGCCTTGGTTCTCCTCGGTTGGCTTTTGGACGAGGAATTGCCGGTCGCCTTCCGGAGAGATGAGGAGTTGGAGACCACATTGCATGAAGCAACTCTTGGCTCCTCTTCTGTTGACACCTTCTTCCCAAGGCGATGTCGGAGGGGTGTCGATGACTGCAGCCGCTGGAAGACTGACTGCCTTGGTGGTACTGCCGCCTTGCCACAGCAGTTGATAGTGACCACCGCACAAGTATGCCCCGTGAGAGACTCATCGTGCTTGTTGGTCGACTCTCCTGACCGGCGCTTGTGAGTGATCACATTACGCAGGTCGTTGGAGGAGAGTGCTACCCTCACACCCCCTTCAGGCGCATGGCAAGGCCAAACGTCGGGGCGGATAGGTGAGTGCTGCGCCCCCTGATCTAATACCAAGCAGGCATCATGATCAGTAGTGGGGGAACAACAACATTTGAAGTGACTTGAACGGACCTCAAACGCACAACCAGAGGAGGCACGGGAGTTCAAGACCACTGAATTTGCCGCACTCGACTTGGTTATGCACGCAGTGGATGCGCCCAAGTGAGATGAGGACTTTGAAGATCGACTCGTCTTTGGTACCGAAGCACCTGAGTCGACCTTGTACAGCTTGCCATCGGCAGCGCGCGTGATTGTGAGCACGTGCCTCTGGTCTGCTGCTGGCATAGCACGCTTGTGGAGCATGGCCCGTGCCGCCTTGAATTTCTTTGTACTAGCCCGCTGGGGCGCATAGTACTCAGCATCTAAATTCTCCTCGCCATTACAGCGAGTGAGTCTGTCAAAGACAGAGACTTTTTATGGCGCGTCAGAAGTGATGCATGGGGCATTGGCTGTGCCCCTGCTCCGTCGATGCATCTTCTTCGTCTGAGAGGAAGATGGCTGGGGAACGTGGTCAGCCGTACGCTTCCCCGAGAGATGCACTGCATCAACGGGCGCACCTTGGTTGCTGAGAACGTCAGTAGGAAGGGAGGGCTGGATTGGTGTATCCCCTTCAGTGGTGGTGCCCGAGGCGTCGACTTTGCGCACCCAGACACGGCGGGTCTTCTTCGGCTTCGACAGCCGCTTCGAAGGACTCGCGCTTCCTTCAGAAATGAACTCCTCGTACGCCTGCTGATTGAGGCGCACGACCAGCGTCTTGCGGGAGGAGCCCACCTTCACGTCGTCGACCTGTGACACGACTTTCTCGGAAGAGGAAAAAAAAGTCCCCAACAGAGTCGCCAGCTTGTTTTCCATTAAAATCGTTTGATTGCAAATCTTAATGCAAACAAAACAGTGTTACAATATCGGACTTAGATGTAGTCCTAGGAGTACACTTTTGTTTAATCTGGGTCCTAAGTGCCAATGGAGCGAGTGGTAATGCGCTGACTCCGTTGACGGGCTGACGACGGTTATCGGTTCTCTGAAGGTGTAGATTGCTCTGGGTGCTGGAGCTGGCTGAGAGGAGGAAGACGTTGAGTGTCTGTATCTGCCTCTCTGATGATCTCTCTCTGGATTGTTCGTATGTATGTCTCTGTCTGTAAGGAGGGGATGATTCCTCCATTTATAGCTGGGCAGGTTGGCTGCTCATGCGCGCATATGTAGGATGCGCCGGTGCGTGGGGACGCCACGTGGAGATTGCTGATGGAGGCACATGGATGATGCGCCCTACTCGCGGAGTTGAATTCTTCATACTGCTGTTGTGAGTTGGCACGTAGCAGAGGAGAAGATCTTTCTGTTGCTGAGATCTTGGATGAGTTGAGTCAAAGGACACGTGTCGTCGACCCATGGCTCGGAGATCTCTGATTTGGTGGGGGGATGATTTGGTGGGGTGCGCCTTGGATTGGGCGTATGATGAGATTTTGGCTCGTGACCTTTAGGAGTCACGAGCCGTTCTGGGTACATAGTTTTTGAGGCGCATGCGAGCGACTTTCTTTCTGTCTTTCGGGATCAGAGATCAGTCTGGGGCGCATGGCTTTTTGAGGCGCATGCAAAGCTTCAACTAGAGACTCTTCTTCTGTCTTTAGGGATCAGTGAAGGGTCTGAGGTGCATGGTTTTGAGGCGCATGCGGGTTTGGGCGCATGGCCGTGGAGGCGCATGCGGGTGGTCGAGTGGCCACGTGGCAGTAGCCGTCGGGATAGAGTCATGATGATGCTGATGTTGTGGACACTTCGTTTTCTGCAAAAGCTGTCAGCCGTTCAGACTTGGGAAGGCGTGCTGCCAACTCTGTCAGTTCAGCATTTAATGTTGGTGACATTCGATGGACAGCCGAGTGGGCGCATTGGTTGACGTTCCACTAGGCGTATGGGGACATATGGGGGCGCATCCCCTTTGATGCGCTCGGTACAGGGCGCATCTGTTTGAGAGGTGTGATGCGCTGACCAGCCGGCGCATCCGACACGTCTTTGATGATGCGGCTCTTTCGCTTCTCGAGTGCTTTTAATAACCACTTGGCTGAAGTCGAGGCGTCTGGTTCATCCATTTAATGTGAGTTCATTTCACGGAATTCGGAGAGCCATCCACTTGGCGCATGGGTTTGATCTGCCCGGCCTATAAATAGTGGCATGGAGAGAAGGTTGGCCTCTCATTCCCTCACGTCTTTCCAATATGAACTCAGGTTCTCGGGTGCATTCTGTTGATGAAGTGCTCTCGAGGGTGAAGATGAGACGCCATGTTGTCATTGATGCTCTTGAAGGTGACTGTTACATCCAAAAGACGGAGTCGAGGGCTTCTGAGGCAGGCGAAAGGTGCCTGTTGCATCCAAAGATGGGGATGCTCGGGCCTTGTCTCCGTTGTTCCGGAAGAGCCGTAGATCAGAATGGCGGTGCTAGGCTCTCTCTTCCTTCAAAGTGGGTGTCGCCCACTCTGATTGTGTTGAAAGCTGCCTTTTGCCGTGATTTCGATCACGGTCTTCCTTGGCCTTTGGAGGCTCTTTCGAAGCCTCCCCTGGCCACAGATTTGCGGTGCTCTTCTCTTCCTTGGTTCCAGCCAGAGGGTTAAATGCTTTGTGTATCGAAGCATTTATCAGGTGAGCCTGGCTGGAAGAGCGGCACACTCCTGCTCGGCCAGGTGAGCCTGGTTGGAAGAGCGGCACATAACTGGGCTGCTGAAGGGATGCACATAACTGAGCTGGATGCACATAACTGAGCTGCTGAAGAGATGGCGGGATGCGCCTGGATGGAGGTGTATAGTGACTGCTGCGCCTATCTGGAGACGCATGGTGGCCGCTGCGCCTATCTGAAGGCGCATGGTGGCCGCTGGCTGTAGATTTAGGATCTTTCTTTTGTAGAAATTTTCTTTTGTACAACCTTTTCTAGACATGTAATAGACTTTTATATATAAAATAAAAAGTCCTTCTTCAAATGTCTATACTTATTGACTTTGCTGTGAAGTGTTCTGTGCGAGTTCTGGCGTATGTAGTGTCTGGCGCATGGTCTTTCTGGTTGTGAAATTCCATGCTTCTACAGATACGTCTTCCCAAGAAGAGTCGTCATCCCGATGCATGGTCTGGGACTTCTAGCGAACCAACCACTCCCCGTCCAGCGTCAAGTATCAAGCTGGGGGTCGCTAGCCTGCCAACAACTCCACGCTCCGCTCCACTAACTGAACCTCTGACAATCAAGCTGTCCAGGTCGTCCTCTCAGTCTTCGTTTATACAGGAGGTAGTCGAAGAGGAACCAGAGCTAGCCAAGTATGTGGCTGCCCACACTGATGTTCCCTCCGCAGATGATGTAATCCCCCTGGAAAAAATACCTTACTTCATCAATAAAGGGCTATCTTTGAACTACCTCAAGCTCAATAAGCTATGTACAATGTATGCTATGGAACATGGTATAGGCACTCACCTACACACACAGGTGATAAATGTGCACACCGTAATCCAGCTTATCCCAGTGGAAGACGCCTACCGCATAATCGAGGGAGGGGATCATCCAATCATCTTCGGCCGGAAGGACGATCCGCATCCCTTCACTATAGAAGAAGTCGACCTTGGGTCAGATGACGGGAGACTGCCTCTATATCTTTATATCCCCCAATCCAAATATCTCATGCAAAAACAAGGGTACGATCTGGAGACTACGCCAGGCTTGAACTACGGCACCGGGCGATGATTACCTTTGAAGCCACCGGTCCCGGCTGGCAAACTACGGGACTACTATAGCAAAACTCGATGTGGATTAGGGTATGTAACACCCACGACGACCCCTGAGAGTTCAGATGAAGAATGTGACTGGCAGTCACATTCAACCGGGTCACCAACTTCTGACTCGGATACCAGCATCGGAGACATATTCAGACAAGTCCTGTCAGTCAACATGGCATTCGTCGACGCCTACGAGGAAGATGAAGACATTCCTGAAATCCTCGAGCTAGAGCCGTGGGCTCAACAGTTGGATGCACAATAGGAAAAGCGGTTTGAACTGAGAGAACCCCCTACTGAAGATGAGGTTATACAGGTGGATCTCGGTAGCGAATCTTCTCCAAAACCAATCTTCGTCAGTAAAAGCCTAACAGACGAAGAGCGAGAATCGCTGCTGGAACTTGTCAAAGAATATATTGATGTGTTCGCATGGAGCTATGAAGACATGCCAGGATTAGATCTCGATATTGCTCTCCACAAACTCAACATTCGGCCAGATGTAAAGCCGGTCAAGCAACAACAGCGACGCTTTCGCCCAGGCATCATGGATGCGATCGAAGCCGAAGTCAACAAACTAATAGCCAGCGACTTCATTCGTGAGGAGCAACATCCTAACTGGATCGCCAACATAGTTTCGGTCCTCAAGAAGAATAGGAAGATCCGAATCTGCATCGACTTCCGTAATCTGAATGAGGCGTATCCAAAAGGCGAATTCCCCCTCCCGATCACAGACATCATGATCGACAATACATGCGGCTTCGAACGTATGTCATTCATGGATGGCTTCTCGGGGTACAACCAAATCAAGATGTCTCCTGACAACGAAAAGCATACATCATTCAGAACACCGATTGGCACATACTGTTACACAGTCATGCCTTTCGGTTTGAAGAATGCGAGCGCCACATACCAAAGAGCCATGAGTATCATCTTCAGAGAACATTGGCGCAAGACGGTGGAGTACTACGTTGATGACATTGCCGTCAAGAGTCGCTGTAAGGGAGACCATCTGCAGGATTTGAGAACAGTATTCGACCTGATGTGAGCGCACAACTTGAAAATGAACCCTACGAAGTCCTTCCTAGGCGTATCCAGCGGGAAGTTCTTGGGTTTCATCATCACCGCCCAGGGTATCCATGTAGACCCTGAGAAGACAAAGGCCATCATCGAGATGGGTCCACCAAGAAATCTCCGCGAACTCAGAGGCCTTCAAGGAAGGCTGGCTTACATCATGAGGTTCATTTCCAACCTCTCCGGGCAATGTCGACCATTTACCCACCTCATGAAGAAAGGCGTCTCGTTCGTATGGGACGAAGAATGCCAGCGTGCCTTCGACAGCATCAAAGAATATTTGTCGATCCCTCCAGTCCTGGTGGCCCCGGTTGCTGGAAAGCCATTCCTGCTCTATGTACGAGCAATGGAACATTCCCTCGGGGCTTTGCTGGCACAAAACAACGATGCAGGCCATGAACAGGCCATATATTACCTCAGTCGAATGATGATTGGGCCAGAGCACTGATACACCGCTGTGGAAAAGGAATGCCTCGCCCTAGTGTTCGCCATTCAGAAGGCGCGGCACTATATCACAGGACAAACCATACATGTGATCTCACGAGTCAATCCTCTCAGGGTCCTCATGACGAAACTAGGGGCACTCAGCTCCCACCTCGCTACATGGGCAATATTGCTGTCCCTCTATCATATGATATTCGTCCCGCAAAAGGATGTTAAAGGTCAAGCTCTGGCAGACTTTTTAGCAGCCCATCCAGGCTCGGAGTCATCCAGAATATATGAAGAGATCCCAGATGAGGTTGCCAACTCGCACACAACCTCTCACGATGATATATGGCGAATGTTCTTCGACGGTGCTTCGAGAACTGGACCTAAGGGCAACATCGTTGTCGGAGTCGGGGTGGTGCTGGTTTCTCCTTCCGGATTGGTGATCAATCGTGCTTACTCTCTCACAGAACCCTGCTCTAACAATGTGGCCGAGTACAACACTTTGGTCATTGGCCTCCAACTTGCAAGAGAGCTGGGGTTAGAATACCTTGAAATGTACGGCGATTCTCAGTTAATCGTCAATCAGATTCGGGGTTCATATGAGGTTCGCCACGAAGACATGATCCCCTATCACCAAATAGCGAACAACATCATCTCATCGTTCGAGGGGTTCTTCATCGAGCACGTTCCTAGACTCCGAAATATTGAAGCCGATGCCCTAGCTGGCCTTGCCGCTTCCCTAGCGGTTCCAAACTATGCTCATCAATTGGTAGATGTGATAGGCCACGAACTAGTCTGTCCCAAGAACAATGTTCAGTTTGTGGCGAGTTATTCCGCTCAGACGGTCGACGAAGCGTCGGACTGGAGACAACCATTCATAGACTTCGTGGTCTATGACATCCTGCCCGAGAACCCAAAGGAGGCTACTTCCATCAGAAGACGTTCTCTCAAATTTTTCTATGATACAGAGACGAAAATGCTGTATCATCGATCTTATGATGGATTATTACTTTGGTGTCTGTCAGGCGCAGAAGCCAAAGAAGCTGTACGCGAAGCTCACGATGGTGTCTGCAGGGCCCATCAGCCTGGCCCTAAATTACAGGACCGTCTCCGCCGAATGGGCTACTACTGGCCCACGATGGTAGCGGATGTGATAGATTATGCAAGAAAGTGCAAAGCCTGCCAAGTCCATGCGGACTTCATCCACCAGCCATCCGAATTTCTATATCTGACGGTGGCGTCCTGGCCGTTTGAAGCATGGGGAATGGATATCATCGGTCCAATCACTCCACCTTTCTTCCGAGGACATCGCTTCATACTTGCAATCACAGATTACTTCTCCAAATGGGCGAAAGCTGTTCCGCTTGCAGAAGTCAAAACTTCAAACATGATCAGCTTCCTCAAGCATCATGTCATCTATCACATCGGACTGCCTCGAAGGATCATCCACGATAATGGTCCGCAGTTTGCAAGTCACGCCTTCTATCGGTTCTGCGACAGGCACCGCCTCCAGAATATTACTTCGATACCATACAATCCAGCAGCGAATGGATTGGCAGAAGCATTCAACAAAACCATCATCAAGTTACTCAAGAAGTTTGTATCGTCCAACAAACGCGACTGAAACGAGAAGCTTGGTGAATGCTTATGGGCATACCGTACCACGGTCCGAACAGCCACAGGGAACACACCATTTTCCCTGGTGTACGGGAGTGAGGCAGTTCTCCCATTGGACACTCAAATACCTTCACTCTGCGTCACCCTTACTTACCAATTGACGACGGATGATAACTACCGTCGTCGGTTACAAGAGTTAGAGGCCTTAGATGAAAAGCGCCTCCTGGCTCAGCAAATGATCGAGCTATACCAAGCACGCATCTCTGGAGCCTTCAACAAGAAGGTCAAAATCAGAACATTCCAAGTGGGCGATCTCGTTCTGGCAGTCCGGAGGCCGATGGTCATGACTCACAAGACCGCCGGCAAGTTCCAGCCAAAGTGGGAAGGCCCATTCATCATTGAGGCTGTATTCTCCAACGGTGCTTACCGCCTCGCAAAACAAAATAGAGACTTGCTCATGTTGCCCGTCAACGGTAAGTTCCTGAAGAAATATTATGTCTGAACGATATTCCAGATCATCGAGTCATGTACCCACTGGTGCCGCTGAACTTGCATCTTCATATTTTCCAGATTTTTGAGTTACGTACCCGCTGGTACCTCTGAACTCACCCTCATATTTTCCAGATTTTTGAGTCACGTACCCGCTGGTACCGCTGAACTCACCATCACAACATCCCAGATTATCGAGTCATGTACCCACTGGTACCGCTGAACTCACATCCGCAACATTCCAGATCATCGAGTCATGTACCCGCTGGTGCCGCTGAACTCATACTTTTACAATATTCCAAATTATCGAGTCATGTACCCGCTGGTGCCTCTGAACTCACATTCCGGTCACTCTTTTAAATAGTAAGTCATGTATGATCATACCTCTGAACATTCTTCCTGGAAGAGATCCTCCCTCATGATCCACTACTCGTACTCCCAGTGCACAAAAAGGGTAATCGATCCACAAATTTCCAAAACGGCCAGGTCCTCATTACCTCTGAGTTATTTCACTTCTGTCAGAAACAAATCACCCCTCTACATAGAACCTCCATATCCTCATTACCTCTGAGTCGTTCTTTGTACCCCCCTTCATTGAGCCCACTCCTGCCATGTCCTCATTACCTCTGAGTAGGAATGCTCCGTCAAAGAAACCCTCATGCTCACCATGTATCCAGTACCTCTGAGTAAGTATGTTGGTTCCTTTTTAAAACTTATTGTCCGTATCCAAAACCAGGGTACGTTAGGGACAATAGGTCCACGCAAAATGTTCCAATAAGATGACCATTATAAAGCAAAATAGTGAAGCGAATATATTCCATCCATTCAGAAATTGGTTACATCCACACGATTACAAGCAAGTCAAAAAAGTTTTTCATGTAGATAAGAAGAAAAGCAAAACAAAACAAGGACTACGGACAAAAGATAGACATTTACGAGAAACCCCTAAACCCTAGTTGCAGAAGCGCGTATACCATTCCTTCAACCACCTTACATACGAGGGATGCAATTGAAGAAGATCCTCGTCCAGAATAGGAGAATCGAAATTTCCAGCGCTGCCACCATCAACAGTTTCGATAGTTGGGAGGATGCCATCCCCTTCAGGCGCCGGTTTTTCTTTCATCACCTCCTCCTTAACAGAGGAAGACCCCTGGTTGATGACAGGAGGCGGCGGCTCCTCTGTCACTACGATCTCAGCATTCGGTGGAGATACTGCAAGAACCAAAGACGAAGAAAATGAACACAGTCAGAAGATATTCAGAAAATATTCATGCGGCTTGTTTAAGACAACTTTCATGCGGCTCGGACATGGGGTATACTCCATGCGGCTCGGTCATGGGACGTGTATGCGGACCGTGTAATCTGAAAAGTTTGCATGCAGCAGAGCAGGCTCTGTTAGGGTTTCAAAGTATCCAATTTTCCACACAGTCATTACCTTCGATGGCAACGTGAACGTCAAGACGAACGGGGGGCGCGATAGTCGAAGACGAAGCCGATTTCTTACTCTTCGCCACAGCCTTCTTCACAGCCTTGGAAGCCCTAGGTGCCATTGTTGTCTGTCGGTCAGAGGAAGAAAACAAGACAGGAATTTTCAGTCAAGAAGAGTCTAAGAGAGAAGTCCGTCCAAATACCCTTTTATTTATAGACAGAAAAAGGAGGACCACGGACCGATGGCTCGTACAACGTGATCGATTCTTCGGCTATCGAGACAAACTAGCCAAATTAAAGACTAAACTCTTAGGATCCTGTCCCGAAAAGATTTGCACGCATGGTATAATGACGTGGCAAAGAGCCTATACGGTTCAGATGGCCATGCGGCTGAAACAACTCTACGGCTCGACAGTCCCTGCGGCTAAGCCATCCATGCGGCTGAAACATCCATGCGGCCAGGACCTCATATGCGGCTAGATGAGCCTGCACACAGCCATGCTTCTTATTCAAATTTATTTCAATTTTGCAAATTGAAAACTTTGAAGGAGGTCTTGTAGAAGCATGGAAAATACTAAAGAAAGAGCCATGCGGCCAGGAAACCCCATGCGGCTCAGAAAGCCCATGCGGCTCAAAGATTCATGCGGCACGAGGGACTATGCGGCTCAAGACGTCCCATGCGGCTCAGAAGAGAAGACACGTGACTTGCAAACAGTTCTCCCCTCCGCCCTATACTGCATTAATTACTTTGACGGCTGACAGCTCTGATAAAGTGACAGCCCTGACACAAAGAGGTAATGATGACTCTGTCATAATGATGGACCCCTAGGGAAACGAAGGAGATCTTTGACACAATCCCCTGAGATCCAAAAAATGCCACGCAGCCTAGAATACGTGGACAGTCATATGCGGCTCAAGCGGAGACTCCCCATGCGGCTCAGACCGAAGTTGCCCTATGCGGCCCAGATTGAAACAGCCCTATGCGGCTCAAGCAGAGGCCTCCCCATGCGGCTCGCAAGGATCATCTCCATGCGGCTCACTACCCATTATGTGGTCCAGATTATCATGTAGTTTGAAGGTTCGAGGGCCACTCTCCAAGCAGCCCTGACACGTGGCCGGTCTTATGCGGCTCAATCCTTATGCGGCTCCATCCTTATGTGGCTCAATCCTTATGTGGCCCAATCCTCATGCGGCTCAGATCCCCTCAGCGGCTCTCAGGACACGTGTCATGAAGCCAGTCAATTTCCTAGATTTGCTGCAATCAAAGATTGGGTCAGATCCCAATAATCTGGGACACGTGGCAGGAGAATGAATTAAACTTATTCATTCAGATTCGTAGACATCAGCAAATCATTATCACGGAGATTTATTCCAATCAGCATTAATTACTGATAGGATTTGGTGCAATCTACATTTAATGGCCCAGATTCATCACACTCAAGATTAATGGCCCAGATTGATCAATCAACAGGCCGCCGCCACTCTAAGGGGCAATCACTGCAAACCCTAATAATTGCATTTCCTTTCTTATAAATAGCGAGGTGCCATTCCCTTGCAGAAGGACCCCTTTTCTTAGAGATCAGAGAGCATTAGAAGACTTGGAGAAAAAGAGCAGAGAGGGAGCAAAGAGAGCATTTCTTCAACGCCAAGCAATCTTCCGGAGCCAAGGCTGCATACCGATCGTCCAAGGAGTAAGGCAGAGCAGCCGTCGTTTTCCCGAGCCTCTGTCGTCACCCCCCAGATTCTAAAATAAACAATTGTACTTAGATTGTTGTACCTAGGCTTTCGTCCCTAGGCTTTCTTTGTACAAGCGAGTTTGTAACGTGAAGTAAAAGTCCAGTCCTCCGATAATTGTTCTGCTCTTTTATATTTCATGGCAAACAATGCCTCGTTAATAAGATAGAATTTCTACCATTAGGGGGAGATAGGAAGAAGATACATTATCGTTCTAGAAGAACATTATGAATTATCCTTCTAGAAGAACGTCGTAATGCATCATTCTAGAAGAACATTGTTAAGCATCATTTTAGAAGAACATCGTAAAGCATCGTTCTAGAAGAACATCTTGAATCATTGTTCTAGAAAAAAGTTCTAAAATATTATTCCAGAAGAACATACCATGGCATACTTCTATATTATCTACTCTTGACTAAACTAGGAGAAACTATTCCTTGTATTTTATTACAAATAAATTATTAGATTTTTACTCAATCATGATGCATAAATAGTTATACAACTATGTTTTTATTTTCTAATAGACGTACCAAAAGAACTTAATAATACTAAAGATTCAACTCCCCAGAAGAAAAGCCTAAATAATATAACACACCCTAATGCTCTTGAAGAAGCAGCTCCCGAAGAAGCATTTTCTGTAGAAAAACGTTCATGACGGTCCGAAAGATGTCATGACCCAAAGATCGAGTTTCTTAAAGTATATCGCTCCGGTAGAGGATATACCTCAGATTTCGAAAGAGACTGAGAAAGATGTACCGTTACCCAAGAAATCTATGTTAAAGAGAAATTTAGAATCAAAAAAATTTGTCATAGATGACATTATCGAATAAGAACAAAAAGGGTTATAAAAATTAAAGAAGAACACTAAAACTACGAATAATCTAATGAAAAGATGCGATATCTCTTGCAAGACGTGGAGTGTTCGGTCCTACAGTACAAAACCCAAAATGAATAAACCCTATACATTTCGAATGAGTGTTTGTAACAAATAGAGATCCAAATGTATATGAGCAATGTTAGCTCAAAGATTCATAAAATGATCATAAATAGAATATGAATAAATATATTCTCCGATCATGATAGCCTAGACGATAAGATATATCCTCGAAGGTCGTGGATTTAAAATTTTCAGGTACATCCTGGAAGGATTTGATTTTACCATGTTATCCCCGAAGGATCTACAAATGAGCTATATATGGATTAAACCATCCAGAAGAATGTGATAAGCTCATTGAATTTATAAAAAAAATCCATGAACGAATTCATCAAAATGGTCACCTCCTGAAGAGAAGATCTCCTGAAAAGATTAAAGTACCTCATGAAGAAAAAAAATCTTCTGAAGAGAGAAAAAATATGACAGTATCTCCTGAAGAGATTTGAAATATCTCCAAAAGAGATAAGGAATCGCCGGAATAGATAAAGAATCTCCCAAAGAGATTGGAATCTCTCATAGAGACCAATAATGTCCTGAAGAGAGCGAAAATCTCCCGAAGAGTGAGGAAACTCCATAAGCGATAACGATAGATATCCAAAAGAGATCTCATGTATTCTCATGAAAAGATGAATCTCTAAAAGATATCTACTGTAGATCTCCTGTAGAGATAAATCTCATGTAGAGATAAAACTCTTGTAGAGATTTAATATGACTGATATACCTACAATGGTCGGGTCAGTAGGATCTTTTACAACCAAAAGAACGTGTTGTGGGTCCTGAAGCACTATATTTAAAGAATATAAATTTTTTTATTTTCATTTACTCAGCACAAATTTTAGAATAATATTAGGCACATAATTTATTCTTGATGAAAGTTTTGATCTAATGAGATATGCAGATGAATGATATTTATCTGATACTCATTAAGGGGATACAACAAGCAAGGTTTGTTTTATAAATAATGTTGTAGACATTTAAAAGAGAATTAAAGTAAATTATTGCGATAAATTTATCAAAGCAAAAGGAGAATATGCATGGCTATGATTTCAACAGTTCAACAATCAGGAGGAGTTTAAAGCTTTCAGGAATACCAATAAGTCTACAAGTATTCGTTAGGATATAAGGATAATATATAAAAATGTATAGACAAAGATTGGGGTGAGATGTAATATTCAAATGTATTGGGGTTTTGTTTTTCTTTTCTTTATTTATGTAAGAACTACATGTAATTTTTATAATTTGAGGAGGAGCATCCTGAAGATGCACGCATCCCGAAGATGCTAATGAAGACATCTCTAAGTATGTCTTTGCACATTATACTATTTTCCTTCATTGAGATTTTTTTTACCACTAGATTTTTTCTTTGAAAGATTTTTAATGAGGCAGTATAAGTCGCAACCACTTGGATTCCTGAAGAATCATATTCTTGAAGAATATTATTCTATTCTTTTCTTTTTCTATGAATTTTTTTCCAAAGATGATTTTTTTGAAAAGTTTTTAATGAGACAATAATTAAATTGGGCATCCAAGGGGGAGTGTTGTGATTTGGATAAACCCAAATACGGATGCCCTTATCCATACCCACGACAACCTCTATCATATTCCCTCTTTATATGTTATCAATGAGAAAAGCTACATACAGATTTTCTGGCTACCAATTTTTTTCTCTTTCTCTCTCATTTTCACAACTATATATATATATATATATATATATATATATATATATATATATATATATATATATATATATATATATATATATATATATATATTTTATATATATATATATTAAAAATATATATATATATATATATATATATATATATATATATATTGTCTTATTCATGGTTAAGTTTGAGATGCATATCGACTAAAATTTTTGGCACGACTAGTGTAGTGGTATGCTTTGACTAGTTATTAGCTATGCTAAGGAAGTTCTGGTCATAGCTATGTCCGAACTAGAAAAAATCAGTCAAAGTTGCGACTTAAGTCCTATAGTCGATTTAATTATTTATTAATTATATTATTAAATTTTTAGGAGACTCGATTTTATAAACTAGTCCGAACTCAACCCAAACCAAACCCAAACCCATGTGGGCAGGTAGTGCTTCCAGAGACGTCCATGTCAATGTATCTTTTATATTTTGTGCTTTGTTTTAAATTGCCTAATAAATATTTTCTAAATAATTGTTATATAAGTCATTGGTATTTTATTTTGGTTTAACAAATAATTTTATGAATAAATTTTTATATATAATATATGTTATTTTCTATAAGAATGATATTTTATTTCAAAATATGATAAGTAAATTTCTTAATATGATATTTCATATTTTTTGGATTTATAGACTATATACTCATGGTTGTATATAAATGTATATATAGTATAATCCTTAGGGTTATAAATAAACAATAAAAAAACCA
The DNA here is from genome assembly GCA_029216955.1 of Iris pallida. Taxonomy (NCBI): domain Eukaryota; kingdom Viridiplantae; phylum Streptophyta; class Magnoliopsida; order Asparagales; family Iridaceae; genus Iris; species Iris pallida. The sequence goes on along the minus strand of JANAVB010014796.1, from coordinate 28,889,270 downwards.
ACCAAAATCTCGAAAGATTTGTAATCTCGCGAATGCAAAATCCTCTAAAATTGCAGCACAGAATCGCGACCCCCTCCCTTCCCATACTGTGTGTTCTTATATATATATATATATATATATATATATATATATATATATATATATATATATATATATATATATATAATATATATATATATATAGGTGAAATAAAGAAAATACCTAAACCCAGCCGCGCCGCACTCTGCCCCGACCCAGGCCGTACCGCACCACCTCCTCGGCCTCCCCGCATTGACCTCTGGCCAGGCCGCCAGGCCACGGCGTGTGGCAACAACATCAGAGCGTGCAATAGCGGCAGCAACAAAGCAGCGGAGAAGGCCCCTTCATGCAACGATATCTCACCCATCGATCCATTGTTTTTCGAACCATTTTCTTTGGTACGTAGACAACTTAACCACCTATAAATTCCTTCAATTAGATTTATTTAATTCGCATCATGTGTGACAAAAATAGAGTTCCAAAATTGAAAAAAAAACTCAATTTTTGGACGTTAGAAATTGTCCTGGAATGCTATTTTGGAAGCCAATTTTCGGATCAAATATCGAGAGTTATAAAATTCTAAAAGAACAGAGTTGTAGCCAATATGAACGGATTTACAATGAATATTTATTCATAATTTTTTCTCATTAGTTTGTAAATAAAATCAGTTCCAAAAATCGCAAAAAACTATTTTCAAAAAATAAAAAATTTTCGATACGGGTCCCGACAAACCGGACAACTTAATCGCGAACCACTTACATCAAAAGGTGTGTATGAATGTTTCAGACATGTGGACTTTGATGGAAATTAAATTTGTTGCGTGTGCACGATGAATTTGATACGTATCCGACAAAAATTGTCGTATCAGCCACTTTGCAAAAACCCAAATTAATTTGTGTACGTTTTTCACATCGTGACAGAACTTGTGCTATTGGACTCATATCATTTTTATGGTCCTGTGAACCAATTTTGGTCCGATTCTGAGAAGGTCGACCGGAATGCTATTTTGGCGGGCCTACGATCCGACTCAACAAGCAATTTTGTGCACGGTCCATCAGAATCCAAAATTGGATATATCATTTGGTTCATATCAAAAAATTGGACTCATAGGTATATAATTTATCGACTTTAGAGACCATAGGCTCTGGCACGTTTTCGGTGCAAAACAGGTCCAATATGGACACTAATTTGGTCCAAAATTATCGTTTTTTCCCGGTGTCTAGAATTGGACTTATGAGTAGTCAAACTTAGACATTTTTATGCCAAACATTTTGGTGATGTCTCTTTCAGCATCCGGAGGAATTTGTAGAAGTTTTACTTTTGTGGCTCACTAAGTGATTGAATATTGTTGGTTCTACGCGCTACAACCAGGCAAGTATACCTTGACAACTTGTACAGTTATTTACGTGCATGTTCTTATTATTCTTTTTTGTTCATGTATTATTTTCTAGTCTATATTTGTAGTCTTTCCATGATTATCTTCATATCTCCTACCTGTTATCATTTACTTTCATCGTTTGTTATGTTTTCACACCAGACTTTGATAGCATTGTCTACTTGCATAATTTTATTTGATCAGGTGTGTCATGATATTTTGACTTGATCACGTGTTCCATGTTATCTTGACTTGACCCTCTACCGATACTAGGATTGGCTACTTGACTACTCTCAACTCGGGAGTACCACATAGGGTTATGATAGTGACTTACTATAGTTAGGGAGTACAATGCATGATTACTAGCTATAGGACCGGGAGTACTACGCAGGGCCACAGTCATTCAGTTTATTTGTAGCCATACTTAGTATTACTTTTCATATGACATGTCATGATCTATAGAGTCTTCCATATGATCTTCATTCTTGTTCTAGAAGTTATTTTTTCTGTTTTTCTTGCATGTTATTGTACTGTCATAGTAGGCATGTTTTATGTATCTCACTAGTCCTCTGAGGACCTGGTGATCTCTCCAGATATTAGATGAATGCATGATACATTGATGGGTGATAGTTGCTACCCCAAGACTTCAGGTATATTTAGTCGATGTTGTTATTATCCTCTTTCTTAATTGTATTTTGTCCTATACTTGATTCTCACAGTTGTTATAGCCTAGTCTTTTACAAGCTTTATTTTCTTCTAGCTTATTCATGATAAATGTGTTATCGGGTATCCACTCTAATACAATTATTTATTCTAGAATCGGTATATTATGGTCTGATCAACCTTGTTGCATTTGATTCATCATTTTTATCAATATATAGTGTATTGAGATATAGTTGATTTAGAACAAAAAATAGCTTATACGTACTCGAGCTAGGCTGGAGTCCGTTTGAATACGTAGCTGACATGTATACGATCTCATAGTCCTACATATTTTGGGACTGGATATTAAATATTTTTTTTGGTAGCCCATGCAGGTCGAGTTAGCCGTTTCAATTATGTTATTGTATCGAACAGGTCGACGAATATGGTTAAACCCTTAGGAATCTCAATCCACACTGTCTTGACAATTCTTTTAGAAATTCCTCTATCGTCCTTGAACTTAGTATTTGCTCTCGACTATTCTTCCTTTGCTTTCTTGGGCCATTGATTCTCTTCCCTTCCTATTTCGGAGTGAAGAATGATTGTGCTTTATAGAATTTATCAGAAATTCTTAAGTTATGGTGAAAATTAGTTTGATTATTAAATTTTTGTTGCTTGATAGGTAGGAGGGGATTAGGGATGTCTTATGCTATAGATATCTAGTAGTATGGACTTTTGCAACGAGTGTGCAAGAGTTACATAATTTTAGGACATCATGTGTTGATAGGGTAGTGTGACCAAAGGTGGGTAGACGTCCTCAGTATATAAATAAATAAATGGCCATACTAGGTTACGCTCTTATGGTATTCACTTGATCAAGAATAGAATGGTAGTTTTAGTAGATTGACCCTCTACAAGAAGAACCTAAACATAGTCTAACCCAACCTATTTATTGTTATGCGCTATAAGTTGTATAGTTAGGATTAGACAGAATGGTAGGTATCACTTAGCTTGGTCAGGTAAAAAGGAGACTTATAAAATTCTGATAATAATATGATTAGGAGGACAAGCTTCAACATGATCAATGCAAGACCGCCAGTACCAAGAAGAACGACTAGAGATAACCATTTATAGTTTTACGATAGAGAAGTTACAGAACCAAAATTGTTTAGGATTGATTATTACTTGAGTTATTAGGAGACACCGTAGTGACCTAGCGTATCCCTTGAACTATTCCTAGTTAAGCTAGCGCGGTTCTTCGTCAGTGTGCCTTATTTTAAATTCGAGAACAAAATTCTTTTAAGGTTGGTAGATTATAAGCACCCTAATTTTTTTGGAATTCTTTTATTTATTTTATATGATTTTTATTTATTAGATTATATTTTAATTTTTTATTATGACTATAGATGTACTTTTTTTGTAGCTTTGATTTTTTGAGCACAAAAAATGCCAATCTTTCAAAATATTTTTTTTCAATTTCATATATCATGTCCCACCCAAACATGTCTTCTAACATTGTTTTGACTTCACACAACTTCGGATCAAATTTTGGGTATTTGATTATTTATCGTAATTATAGTCATAACTTTCAACGTGAGTTCGGAAATCGACATCGATCAAACCCATTTGATCAAATATATGGTTTTGACCCATTTTGAGCCAACGACGTACATGCCAAGGATGTGCCACTCAATCGAGTTCACATGTGCTATTTATTTACGAACGACACATGAGACCCATTGGTTGACTTTTCGAGTTCGATTTGAGTAGAAAATATATTTGGACCCTAACCAAGCCAGCCTTACTTGGTAGAGCCATGTTAGGTTGCCATGAGTTAGTAGAATTATTACGAATTTATTTTAGGATGTTTTACAGCAAATAGGTTTAAATACAATTTTGTATATGTTTGATTATATTTATGATAGCCAATTATTATTATTAATATTATTATTACTTTGTATATATATATATATATATTTTTTTTTTACTTTGTATATATATATATATATATATATATATATATATATATATATATATATATATATATATATATGATGGGGAAGAGTGGCCCTCGAGCTCCGGCCGATATATATATATATATATATATATATATATATATATATATATATATATATATATATATATATATATATATATATGGATGGGGAAGAGAGGCCCTCGAGCTCAGGCCGGAGCGCCCCTGATCGCCACCCCCCCTTCGTCTTCGTGGTCGGGTGGCCGGCTTGGCCGGCTGCGTCCCCGGGTGCGCTCCCCCATGGAAGCCATCCGCCCCTTGTCGGTTGGCCGAGCTCTGCTTGGCCGCCCCACATCCTCCTACGGGGTTTTCCCTTCCTCCTCGCCGGAGCGCTTCCGTCGGCCGCCACCTACCCCTACCTCCCCCCCCCGCACCACCTCATCGGTGCCGCCGCCACCCCCGGCGGCCTCGGCGCCATCGGCCGAAGTGCGGGCAGCCTGCTCCTCCTCCCACCAATCTTGAGTTTCCTCCGGCCCCCACCTAGGCCCTCTACCAGAGACGAACCAGGAGCCTCCTGGTTTTCCTCATTCTTTCCCGGCGGCCCACCCCCCCGTCGCCCTACGGCCGAGCCACCGCCCCCCTCGCCGGCGGCGAACGGCTTCCTATCCCTGCAGTGGCCCCCTCCGGCTTCCCCGGACGCCCTCTCCTCGAGTCCCCCGGTCACCGGCGGGTCAGGGGGTTCCTCCTCCCTCCCCCCAGCCACCGCCGCAGGCCACGCGGGAGCTCCCCCTCCTCCTGCCACGGCCCTCCTGGTGTTCCCTGGCGCCCGCGCTCCTTCCTCGGTGGCGGCGACCACCCCCAGCGAGCCCCCCTCATGGGCCTTTGTGGCAGCAAAACTGCCGGCTAAGTTCAGCTTTCTCCCTGCGACGATGCCGGCCCCTCCCAGCTCCCCCCCTGGCGACGGTATCTGGCGTTCTCCCCGGCTCTTGCAGGAGGACCCCTCACCGCCCCCTTCGTCCCTCCAGAGCGGAGTTCTTCCCCCTCCCTCCTCCAGTGTCCGGCGCTCTCTATGCCGGCGGTAGGCCCCGCCTACCGTAGCCCGGAAGTCGAGCTCCCTACTCCCTCCTCCCTCCCCTCACCCTCCCCCCTCGTTGTTTCCCCTCCGCCACGGTTGACCCGGAAGGATACTGAGTATGTATGGTCAGAGGAGTGTTAGGCAGCTTTTGATGAGTTGAAGAAGCGGCTGACGACAGCTCCGATTCTGACGTTGCCTTCAGGATCAGGTGGATTCACTATTTATAGTGATGCTTCAGGGAAGGGGCTGGGTTGTGTATTGCAGCAGCACGGGAAGGTAATTGCCTATGCTTCCAGGCAGTTACGCCCCCATGAGAAGAATTACCCTACCCACGACCTGGAGCTGGCAGCAGTGATTTTTGCTTTGAAGCTGTGGAAGCATTATCTGTATGGTGAGCGGGTGAAGATCTTCACAGATCACAAGAGCCTAAAGTATGTGTTCACTCAGAAGGAGTTGAACATGAGACAGCACAGATGGTTGGAGTTGATGAAGGACTTCGATATTGTACTGCAGTATCATCCAGGGAAGGCCAACGTGGTTGCCGATGCCTTGAGCAGGTATCCGACAGCCATGTGTTTGACCATAGATCGGCATTTGCTTGCCGACTTGGAGAGCCTGGGGATTGAGGTGATCGTGCCAGGAGTGCAGATGCAGCTATGGGGGATACAGATTCAGTCAGACTTGGTGGACAGGATCAAGGTGGCCCAGTTCGAGGATGTGGCTTTTCAGAGTATCAGAGAGCATATCAGTATGGAAGTGGGAGATCCAGAGTTTTCACTTACAGAGGATGGTGCCCTGAGGCACGGTGCCAGGTTATGTGTGCCTAGCGGGGAGCTCAGAGAGCAGATTATACAGGAGGCCCATAGATCGCAGTACTCTATACACCCGGGTGCTAACAAGATGTACCGAGATCTGCGGGAGCATGTATGGTGGTCAGGAATGAAGCGGAAGGTGTCCCACTTCGTAGCTAGGTGCTTGGTCTGTCAGCAGGTCAAGGCAGAGAGACAAAGGCCCGGTGGATTATTGCAGCCGCTGCCCATTCCCGAGTGGAAATGGGAGCATATCACGGTGGACTTTGTTTCAAGATTGCCGCGTACTCCAGGAGGGAAAGACACGATTTGGGTCATCGTGGACAGGTTGACCAAATTGGCCCACTTCTTGCCATTCAAGGTGGGTACGTCTACAGAGAGACTGGCGGAGATGTATATGCGGCAGATAGTCAGGATCCACGGAGTTCCGGTCAGCATCGTCTCAGATCGGGATAGCTGTTTTACTTTCCATTTCTGGAGGAGTCTGCAGACCAGCTTGGGCACTCAGCTCAAGTTTAGTACTGCATACCACCCCCAGACGGACGGACAGTCGGAGCGGACTATTCAGACCCTTGAGGATATGCTGCGGACGTGCGTCCTAGACTTTGGAGGTTCCTGGGAGGATTATCTTCATCTGGTGGAGTTTGCATATAATAATAGCTTCCAGGCCAGCATCGAGATGTCACCTTTCGAGGCTCTGTACGGGCGTAGGTGCCGTACACCCTTATCCTGGGATGATGTTGGTGAGCGAGCTTTGCTGGGGCCAGAGATGATTGTGGATGCGGCCGAGAAGGTGAAGCTCATCAGGGACAGACTTCGCGTGGCGCAGGACAGACATCGGCACTGGGCCGATAGCCACCGGAGGCCCTTGGAGTTTGAGGTACAGATTAGAGTAGGATTAGATTTAGGTTGTTGTTTGTGATTTTGATCATATTTGTTTATTATTTAATTGAGACCTTGCTTGTGTTTAGGTCGGAGACCAGGTTTTCTTGAGGATATCTCCGACTCGTGGTACGATACGTTTTGGTGGAGGCGGGAAGCTTAGCCCGCGCTTCATCGGCCCTTTCATTATCAGCGGGAGAGTCGATGACGTGGCTTACAGGCTAGACTTATCGCCTGCACTTGTGGGGGTCCACAACGTATTCCATGTATCACAGTTGAGACGGTACGTGGCTGACCCGAGCCATGTGCTCGATCATTCGGAGATTGAGGTGGGCCCTTCTCTCAGCTATCCAGAGCAGCCAGTGGAGATTCTAGATCGACGGAAGAAGGTTCTGAGGAACCAGGTGATACCCTTGGTACGCGTCGCATGGAGGCATCATTCTCCAGGAGAGTCTACCTGGGAGCGGGAGGATGAGATGCGCGAGCGGTACCCCTATCTTTTTGGACCGTGAGGTATACTTTCTATCCTTCTAATCAGTTGCGTTTCGCCTTTCAATTTCGAGGACGAAATTCTTTTAAGGAGGGTAGATTTGTCACTACCACATTTCTAGTTTGAGGGTAAATTTGTCATTTTTGGGGTAAATAAAATTTATTAGCATTAACTAGAATTTATGGGAATTTTTAGGATTTATTTTGGATTTTTTTTGGACTAGTTTGATTTTGGACTAGTTTTGACACTTGTAGACTAACCTAGGAACTAACCATAGTTAGTTGAGCTTGGTTAGGTCAAGTGGACCCTAGTCTAACCTAGTTTGACTCAAGTTAATAGTTTCAAATCCATTAGAACTTGTTTGGGGAAGTTTGGAATCAATTTGACTAAGTTATGACTTGTGAAGTCATAAGCCATGATTATGACTTGAACCTTAGAGAACTCAATCCTAGCTAACCTAAACCTGACCTTAGCCAAGCTTGGCCGACCCTAGGTCAGCCTCCCCTATTTAATCCCTCCTAGTTTTTAGGGCTAGCCTCTTTTAGGGTTCTAGCAAATTTCTAAGGAAGAAGGTGAGTTACATCTTTCAAAAATCATAATAAATCCAATTTAATTCCTTTTCCTTCAAACCAATTCCATTAGAACCTAAATTCCTTCCTCTTGCTGCTGGAATTAATTGTTGTGCAGGAAGAAACAATTTGGACACTTTGTTGCTTGAGGAGCTCATTGCTTTTGGAGGCTTTTTCCACCCTTTGTGAATCAATAGGTAAATCTCTCAATAGTCCATTAAAATTCTGTCCAAATCCATTTTAGGAAGGCCCTAGCCCTACCCCTACTGTAGGATAGCTTAAACCTAGGATTTGGATTCGTTTTGTGTCCGTATTGGACACGTATCAGCCTAGTATTCTAGGTGTTCGACCAAATGCCTCTGAGGATTCGATTTTGTTATTTTTAAATTCTGTTTGAATGGGTTTGTAGATCTAGGTGTGCTCTTTAATTTTCATGAAGGGACCTTGGTGTTTTTGTGTCCGTGTCGGGTGCAAATTGGATTGGACACGGTCGTGTGCACTGGGCTCGGGGCTGTCACCTTCCCCTGCTACCCGAGCCCAATAACTCACTGGCTAGGACACGAGGACACGTGATTTTCTCTGGACACCTTGGGGCAGTGTCTGTCATGACACCCCCAAGTGGCATGACAGTTAGTGTCGTGTCGGACACGCACGATCATGTGCACGGGGCTTTGCCTAGGTTCGATTCTGTGTTTTGCACGTCTGATACGTGTGTGCCATTCTTGACACAGGACACGTTGACCCAAACCAGGGTGACACAGACCTAGAGGGACTCTAGGCGAACCACCCTGCAAAGGGACTCGACCCAATTCGTGTCATATCGTGTGCACGACACGCGTGCACACGTGCACGAGGATTGGGTCCTGATACTTTCCTGTGTGAATGTTTCTGTTGATTAAAGTTCTGATTAATATTTAAATTGGTGTTTAAATAAGTTAATTAGATTCTAAATGTGATGATTGAATCTCTGTTATGATAGGATTTGCAATTTGCTAGAATGTTAATGAGTTGTGGTTTCGAATTTGCAATGTGGTTTGTAAAATCCTGATACACATGTGACACAACACTTGTTCTTCACTGTTGTATAATTTCTGTTTTATTTTAAATTATTCAATCAATTTCTTCCCACATATCAATATACATGCTAGCTAGGTTTTTACTTTGAATATGGGCTATTGGATGAAATCTGAGAATTGCTTCTTGGTTTAAAACCTGAGTTACCCTGACATTGATTGCCATGTGGTTTTCTAAAAACCTGGGAATTATTGGGACTGAGAACTGAGAATTGTAGGCTGTTTGGGTTTCTTCAAACTGAGAATTGTAGGCTGTTTGGGTTTCTTCAAACTGAGAATTAGAGTTCATGATTTGATTTCCAGGTTCATTCAAAACCTGGGTTTAGTTTACACTGTTGGTTTAAGTCCCAGATTTCTTCCCATTGCAATAGCACACAATTTTGTTCCTTACACTGTCCTATGTTCCCTGTCATTGTATTTTTCCTGCACACATTGATCTCTTACACTGATGATTATTCCCTGTGTAGCTGATTTCCAGGATCTTGATATTCATGTGAGCACAAGGATACACACTGTTTTCCTTTTCTAACACTGTTGCACACACTCCATTAATTCCTGTTACACACCCCTTCATCCTTATTCCTGTGTACATACTTTATTCCACACATATTTTGATTCCTGTTGTGCACTGTTTTATTTTCCTGCACATACTGTTAATGCCTGCACACATTGTTGGTTATTCCTGTACACCCTCATCACACACACACCACAGTAGCACACACACACAGGTATTACATGTTGCTGCCACATCTATTTTCCTGCAGTGGACACTATTATTCCTGCACATTCCTAACTGTCATATTGTTTCCACACACACACATACACATATGTTCTCTATTTTCCTACATACATATATAGGTATGCCTATAGGTACGTATGATGTATATATGCACATATGTCTAAGTATAATGTATGTGTGGTATTCACATAGGAGTCTAAGCTAATGTGTAATTTAGTTATTTATATCATATACCAATATGAGTGAATCATACTTGACTTGTGTATATGATATTAAGGGTAGCCTATATGCTATTTTGTATTTCTATATAGATTACATTAATATAGTAATATGTGGTTGATTTGTTAGATATAAGTATTGTCATGTGTATAGGAGATTGGTAGGTTGTTATGCATGGTATTGCCTAATAGCCTATTGACCTAGTCTATTAGCCTATGGGTGTATTGTGTGTCTGCTTGACTAGTAAGCCTATGTTAGACTTGTATAGTCCTGTTAGACTTAGAATAGACTGGTTAGACTAGTATAGACTAGTTTGACTCAGATTTGACTTGGTTGACCTAGTTTGACTTCTTGGGTTGACCAGAGTTGACCAAGAGTTGACTTTGGTCTAGATTGACTTAGAATCATATAGAATGCATAGTAGGACTCCATTTTAATATTCTGGACTTGTTGTGACTTGTGCTGTTCTGTTTAGGAGCCAGACACCACTCCTTGGACAGTACGATTCATATCGGACACTCAGTTACAGGCGAGTACATTCTCTGATCACTTCATATCCTGCTTAGAATTATTTTCTGTAGTAGATTACTTTACTTGTACTGTCACGTTGGTCACACGGATTGGTACTATATGGATCCTTTCTTGAGATGTTATCCTTAGGGAGCATCGGGTACTCTATGTTCTGTGCGTTTCACTTTCATAGCGTATCATATGCTTCTTGGTTCTTTGATCACTTACGACATGTACCCTCATGATCGTAGAGTCTTCCTGGAATCTTACACTGTTGGGTTACCCCCAGAATCCCTATGTTTATGGGACTTACACTATTGGGTTATCCCCAGAATCCCCATGTTTATGGGACTTACACTGTTGGGTTATCCCCAGAATCCCCATTTTTATGGGACTTACACTGTTGGGTTACCCCCAGAATCCTCATTTTTATGGGACTACTATGTATCACCTTCGGGGTCTACCACCCTTCGGGGGCTTATCACCTTCGGGGTCTATCACCTTCGGGGTCTGCTACATAGCATCATATAACATAACCTGGCTGGATCCTTGTGTATTGATCGGGGGTACGGGGGAGTATTACATGTTCATATTGTACTCTGACTCACTAGTCACTGTTAGTTCTCTATGTATAGTAGATATTCTACTACAGCTCTTCCTGTTTACATACCGCTTTTCTTTCAGTACCTGTATCTTACTTTACTGCATGTTCATATTTTCTAACCTGCTATGAATTGTTGAGATGTACTGTGCTCGCTCCTGTCCTGACTGGACCTGTTGAAAATGTTACAGAGGACGAGGAGGAGGCTGGCCTGGACACCTATTATGGGACAGCCCTTGATGACACCTGTAAGCTGGACCCTCAGGAGGATCCAGCAGTAGCTGAGGACTTTCCCCCGACTGTTTAGACTAGATTAGATAGTCTGTTATCATTTGTAGTTGGACATGTTCTAGTTAGACTCTCTATTTGGAGATCAGTTTGTATATTCTTTCATGCTGTAGCTGAGTTGTATTTCTCTGGATATTGTTGGGATTATCTTAGACTATTTCATCTCTTTATTCTCTTGAGTTCTATTTCATATCGTGCTATCTCTTCCTTAGCTGTGATTGAGTTTGTTATTACTATGTTGCCCCGTTCGGGGTGTATAAACTACTTAGAGATAAACTGTTAGATGTTGAGACCTAGGACAGCGTTCTACCGCCGACACTGCGGCGTAGGCTGGACGTATTCACGTCTCGTGCCCTTACTCTAGGGTGCGGGTCGTGACAGCCACCCCCGTCCCCGTCCTTCCTCTCCCTTCCGAGCGCCTCACCCCCACCCTCCCTCTCTTGGACGTCGCTACCCCGCCCTCCGGGCCACCTTCTCCTCCGCTGCCGGAGCTCCCCGGCTCCGGGTCGTCGGTGATCCTCGCTGGGTAGGAGGTCGCACCCCCCTCCCTCTCTCTCCCACCTGAGGTCGGGCCACCCCCTCCCCTTTCGGCCTCCTTTGCCGAGCCCACGGACCCTCCTCCCCGGGCTGTGCGCCCTCTCCCCGGGCTGCGAGCCCCTCTCGCGCAGCGCGTCCCTCGGGGCGTGTCCAAGCATCTGGCAGTCTTCTGACCCTCCCCTCCGGGCCAGCGCCCCCGCCCATCGATTTCGTTTTTTGAGTTTGAAACTCAGCTGCGTTTGAATTTCAGGTTTTCATTTTTTCCAATATACTATATATATATATATATATATATATATATATATATATATATATATATATATAGATATATATATATATATATATATATATATATATATATATATATATATATAATTCCTGTTAATGGTTATAGACATTTTTCGTCAGGATCTTTGTTAAGGTTCCCCACACATTTGTACGAACTGGGGCTTATCCCCGGTTCCAACTTCTCGTTTTACTTTTCAATGAAGGCTTTAGTCATAGTTAATATATATATATATATATATATATATATATATATATATATATATAATATATATATATATATAATATATATATATAATATAGACACAAAACATACATATACATACATACATAAATATTATAATATATATATATATATATATATATATATATATATTATATTATATATATATATATATGTAAAAAACAAAAAAAATGATGTATGTGTGTGTTGTCTATATATATATATTTTTTTTTTTTTGTTGTGTGTGTGTCTATATATATATATATATATATATATATATATATATATAAGATATATATATATATCTAATTATATCTATATATATATACATTATAATATAATATATATAATATATATATCTATATATATCTAATATATAATATATATAATATATATATATACTATATATATATATATATATAAAAATATATATATATATATATAATATATATATATATTTTTTTTTTTTTATATATTTTTTTTTTATATATATATATATATTTATATATATATATATATCTATATATATCTATATATATATATATATATATATATATATATATTTTTATATATATATATATATATATATATAATCTATATATATTATATATTATATAATATATATATATTTATATATATATATATATTATAAATATATATATATATATATATATATATATATATATATATTTTATATATATATATATATATCTATATATTATATATATAATACATAAAAAATATAATCTATATATGTATATTATATGTGTGTGTAGTGTGTGTGTGTGTGTGTGTGGTGTGTGTGTGTGTGTGTGTGTGTGTGTGCGTGCGTGCGCATATCGACTAAATTTTTTGGCATGGCTAGTGTAGTGCATAGAGCCTAAAAATCAAGTTGCGTCATGTTTGTACTACTCAACAATCAAGTTGCGCCCAAAAAATCAATTTGCGCCACTGTTATGAAGCCCAGAAATCAAGTTGCGCCACTGTGCAAGTTGCGCCATATATCAGATTGCGTCTAATCACATTGCGCCTAAACCTACGTGGCGCTTGACAGTAATTGTCATCATTAACTGACTGCACTGACAACTGACAAACATTAAACGAAGAAATCTCTTCGAATCCCGTAAGCGTGGTGCTCGAGACGATTTCCTGTCATTGATGACAGCTGTTCAGCGCGCTCTGCAAGTTATGCCTAGGCGCAACCTGATCAAACTCTCCTTAAAGACTGACACGTAATATGCTAGGCGCAACTTGATCAAGCATAGTTTGACTCATTGACTAAAGCTCGAGCAACTTGACAAAGTTGAAGCAACTAACGTTCTAAAGCAGGATGACGTGGCGCACATGCCACTAATCTCTCAAAACATGTCCACTACTCTGTAAACGACCATGCACATCTCAATCATATGATGCCACGCATCTAAATACATTTAGTACACGTTCGAGTAATTGAATAAAAGTTGGCGCAACCTGAGGTTGGCGCAACCTGAGGTTGGCGCAACCCGAAGCCGCGCAGTTCAACCTTGCGCACATCAGAATAACTGCTAAAACAGTTATTTTTAGAACTCTATAAATAGAGTTTCCAATCATTATCAGAGAAGAAATCAAGAGTTCTTGTAAAAAGTGTTGCTGCATTCTCTAGAGGTTGTAGTCTTCAAGTTTATATAGTCCAAGGGATAAAGCGATCGTCTTCTGATCGGATTCCTAAAGTTGTACTTTCCTAGAATTCATTGTATTTTGTACGATTCTTTTCAAGCTTGGAATAAACTTTTTGTTTTTGTAAACAAAATGGCGACTCTGCTGGGGACGACTTTCTCCTCTGATGAGAAGGTGACAACTCAATGTGATACCGCGTCAATCGGCAAGACGTAGAAGACCCTGGTTATTCAAGTCAACCAGAGAGCCTATGAGGATATGATCAACACCAAGAGCACTCAGCGCACTGTGGCTATTGCCAAGAACAGAATGCGCCCTGTGTGGACTCCTAAGCCTTCCACAGTTGCTGTTGCTCAGGCGCAACATGAGTGATCGGTGTCCAAAGAGCAATCTGCCTCTGTGGCCAAGGCACAATCTGCTTCTGTTGCGTGGGCGTAACTCATTCACTCCGCTGCTAAGGCACAATCTGCCTCTGTGACCAAGGCGTAATCTGCTTCTGTTGCCCAGGCGCAACCCACTCACTCTGCTGCCAAGGTGCAGATGGTCTCTGCTGCCCTGGCACAACCCAAGGGAAATAGCCTTTTGGCTATTCCCTCTTCTTCACCAGTTCTGAACTTGGAGAAGCAATGTTCTAGTGCTAGTGCTAGACAGAACAAAAGAAAGGGCCCTTTGGCACTTCCTCAACTTGTGCAACCTGTGCCTACGGTGGTTCAACAACAAAACAGAGGAAAACGCTTATTAGCTAACCCTTCACAAAATAAAGGAAAGCACCCTTTGGTCTTTTCTCAATCTTCCCCGATCTATGACTCGGAGGAGAATATCTCAGACTGTACATTTGCACCAGTCAAAACAAGAACTCCTTTGAACAGAGATTCCTCTATTCTCAACAGAGGTCTTCAAATTTCTGCCAAGGGAAAGAATGCTGATCAAAAAGGCATCCTGCCTACCCTTATGGTAACTACTCAAGATCTTCCAACCTTGCGTATCTCAAGATCCAAGCAAGGAAAATTGCTGGTATCTCAAACAGATGCACCAGGAGCAGAGTTATCTGATTTGTGCGCCTATCTCAATAGGCGCCAATCAGTATCAACCTCGGTAAAACGCAAGCATCCTATGCCAAAGGCCAACTTGTGCCAGAAACACATTTTTGAAGTGAAAGACCCAATCACTTATGCCAATGAGTTAAGTACTTCCTTGTACACTCAAGGAACAGGACATCTCAGGAATAGGAACCATGTCCCGAATATCATCAAGGACTACGTTCTTGCAACTTCTTCTCGTTCTGTTAGTGACCTCCGTGAACTCTTAATACAGAAGCGGAAGGTTGCAAATCTATCCCGTCCAGTGGTGGTTCAACAATAAGAATATCATTGCGACCACCATCATGAAGTCGTCATCAAATGTTGCTGTCAGTCAGCCAAGCGGTCCGTCTTTGACCATTTAAATTATATTCAGACTCTCAAACCAATCCTAGTGGATGAAGATGAACTTCTCTATGCTTCTGTCAACATGGCATCTCGAAGTACTTGGGGTGGAAAACGTCCAAGACATAATACGTCCCGTAATCCTAGTCAGCAATACTTAGATTGGATTCATGAATCCAATGAAGGAATATTTAGCATACCAGATCGAGAAATCGGGATTTAGACCGAGATGTCTTTAATCAGGAAGATCTCCCCACTGCCCATCTGGGAGAGGATTCTTTATCTGATTTTGACGCAGATAGTGAAAGCTCTAAACAAACTATCTCGTCAATAGTAGCAAGAGAAGTGACAGCATATGTCGTTATAGAAGACCAAAATGCTTCTAGTTCAGCCAGTCAAGAACAACGAATTACTGCACTGGAAGACAAACTGAAGACCATGGCTGAAATGGTCGCAAGTATGCACACCATAATTGTGGCTCAACATGCAGTGCCACCGGTTATAAATCCTGCTACAAATCCTGAGCTCATAGCATCTTTTGTGCCTGTCAATGTTGGTCTGGGGGTACCATCTCCCCTGGTTGCTTTTGTACCGATTCAAGTCGCTCCCAGTCAGTCTGGTGCTGAGGGTGGTAATTATCATGTTGTTCCTCCTCATAATATCTCGAATCAACCCACTAATCCACAGTCATCAGAGGATGCTAATAAGGTTGTAAAACTCTTACCCACCCAGTTCGAGGCCTACAAGTAGAAGGATGGTTTACAAAGACTTGGGATAAAACAACCTTATCCTGTGGAATGGAAGGAGGTTCAATTTCCACCTAAATACAAACTTCCTACCATTATGCTGTTTGATGGCAGCACTTCTCCAAGTCAGTATATCAATCTCTTTAAAGTGATGACTGATCAATTACAGCCAAATGATGCTCTTCTCACCAGGGTGTTCGTCGGTTATTTAGCCGGTGTAGCGTATGACTGGTACCGTAGTTTTCCTGATGGCTGCATAACCTCCTTTGCTGGTTTCAAGCAAATATTCTTGGAACGATTTTATGATGGGGTCAACGACATGACTATGTCTACCCTCATTAAAATTAAACAAAGACACAATAAAATTACTGAAAATTTCATTAAAAGATTCTATTGTGAGGCACTCAAAATGCCCCTAGGAACTCTATCTACTGTAACAATAGACACCTGCAAGTCAAACATGTTGCCTATTATCAGCATGTGGACAAGATCAACACAATTCCAAGACTGGCCTTCTTTCATTGTAAATGCCAAAGCTGCGGAGGTTAGTGCTGAGAAGTTCAAACATTTAGGAGTTCAAATGGCTAATCCTAACCAAGATGAACATCCTATATCCGGCAGCAATAATCGCCAGAACAATCGCAAGGGCAAGAAAACGTTGGCCATCAATCTCAAGGGCAAGGAATCATTGGCTGTCAATGTTGCTCAGCCTACACCCACTCCATCAGCACCACCACGAAAAGCATCTCGTCCAAAAGAAGAGTACTCTTTCGATGAAGATGATATCATGAGCATCTTCGATTTATTGATCAAAATCAATAAGCTTTAAATGCCGGAGGCAAAACGGCCAGAGGAAGTTGGTAAGACTGACCACCCTAAATATTGTGTTTATCACAGGTTTATAGGGCATCCAACTCGAGCATGCTACGTACTCAAGGGCAAAATCCAAGAGATGGTCAACTCTGGTGTAGTTACTCTCCAATAGGACGAGAAAACTGTGACGGCCAATGTCATCTCTGTGCAATTTGGTGACTTCCCACCGCAACTAGTGCAAGATTGTGTCGTCCCCATTCCGAGGGCTACTCTTGAGATCATGAATCTTCCACCTCCCCAAAATAAGGGTCTTGTTCCGCTATCCACTGATAAAGGAGAAATCATGTGGATTCATCCGGATCTAGTGGCAGACTTTGAAGCGCCTTCTTCTTCCAATCAAAAGAAGCGTTCTAAAACTAAATCGAAGAGCTGCTACATGGTATCCTTTGAACCTGTAGCAGAAGAAGAAATTTTAATCGGCACCAGATCTGGGAGACCCTACCTCCGAGAGTATCCCGAAACTCAAGAGAATCCTGCTTCATCTCCTGAGATTATTCTTGCATCATCTTCCCCTACTGAGAATATACCATCTACGTCTTCGCCAGTAGTGAAACTAATTCCTCCCAAACCAACATCAGCAGACCAGGGAAAGCAACTTGTCTACTTTGATAAAGCATTGAAGAAGTCCTCATCTCTCGGACTTGAGAAGCCATATAATTTTGACATACTGGCTCAATTGGCTAACACTCCAGCGAGATTGTAAATCTTCGAACTCTTACGTCTCTCAAAAGAGACTCGAGAAACGTTGAGTGAGACCTTGATGCAGGCTGATGCTTGTCTTGCTCTCCTCAAGAAGCCTGAAAAGGAGCCTATCAGTTGTACACATTGTCATAGTGTATTTGAACTGATGCCCAATATCACTTTACATAAGATGACATACTGTTAGAAGATAATGTCATGATCGTCCTCTCTACTTCACGGGATATATGGACACCATGAAAGTCGATCGCATTCTGATTGACCCAGGGTCTGCGCTTAGCATCATGCCGAAGACCCTGCTGGACGCTTTGAAGATCCTGGTGCACAACCTTTCTACAACTATCAATACTATCTTGGGGTTCAATCAAGGAAGAAGTGAACCTTTGGGAAAGATACGCCTAAAACTTCAAATCGGCAATCTTCGTATGAAGGTGACTTTCTACGTGATTGATAATCATGGTTCATACAATGCTTTGCTGAGAAGACATTCCAACACGAACACAACATTGTACCTTCTACTCTCCACCAATGTTTCAAATATATGGATGGCAATGGAGAAGTACAGAAAGAAGTTGCAGACTTAAATCCTTTCAGGGGGGTTGAAGCATACTGCAACGATTCTCGCATGTACGAAGAGGAATTCATGAAGGTGGTATTAGCAATGGACACTGACGAAGAATAGAAAGGCGTGCCAAATGACATTCTGGCAATCCCTGTCAAAGGACGTACTTCCTTTCCTTAATCTTTCAAGACATTGACTATTTACCTTCCTTCTCATAAGAAGCAGCCTCCTGGTGTTAAACAGGAACAAAGGGAGCTCACCTCTTCTGAGCCACTTGTAATCGACCTTCGTCGTAAAAAACCCTCCCTCCTTCTCGTTCTTCTTCTCCTTCTCTGGTTATCAATCTGACTAAGCCTTCTAAGGCTAAAGGTCCTATTGTAAATAATGATGTAAAGATCAATAAAGTAGCATCTCCTTTGCAGTATACTGATGTCTTTTATCATACTCGATGTTATTTGGATATGCTAGATAGCTTCAAACCACTTACAATAGGAGTCATACCATCTCTCTAAAATGTGGTATCATTTGAATCAATACAAGAATCGTTCTTCCTAGTTCTTTCTCGAAAGAAAGGCGAAACTCCTATACTTTTTAGTAAAAGAACAGAACAAAAAATATGCCTGATAGCGATAATGAAAAGGATGATACAGGAAGGCTACAACTACGTCGTTATAGTCCACAATCCAAGACAATCATCCGTAAAATGGGCTATGATTTCAAAACTGGCCTTAATGGTGGTAGAGGAAGACGAACTCCTATTCGTACTCCTGCTACATGAAGAAAAATGATACCATATTGTAGCAAATCAAAACGTGGGCTAGGCTATACTTCACCGGTTACAACTCCACAAGCCTCTGAATCTGATAAAGATGAACGTTCTAATTCTTCAGATTCTATTTCATGGGACTCTGACACCAGTGTTGGTCATGTCCATCGGGTGATAGTTTCTTCTAATATGGTGTCTGCCGAGTTTTCAGAAAATAACGAGGATGATGTTAAACAAGCTCCTGAAGCAGATCCTTAGACACAAAGGATGGACACTCAGTGGGAACTCCATTTTGAACAACGATAACCACCTACCAAAGATCAACTAATCCAGATCGATGTTGGAGAGAAAGGTGTACCACGACCAATCTTTATTAGCAAGAATCTCCTAGAGGATGATAAACAAGAACTAATTTACCTCATTCGTGAATATATCGATGTCTTCGCCTGGAGCTATGAAGATATGTCGGGTTTAGATCCTCAGGTCGTAACTCATAAACTTAACATTTTACCTAATGCCAAGTCAGTCAAACAACAGCAACGGCGATTCAAGCCTGAGATGATGGATGCGATATATGATGAAGTCAAAAAGCTTATCGCTTGTGGTTTTATTAGAGAAGAACAGCATCTTGACTGGGCCAACGTTGTACCAGTCTTGAAGAAGACCGGAAAAGTTCGAGTGTGCATAGACTTTCGAGATCTCAATGATGCTTGTCCTAAAGATGAATTCCCTCTCCCAATTACCGATGTCATGATCGACAATACTTGTGGATTCGAACGAATCTCTTTCATGGATGGGTTTTCTAGATACAATCAAATTCGAATAAATCCTGAAGATGAAAAACACACTTCATTCCGTACTCCCCGCGGAATATACTGCTATACAGTCATGTCTTTCGGTTTTAAGAACGCAGGTGTGACTTACCAGCGGGCTATGAGTACTATCTTTCGAGATCATTTACGAAAGACCATCGAATGATATGTTGACGATATTGCTATCAAAAGTCGTCTAAAGGAAGATCATATCCAAGATTTAAGAACCATCTTCAATCTAATGTGCCAGTATCAACTCAAAATGAACCCCACCAAGTCATTCTTGGGAGTCTCTAGTGGCAAATTTTACAGATTCGTCATTACCTCTAAAGGTATACACGTTGATCCCGAGAAGATCAAAGCCATTCAAGAGATGCGTCCTCCATGCAACCTAAAAGAGCTACGAGGATTCCAGGGTTGACTTGCTTATATCAGGAGGTTCATTTCGAATTTGTCTTGACGTTGCAGACTATTTACTCAGTTAATAAAGAAAGGTGTATCTTTTATTTGGAGAGAAGAATGTCAACGAGCATTTGAGGACATAAAGCGGTATTTGATGAGTCCACCGGTCCTAGTACCATCGATCTCAGGAATACCCTTCTTGATGTATGTCCGGGCGATGGACCATTCACTAGGAGCTTTGCTAGCTCAGAAGAACAAAAAAGGTCATGAACAAGCTATCTACTACCTTAGTCGGACGATGATTGAAGCTGAACATCGTTATAGTCCGGTAGAGAAGGAATACTTAGCCTTAATGTTTAATATTCAAAAGACAAGGCATTACATCATCGGCCAAACCATTCATGTTATTTCCCGAGTTAATCCTCTGTGGGTCTTAATGAAGAAGCCTAGTACACTCAATTCTAGGCTTGCTACATGGGCCATATTATTAGAACAATATGATATGATATATGTTCCATAAAAGTCTGTAAAAGGCCAAGCACTCGCTGATTTCTTAGCAGCTCATCATGTCCCTGAAACATCTAAACTCTATGATGAGATTTCAAACGAGACATTGGAATCGAATATAATCTCAGAAGAATTTCCTACTTGGCGTTTATTCTTCGACGGAGCATCTAGAATTGGACCTAGAGGCACCCTTATTACTGGAGTAGGAATTGTTCATGTTTCACCAGATAGATTAGCTATTCAGAGAGCTTATTCCTTAGATGAGTCGTGCTGTAACAATATGGCAGAATACAATGCCTTACTCATTGGACTTCAGTTAGCTAAACAACTGGATATTGAATATTTCGAAGTATATGGTGATTCTAAGCTGATTGTTAATCAGGTTAGAGGTGCATACGAAGTTCGACATCAAGATCTAGTACCATACCACAAAGCGGCAATCAGAATAGCTTCCTCGTTCAAAGGGTTCTTTATCGAACATGTACGCCGAGCATGCAACACAGAAACTGAAGCCTTAGCTAACCTAGCAGCAGTCTTGGCAATTCCGGTCAAAAGACAACAAATGGTTGTTATCTCCAATAGAGAAATGTTTTGTATTGAAAACAACCATAACATTGAATTAAGTAATTCAATTGAAGTCAATGTCATCAGCGAAGATTGGAGAACACCTTTCATCGACTTTGTAGTACATGATATACTACCTGAAGATCCTAAAGAAGTTACAAGTATTCATCGGCGATCGCTTCGATTTTATTATAATCATACCACCAAAACTCTCTTTCGACAAACTTTTGATGGATTACTCTTAATATGTCTTGCTGGTGATGAAGCAAAGCAAATATTACGCGAAGCTCATGACAGCGTTAGTAGAGCACATCAGCCCGGTCCTAAATTACAGAATCGTATCCGACGTATGGGCTACTACTGGCCCTCTATGGTATCAGATGCCATTGACTATGTAAGGAAATATCGAGCATGTCAAATTCATGCAGACTTCATTCACCAACCGTCAAAATTTCTTCACCCGACTGCTGCCTCATGGTCCTTCGAAGCTTGGGGCATGGATGTAATTGGTCCTATCAATCCTCCTTCGTCTAAAGGACATCGGTTTATCTTGGCTATAACCGATTATTTCTCTAAATGGGCTGAAGCCATACCTTTAGCTGAAGTGAAGACTAACAGTGTTATCAATTTCATCAAACATCATGTGATATAAAGATTTGGCGTACCTTGTCAGATCATCCATGGTAATGGACCACACTTCGTCAGTCAAATTACTAGGTTCTGTGATGACAACAGAATCAATAATATTACTTCTACGGCCTATAATTCTGCAGCTAATGGGTTAGCTGAAGCATTCAATAAGACTATCATCAAACTCCTCAAAAAGTTTGTCTCTACTAACAAACGTAATTGGAGTGAGAAGCTTGGAGAATGTCTATGGGCTTATCGCACTACAGTTCATAATCCCACATGTTGTACACCTTTTTCTCTGGTATATAGATGTGAAGCTGTCTTACCGCTGAAAATTCAAATTCCATCCTTGAGAATTGCCATTGCTAATAAACTTACTACAGAAAACAATAATCGTCTCTGGCTTCAAGAATTGGAGGCGCTCGATGAGAAAAGGCTACTAGCTCAACAACATATCGAATTATATCAAGCCCGTATCTTAAAAGCTTTCAATCGTAAAGTCAAAGTACGAACATTTTAGAAAGGCGAGCTAGTTCTTACGGTCAAACGTCCTATGACTATGATCCTCATGAACAAAGGCAAATTCGAGGCGAAATGGAAAGGTCCTTATGTGGTGAACAAGGTTTTTCAAATGGAGCCTACCAATTAACAGAGATGGATGACAGAATTGCTATGATGCCTATCAATGGCAAATTTCTCAAGAAATATTATGGATAATAGCAAAATATTTTCATTCAGAGAAATGATGTAAATAAAACTCATTTTTATTCATATTATTTAAAAGCAGAAAAGGTACATAATATCAAGGACGGGGACGAGGACCCGACCCTTCCCGGTTAAATACATATGATTTGCCAGCAATTCAAACATCTCGTTGTCTGAGAACACCAACAACTCATAGGCAGCTGTCGTCACAGCTTCTTCTTCAGCAGTCTTTCCAGGCTCTACCAACTTGGCAATCAGGTCCTGCTCTGATGTAGGAACAGTCGAGCCTTCCCTCACTTCTTTCTGAGGAGGCACTGGAGGCTCAGCAGGAGGCGTCTTAGTCGCATCTTCAATCTTCGGAGTGAGCATATCTTCGAAAGATATTCTGTATTAAGAGAAAAGAAGTTGACAACATCTACAGAAGTTCTGTTCTATTTATAGACAGAATGACTAGATAATCGACTTCGAGAACCGATGCGATTTTTCCTCCTCGAAAGAAGTCCAACTGTTCATTTATTCACTTTTTCTCCCTAAAAGAGTCAGATTGTTCATTCATTCTCCTCCTCGAGAACCGAGGTGACTGTTCATTTGTTCAGTTTATCTTCTCTAAGAAGTCTGACTGTCCATTCATTCATTCACCAGTCTTAGCATTTATTGCCTTTAATTTACTTTGTCGTAAATAAAGCCATAGATGATAAATCCTTAAATCTAAAAAAAAAAAGAATTCACGTTCTTCGTACCTCTGAATTCCAATATCTACGTCATCAACTTGTCACGTCCCTATCACCTCTGACAAATTTGTCTATTGAAATAACAATATTTCCAACATTATATTCTGCCACGTCCACATTACCTCTGAACAGATGTAATAAATATCATTATTTTCTAATCAAGAAATATATCACGTCTGGTACCTCTGAATATATTTTCTATTCTATTACTTATATCTATAACATGGTATGTGACAAGTAATGGAACCACAGAAAAAACTTCTCATTTCATTTTCTTTTTATTAAAATGTTTAAAAAGATACATCATAAAGAAAAAGATAACAATTTTGGTCATTTTATTCTGAAGATTAAGTGATGAGATCCATGATCCGCTTCTTCAAGGCTTTAGCTCTTTCGGTATAAGAATCCAGCACCCGTTGTCTGGCTTCAACCCATCCTGACTCTGGGTCAAATGGGTGCAGAGCGGCTATTTGACGGGCTAATTCTTCGTTTTGTAGCCGGTCAAAGTCATCCTTTTGATGCTTCAAAATGTCTAACTAGTTGATAGCAGCATAATGTAGCTCAGTTTCTTTTTCTATACCCTACTTGATGGCTTTGAGCTCTTCCTGAAGCCGGACGATTTTAGCCTCCAAATCAAAAGTTTTCTTTTCCTTATCCGTAGCTGCAGCTTTATGACGTTCGGCAGTAGAGGCTACTTCAAAAATTTGGACATCCAGCTCGGAGGATTGTCTTGTGAAAGCCAGTAAGAAAGCTTCAAAATTGGCTTTATTAGTCTCAGCCTTACGAGCCTTAGCTTCGTATTCTGCATCCACTAGCAGCTCAACATCTTCTCTTTTAAGGTCTTTATAAACCTTAATCGACTCTTCCAGCTCATCCAAAATGTGCTCCAGGAAAGTGGCCTGAGCCTCATCTCCTTGGCTGCGGATGCCTCTAATTAAAAATGAGGAAGGATTTCTGACTGTGCTGAATGAAACATCCTCTCTCTCTATTACCCGATGAATTAAAGGCTCCGAAGATGTGAAGAAGACTTGGTGAAGGAAGCCACCACAAACGTATTAGCCGCTACAGCACTTTGGGTGGCTACCACTTCTGCCAGAGTCTCTACAACTTTAACATGTGGAGGCGCTTCATCTTGGGCACTGGTGGACCCGTGTATATGGGAAGAGCTCCCTTCTCCTGCTGGGGTTCCTTTGTCCGAGGGAGCCATTGTTGAGCTGGTGGTTCCTGTAGGTCCTTCTGTAATTTATGTATGCCATTTATTAGAGCGATGTACGATGTTGAAGGAGCTAAGATAAATAAATCATTTTTTAGAAATCTACCTGAGCCGGGTATTGCATGTGGAGTCTCAAGAGGTCTGGATGGTTGCATCTGAAGCCTCGACATGGTGTCCGCAGACACCGTAGCTTGACTACTTCTAGCCCCTGATTCAGTTTGAGGTGGAAGAGAAATTGGAGTCTGATCTACTAACTCTTCAGTGTTTACTACTCCGGAAGCTTCGGGTTGAGTTACACCTACTTCTTCAGGAATTTTGAGTTCATCGATTATGGGACTAGCATGTCCTTCATCGACAACCAGGTTTTTCTCACCCTCAGCAATTGACTGGCGTTCATCGGCCGGTAATTCTTGAGGTAATGGAACATCCGCTAAAATTTGTCCCTCCTTAGCGGCACTATCACAGTCATCACCAAAATAATTCATCACCATAGTCGCAATCTACTAACGCGTCTATCATCTCTCGATCCTCTTGAGAGTGAGCAGGATCTTGAGCCTTTGGAGAATTTATCACTCCTTCTTGAGGAGGCAGATCTTTCTCTGGAGAGATGGTTACCGGAGTAATAGGAGTTGGTGAAGGAACCGTTATCCCCGCAGCAGCAAGTACATTAGCGGGAATACTTACCACCAAAATATCCGATCTTGGGGCCTCTACAATCATGGCAGAAGGCTGGATATCTGCTGAAATAAAGATTTTAAATAAAGGAATCAATCAAACGTACATCTTTAAGAGAAAAATATATATTGATGTATATAAAAATCCTGATATTACCTTCCTGAGGTGGTAAATCTTGTTCCAGATGGCTGGTAGATTCCGTCAGTGGGGGAGGGACAGAAGATGTATCAGTTCTCCGAAGAACTTGTCGATTCACTAATAATTTTCTCCTGAGTCCCCTGCGTGGTGATGCAACCAATTCTTCAGCAGCTTCGGTACGATCATCATCCAAATCGATCAAGGCAGTAGATGTTTCTTCTTGAGTAACCCCTCATTGTTTTTGAATATAAGAAGGAGTGGCCTCCTTCTCTCAAGGAGAGGTACCAAGGAGCATCTGTTTAGACTGAGAACGAGTTATTCTCGTAGTCGTTGCCTCATTTATGACCAATAAGGTCTTTTACTTCTTTTTCTGAGCTCTAGGCGAAGCAAAGCTATCATCAAGTTGAAGGAGGGCCGTTGTCTCCTTAGTTTTTTTTTTCTTAACCCCTTGGCAAGGGATTTATCTTTTCGTACCTTTAAAGATACGTCCAAAGGATCATGTACCTCATCCGGATAGCTCTTGACAATAGAAGCTTCCAGTGGTGGATCTGCGGGATCTTTATCCTCTACATCTCAAAATGATTGTGCAGTATGTTCTCCTAATCGAGATCTCTTGTCACTTGCAAAGCTATGAGCGAGATAGAATCTTTCGGTAAAAGTGTTTGCCGAAGTATAGAAATTCGTGTATGTATATAACATACGCGGGCCTTGCTGAAGATTATAGGGCATGGAAAATACAACTTTCGTGCCCCTGGCGTTATAATATCTCCAAGTCCTAGCCCCATCAATCAGAAAGCCTTTGGCCTGCAGACAAGTAGTGGCATTGCCCACAGGTAGTTGATCATAGCCAAACTGCCGTGCAAATCGACTTGGCAAATATGGCTCTAAGTAACTGTCTTCCTCAAATCGGTAGACTAAGTGAGATGGGCGAATCATCTGTAGCCATGAAAAGATGGGTGGACTTAGGCGGAGTGATGCTGCATCCAGATCCATCAATTGCAGAGGGATAGTCTCATAACCGTAAGGAGGGGGGACACACTGAAATCTCCACGCAGATCCACGATTCAATGCAAACCTACATGCCGAAAGAGCAGTATAATTCCAACGAGCACCGGAGTAACGTCGGATGAAATCTCCATCGACAGTTCCCATATCGGGATTCATCAGACATGGATGGTGAAGCAATAACCATCTGAATAAATATGTGTAAGGCATCTCAGTGCAAGAAAAATCTTACCTCGCCGTCTTATCATGAAGCATGGTATGCACATAAGAAGGCAATCCTGTGTTTAAGTGGCAGGTCATTGTCGATAGAAGATAGTATCCAATTCTTTATTGGTGGGCACGTACTCTTCATATAGATTATCACCCGTTGGAAGACGAGAGAGAAATCTCATCTCATGAAGTGCAAATCCTATTTCTCCATGGGGGGTCATGAAAGTTCCAGTCTTATCGTTGTATCTCTCTACTAAGGCCCGAAACATATGAGCATTCTGGCGAATGTTGTAGAATGTGGTTCAGATGGCATCTTAAAGTTCTAGTTCAAGGAGTTTGTCCTTGAACTGATCCAAGATCCGGGTAGCTAAGCTGCTCCAGTGTTTCATATCTGGGTTAACTAGACCTGTCATATGCATGGCACGATCTGGATATCTTCCTTCAGCCTTCGCAAATGTATTTACAAAGATGGATACCCTGACTGGAAGGTGTAGAGATGAATCCTCGGGAGGAATACAACCTGGTCTTAAACCTCTCAAGTGAGTGTTGTATTTCTCAGAAGTGCTGCAAAAGGTGTCATTGTGCTGCGGACCCATTCTATAATAAATTCTTCCGACTCTGGCCTGTTGGATTGGAGTCAGGCCCTATGACATTCTTCGGGGGTAGCTCGCAAATTCATATTGAGACAAAGCCATATACCTTGATATTTCTATGAGGTACATGATTCTGTCTCTATATTGGAATATTCTATCTTCTTTCTTTGCCTTAGGCTGGGAAGTCTTCTTGATGGCATCCCCAAATAAGAAAGCAGGCTTCTTATGGACCATACCATCAACACTCTCTAGGGGTTCTCTGTTCATTAAACTCAGTAGAGTATGGCTTTCTTGGGCCACAAGAATAGTCTTTCGTGCTTTAGGATAGTCATACTAAGGAAATGAAACATGGGATAAGTTCTCTTTATACTCTGGGACATTAAAGGCTGAAGCGAATCTCTCAGCATGAGGATCTTCCCTGAGGTCAACTGCAAAAAAATAGATAAACAGAAGTTAAAGTTATGCTAGAAAAATGCACAAGAAACAACAAGAGTACGCAACAGTCATAAGTACAAAGAGCTATGTTGCGTTATTCTTATGATGAGCGACGACTAGGTTGCACGACATCCTAGGTTGCACGATAATTAAGTTGCACGACATCCCGGGTTGTGCGACATCCTAGGTTGCACGACAATTAAGTTGCACGACATCCTGAGTTGCACGACATACTTGGTTGCGCAAACAACTTGGTTACGTGATATCTTTGGTTACGCAACAACTGAGTTACGTGACAGCATGCGCAACACGGTTCGTAAGAACGAACAGTACTCAAACAAGCAACCACACCCTAATAAGGGGTGGCACAAAGTCTGTGATGCACCAAACACTCTAAAAAGAGGGGCGCAAGTCATTCAAATTGAAAACCAAGTCGGCCACCATGTTCAAAGTGGTTCGTTCTTGGTCACCATCCAAAGCAGGGTTAACCGTTTCTCGTCATGAAGAGGGAGGTGCATACTGTGGCGCACAGGTCGGTTGAGTATGGGTCGAGGGTTTAGCAACACCCTTTCCTTTATCGACGACGGTCTTCTTGGGTGCCATTACGTTAAGAAGATGATCGAAGGGAAGATCGAAAGATCTCGAAGAATTCTCTCAGAAGATTAAAGAAAAATTAAAGAGTTAAATTAGGTTAACAAGGGGTTATTTATAGCCTAAACAGAATCCTAACAGTCACCCCAAGCTGTGCATAAAATATTATAACAGCTCGCAATAAACTACATGAGATAGGCACAACTCGACTCAGTAATTGCCATGATTCAAAGTATTTCAAAGTTTTATGATATTTCAAAATTCGAAAACTTTGAAGGAGGTCTTGTACAGCCTAAAAATCAAGTTACACCATATTTTTACAACACAGCAATCAAGTTGTGCCCAAAAAATCAAGTTGTGCCACTGTTATGAAGCCCAGAAATCAAGTTGCACCACTGCGCAAGTTGTACCACATATCAGATTGTGCCTAATCACATTGCGCCTAAACCTACGTGGCGCCTGACAGTAATTGTCATCATTAACTGATAGCACTGACAACTAATAACACATTAAACGAAGAAATCTCTTCGAATCCTGTAAAGCGTGGCGCTCGAGACGATTTGCTGTCATTGATGACAGCTGTTCAACGTGCTCTGCAGGTTGCGCCTATGCGCAACCTGATCAAACTCTCCTCAAAGCTGACACATAACATGCTAGGCACAACCTGATCAAGCGCAGTTTGAGTCATTGACTGAAGCTCGCACAACCTGACAAAGTTGAAGCAACTAACGTTCTAAAGCAGGATGATGTGGCACACATGCCACTAATCTCTCAAAACGTGTCCACTACTCTGTATACGACCATGCGCATCTCAATCATATGATGCCATGCGTCTTAATACGGTTAGTACACATTCGAGTAATTGAATGGAAGTTGGCGCAACCTGAGGTTGATGCAAAGTGAAGCTGCGCAGTTCGACCTCGCACACATCAGAATAACTGCTAAAACAGTTATTTCTAGAACTCAATAAATAGAGTTTCCAATCATTATCAGAGCAGAAATCAAGAGTTCTTGCAAAAAATGTTGCTGCATTCTCTAGAGGTTATAGTCTTCAAGTTCACATAGTTCAAGGGATAAAGCGATCGTCTTCTGATCGGATTCCTAAAGTTGTACTTTCCCAGAATTCATTGTACTTTGTACGATTCTTTTCAAGTTTGGAATAAACTTTTTATTTTGGCAAACATAGTGGTGTACTTTGACTAGTGTATTAGCTATGCTAGGGAAGGCCTGGCATAGATATGTCCCAACTAGAAAAACCTGTCAAAGTTGCGACTTAACCCAAATAGACGATTTAATTATTTATTAATTAGATTGTTGACTTTTTAGGAGACCTGATTTTACCAAACTAGCATGGGCTCGTCCTGAACCAAACCCAAACCCTTGTGGGCAGGTAGTGCTTCTAGAGACGTCCGTGTCAATTTATCTATTATATTTTGTGCTTTATTTTAAATAGCCTAAAAAATATTTTCCAAATAATTGTTATATATGTAATTGGTATTTTATTTTTGGTTCACTAAGTAATTTTATGAATAAATTTTTATATATAATAAATGTTATTTGATATAATAAATGTTATTTGATATAGAATGATATTTTATATTTTTGGGTCGGATTTATAGACTATATACTCAAGGTTGTATATAAATGTATATGTAGTATAATCTATTAGGGTTATAACTAAATAAATAAATAAAACCAACCAAATCTTGCGAGATACAAACTCCTCCAAACTCGCAGCACATAACCACGAGCCCTCCTCTCTTCCCATACTGTGCATTCTTATATATATATATATATATATATATATATATATATATATATATATATATATATATATATATATATATATATATATATATATATATAAATATATATATATATATATTTTTTATATATATATATATTTTATATATATATATATATATATTTATATATATATATATATATATATATATATATATATATATATATATATATATATACTACTTGGCTGCATCAGGCTCGTGGTACGGTCACCTAGCCAACCCGAGCGGAGGGGGTCTGCAACACAACAGGGAGCCCTCTCCCGTGGAGGGAGGTGTACAACCCAGAGCGCCCACAGGGAGCCACCCTCCTTCCAAGTTGGCTTGGCACGCCGTGGCATATTGCCAACCAGCCAGCGCCCAAGAGGGGTCTCGAACCCGGGACCTCCCACGGGTGAGTTCTCCCATATGAGCTAGAGCCCTCGGACTATATATATATATATATATATATATATATATATATATATATATATATATATAT
The DNA here is from genome assembly GCA_029216955.1 of Iris pallida. Classification (NCBI taxonomy): domain Eukaryota; kingdom Viridiplantae; phylum Streptophyta; class Magnoliopsida; order Asparagales; family Iridaceae; genus Iris; species Iris pallida. Next base: position 28,858,740 of record JANAVB010014796.1, on the reverse strand, counting down.
ATATATATATATATATGTGTGTGTGTGTGTGTGTGAGAGAGAAATATATATATATATATATATATATATATATATATATATATAATGTGTGTGTGTGAAATAAAGAAAGAAAATACCTAAACCCAGCCACTCCGCACCTTGCCCTGACCTAGGCCGTGCCGCACCACCACCGTGGCCTCCCCGCGTCGACCTCCGGCCAGGCCGACGGGCCACCGCCGCGTAGCCGCGGGCGGCAACAACAGCAGCAACGTGCAATAGCTGCAACAATGAAGCAACGGAGAGGGCCCCTTCATGCAACAATTTCTCACCCATCGATCCATTGTTGTCACGCCCCATCCCCGAAATACGTGGGACCAAGCCACGTGGCATAGGACGACTATGTATTCAACCAGACTCTAGTCCGATTAGAATATGTACAAGCTGTTCGAAATGGTGTAACTATCACTACATCAACTCTATATCTCATTCCAGATAACAGAAATATAAGAAAGGAAAATAAGAATAGTAGTCTGCAACCCAATAATCATACTCGCCCGAGTAGACTCGAAAAGAATAATATGAGTCTATAAATACTACTCAATCGAGCATATATATAATTGCAGAAGATGAAACTTTGAAAGAGTATATACCTGAAATGAAATGAATACCAGCAACAATCCAACAATGAGCTCTATAAACCTACTCAGCCAACCTGGAAAGAAATCAGGTCCTCGGCAGAAAAGATACATAATTTACATGCCGATATGAAGCACAGTAAACAACATATGTAGGTAGAAGCATGTGATCTAAGGTAGTACACATGTTATCAAATAACACTACTACTACTAAGCCAACCATCTAGTCTGTGTGATATGCAAATGAAAACAACTTTCGACGCGAGGGCTTTCCAAATATAAAATCTGTAGCTCCGGTATAGAGTCTCCTAGGATGTAGGATCGTAGCTCTAGTATAGAGTCTTCCGATAATTGTAGTCGTAGCTCCGATATAGAGTCTCCCGATAAATATAGTCGTAGCTCCGGTATAGAGTCTAAGATAAATATGAGAGGCACGTAACTCCGGTTACAACATCTCAAGTAGGGTTGTATAATAATAAGTACATAGTGATATATGCATAGTAGCCCTCACGCCTAGTAACTGTCCTTTCCACCCAATTCTACTGTCCGTGTCGTATCCACGACACATCCAGTCCGACTCTAGTAAAAAATAAGTCCAGAAGTCCAGTCAAAATATGTACACATGAGATCCAATATTAGTAACATCCAGAGATCATAAGAGTCACCTATATGCCATGAAGTACGAATCCGTATATCAGGTCTATGGGTCAGCAAAAAAAATTATGACAGTGTACAGATAATGAACAGAAAAATCGTGTACAGTATATCCAGTGTGAATCGACTGATAGGAAACTATAAGTATGTAGATACTGTAAATTATATTGGCAAGATATACTTGCCTGGAGTTTGTCCAAATGTTGAGACTGCAGTACCAAAGTCTATCCCACTATCCATGAGCCAATGAACCATACTCCATGTAAATATCTATCAACCCAAATTACAAACAAGTATATATCACTCACTAAGGTACATGTATAACTCATAACTCCCACCTAGAGAGCTTGGGTTGTTATAGTCGTGTATTACCTTAGGTTATCTAAGTCACTTGTTAATTACATCGCCTAGAACTAGGTCACACTAGTCCCCATAATCAGTATTTGCTAATACTATGAATTGCAAGGTGTAGATTTAAAATATAAAGTTTGCAACTTATTATTCGTACAATAAAATCTACGACACACAAATTGAGACAAAGATGATTAACCGTAAATCTTATCTTGGTGATCCACATGGTCACTTATCAATTTCAACGATGTGAGATCACTGTAATCGATTGATCTCAGTTTCGACGCACGAATTCCGAAATACGAACATAACAAGAATTAATTATAATTAAAGGTGATACATAAAAGAAAATTTATAGACTTATCCAGATAATGAAACAAACATCAACAACATGTCCAGAATGGTCAAATTAGCTATAATAGCCTACCCATAAGTCCAATTTAGACACATAACCAAAACGATAATTTTGGATCAAAACGATTTCCGTCGTTCGACCTACTTTGCACCAAAAAATGTGCCAAGATAAAAGTCCTCTAGATCTAGCAAATTATATGTCCATAAGTCCAGAATGACGATACAAATCCAATGATATATCCGAAATTAGATTTCGATGAGTCGATCTCAAAATGACCTATTACCAGGACTTTGGGACCCGGTTTGTACAAAAATGTATGCCAAAGCCAATGTCTACTAAATCTAGCAAAATATATGTCAACGAGTCCATAATGATGATACAAATCCAATGGTATATCCAAAATTAGATTTCGATGAGCCGGTCTCAAAATGACCCATTGACTCGGACAAAGGGATCTGTTTTACATCAAAATGCGTACCGGGACCATGTTGCTCCAAACTCAGCAAATTATATATGAACTTTTTCCAGAATGATGCCATGAGTCTATTGGAAGTGTCAGAATTGGAATCCAGAGTCCTGAGTACAAAATTAAAATTTTACAAGCTAAAAATTACGGTTTTGAGAGGCCAACTTTGGTGTTGATTTCAACAAACCAAACGACATCCTATTAAGCTAAAAAATTTATGGCATGAAGGTGATTATACCTGCTATGTTATGGAGTTGGAGGTTCATCGATGGAGCTTCAACGAGAGAGAAAAAAATCTGCGAAGTTGGCTCCACGAAACTGTCCAAAATAAATGTGATTTAAACGGTCAACTTGGTGGCCAGTTTTGATCTACCAAACGATCGAATTAACGGTTAAAATTTTAGGTGAGAGAAGGATATATACCTAGATTGAGATGGAAGAATCAGATCGACAATCCAACAGTCGGATTGTCAAAAAAATGCCTAAAGACGCTACGACGAAATACAATTTTTGAGTTTGAAACTCGCACGTCATGACGGGATCTCGTGTGAAACGCACGAATCGTAGATGTTGTGCAACAGAAGCGACGCGTCCATATTGAGGGGCCTAGGTGGTACACAGCGAGATCGTTGACGGTACGACGGTCGGTGGTAGGTTGTATGGGTGGCATGCATGGCACACGCGGGGCGCCGGTTCGGCCTACACGCATGAAGACGTACGTGCGGTACACTACTCGATGGGAAGCGTTGCTGAGGCACACACAGGGGGAAGTACAGCCATGTAGGTGGCGTGTACAGCGACGCACGACTGTTGTAAGAGAAATAAGATGAAGGAGGAAGGAGTCGAGAGGAAGATACATGGAGAAGAAGTTGAAATAGGAAAGGAGATTACAAAGAAGAGAGTTGTGGTTTCTAATGAGAAGGGATAGGATAGGTTGGAAAGTGGGGTCCAAGCCTCCGAACAGGTAAAGGCATACCCCCAAAGGCTACAGTCGTTCCTGTCTGATCAGGAACAGAAGGTGCTACAGTCCCAGCATCCTGCTGCACTAGATGAGATGTGGCAGACCCCTCTCCAGCGGCTGCTGTACCAGAGCGATGTGATCGTGTCTCCACCATCCTGAAGACAGATCGAACAAGGAAGTCAATATTGAGCAGGAATCGATATAATCAATGGAGGACAGTTTATTTCAAAGAAGGCAAATCAGTAAGATGTGTAGATGGCATGAATTAAAGCAGAATTTTTCCTAACTGTGATTGAGTACCTCTCCGTTTAAGCCTATCTCTCAATCCTATCGCAGGCTGTAGTGATACTCTAGTTCGAATACCATACATAAACTCGACCTGCATGGGCCACCACTAAAAACGTGTCATGACCCGTACCCAGTGTAGGGGCACGAAAAGTGGGTACGTCCAGCCTACGCTGCAGTATCGACGGTAGAACGCTGTCTTAGGTTACTATCTATTCAATAACTCACGCAATTATATAATGTACTTGCCAATCTCAACTCCGAACGGAGGACAAGTATAGATATAATGAAATCTCAATCACAGTCTAAGCACGATATGATAACACAGAAGTTTATAACTAAGACTAAATAACAACAACAAACCAACTACTAAATAATAATAATCTCAAAACAACAATATCTCAACTTATTACAATTCAAGTTCTAAAACATAAAACTAAACCAAGTCAACTAGCTAGTCTCCCGATCACTCCTGAGTGTCGGGGCCAAAGGTAGCTAAGCCATCTCCTGGTCCATAGTAAGTAGGGCAAGTGTCCTCGGGACAAGCATCTGTAATATTTTTAACAGGTCCAGTCAAGACAGGAACGAGCACAACTCATCAAGAAATCCCAAATAAATGATAGAGAACTATAAACAGTTATAGACAGTTGTATTGATGAACATGACAGTTTATATGAGTAATGATGTAGAGAAACAGTTAAAGTACAAGGAAAGTAAGGTAACTAAACAAGAGGAGGAGCATGGCAATGAAGACTATAAAATATGATCTAGTTGAACTAGAGTAACATGATATAAGTCCAGACAGTATAATATAAGTCAAGTGTAATCCCAATGTAAGTCCAGACAATGTAAATCTAATACCAGATGATTCCAGTACAAGATGAGTCCAGTATAAGTTGATTTCAGTCAGTGATCAAAGATTCTAGGGTGAGTCCAGACTATACTCTAACAGTATATTTTAAAATATCGAGATCGACATGTGAACGGCTGTAGGTAATACGGTACATCGCACACTCGGCCAAGTGTGGGATGGCTATCATTCCAGTATAATTCCAAGGGAGTGGTTCCAGTATTTGGGAATGTTCACATGTCTACGCCAATATTTCTCTGCCCAACAAGTATAAGTGAATCCATAACCCGACACGAAAATAAGTACAAGTCCAGCCAGAACATGAATGATACCAGTAAGTGATTCTAGTAGGTGATGCCAGTAGTGGTTCCAGAAATGGAGGCCAGACATGAATAAACGAGTGTCGCATGAAATGGATCCAGTAATATCAAATCGTATTTGTAACAGAATCAAATAGAACTAACTAGAACTGAAGTATAGTAATCGACAAGTAAATGAAAGAACTATCAGAGAATGTACTCGCCTGACACTCTGAAAAGAGTAGTGTAATATCAGATGTCTGCACCGGAGTCACAATGTCCTAAATAGAGCAATATGGGTTATAATGTGTTTAAAATATAATAAATGAAGTTTACGATGCAATCTACATGATTTCTAGGTCAATCTAGGTCAAAGTCAAACTTGGTCAACTCTGGTCAATCTTGAACTATTGGGTCAAACCTTGGTCAATTCTAGTCAAATCCTATATCAAGCTAATCTCATAAGTTACCCACATAACCAAATACCTATATCCATCTTACTCTATCTCATCTATCCACATAACTCTATATCATATATCAACCTTATCTCAACTAACCATAACATATTACATATGTATATACTCAAGCCTATATACATAACATCAATATTTCCTCCCTTAAACCCTCCATATCAGATCATACATGTGACATGCCCATATGCCATAATATATACTTAATATATCTCACAGACATATATATATATATATATATATATATATATATATATATATATATATATATATATATATATATATATATATATATATATATATATATATATATAATGTATTCATGCTCTATAATATCATCTATAGGATACATTTCCTAACCCTCAACCTTATAGCCCACATCATATCATTTAGTACCCAAAAGCTAAACTATACAAGGACATGATATATATATATATATATATATATATATTTTTATATATATATATATATATATATATATATATATATATATATATATATATATATATATATATATATATATATATATATATAAGATGGAATGTATATATATATATAAATATAAGATGGAAAAAAAATATATATATATATATAAGATGGAATGAATATAGAAAATGGTTGATCATAAGGTGGACACAATACATGCTAAGGTTCAAAGTTATCTGTGGATTGAAGGTTCAAAGCTGAATCTTGAGGGTTTCAACCCTGAAATGAAATTCAAGTCTGAAACTTAAAAGTTTATTTCAGAATTGAGGTTCAAGACTCAATGAATGAGCTGAACATCAAACAAGGGAACAGGACATGTAAGAAGGATATGCAGGGAATCAAAGTGTCTAAGGGACTAATCACTTGGCCAACTGCTAACACACCTACTGCTACTGTTGCTTGCTAAAACTCCTACTGCTACTGCAAAATGCAGAGCCAAGGAAATGCCCCTACTGCTAATGCAGCTACTACTGACATCTCCAACTGTTTTTCCCTTTCTCCTACTGATGCAGACTGAAATAAGATGGAAATTGGTTCAATTAGGTGCTCAGTCAACTGAATGAGTGGATGGTTGATAAGGAAACTAACCTATCTCTGAGTGCACAAAGGGTGTAAGGACAGTAAGTTAAGGAAGACTGAACATCAATGTTAAATGTCATGATATGCAACAGTGGGTCGAACCCAACACACATGACCACTTCTATGTCATCTAATCACACTAAACACATATCTCTAATGCTCTACACTCAAAACTCAACATGAAAGTTCACTCACTTACTAACTCTAACACCAATATCCTAATATGATACCTAGCCCCAAACTCTGATACAAACAAACTAACCACCCCAAAACTCTATGCTAACCAGTGTACAGTTATCAATGAAAAATGGGATTCAAAATTCAATTTCATTTGAAACCTCATCAAATCACAACATCATCTAAAACATGGGTGTGATTACAACATCAAAGCGCATGAATCTCAGGAAATCAAAACATTAATCGCAATGAATATATCCAATTTCAAAAACCCAACACAAATCCTATTCGAAAACCCAGGAATTCGAATATTGATTCCAACATCTCAGATTTCCTAATATTTAAATCAAATTCCAGTTAACACCATATTATCAACTTAACATAATCCAATTGTATACATACAAACTATAATAAAAAATCAAACCTACTACATGTAATCTAATCTAATTTTAAAACCCAAGCTCAACTCAAAGGAATCAAAAACCCAATTATTCTCAGTATCAGTCGGCCAATGCCAGGCCATGAATACCCGATTTCGAAACAAAAATTAAGAAGTAAACTCGAAAACAATTAGAGACACATAGTGTACGGAGGTTGTGCCTAACCCTAAGTGTCCTAAGAAAGCCAACGTGTCCAACAAAATAGGACACAATGTGTCAAAATATGTAAATTAGAAAGTGTCAGAAAACTGTGCATTGGGCTGCCTCGTGCGGCCATGTCGTATCGAAATGGACACGACACAGTGCACGAGAAGTATCGTGCTCGTGCACATTGGTAGAGGGGGTATAGGGCTAGGTGTCTAGGAGTCTGCACAGTGTCCACATCGTGTCTACGAGAGACACGAAGTCCATGTTAGTGAGCAAAGTTCGGCTGTGTACTGTCAATGCAATTCCAGTACAGCCTCGATATCTTTGCGCACAGTCGACGAGGACCCATAAAATTTTATGGGTGTCGTATTAGTCACTAGGCCCACGTGTATACAAAGTTTCATGGCACATGGTGTCGTGTCGTATCCTGTGTCGAGCCCGAACAGCAGGGGAGCCGCACGAGCCCTGTGCGTGTCTCGTGCATGAGGTGCGTATCCATTTTGGACACGAATACAACCCCAAATCATGCTCAGTCACATATATAATTAATCCCCATATATAGGGCTTTCCAAATCTGTAATTTGTCTTGAAAAACAAGAACAAACAGTCCACAGTAGCATTTCAACAAATACTTGCACATACACATTGACACGTGTAGTGCCCCGCTCCGCGAAGGCACTAGATAAACAGAAAGATCGGATTGCTGGCTCTGCAACAGAAGACGATTAATCTGGGTGAGTGGACAAAGACTCATTTTATGATTCGCTTACGCCTTAAGAATCTGAGTTTTTGATTGAATGCTTTTGTTAATAACAAGACTGTAATCTTGAGTATGCTTAAAAGAGAACCTGCCCCTTGTCTGCTAAGAAAAGAGATCTGTATCCTGCCTGAAAAGAAGATGGAATTGTTTATGACTTGCTCGATTTATGCATGATTCATTTGATATCGCATGCGCATTGGGGAATCCACTTAGTGACGAGCTGAACCCTAGAGAGTCACAGCGGCTAGCGACAAGCTGAACCCATGAGAGTCACAGCGGTTAGCGACGAGCTGAACCCAAGAGCGTCACAGCGGCTAGCGACGAGCTGAACCCATGCGAGTCACAGCGGTTAGCGACGAGCTGAACCCGTGGGAGGCACAGCGGCTAAGATGGAAATGATTGTGGCTTTTCAAAGATGTGTTTTCAAAAGAATGTAAACTGACTAATGCATTCATGAAATGAATCTTGGTAAAGAGTAGCAAGATCACATCACAAGAAAATGTTTTCTCACTAAATGAACAGTGATCGTTTCAGACAAATGTAGCTCTTTGTTCACATCATTCACCAGTATGCTGATATACTGACCCATCATCAGTCTGCATGCAGGTGTACCTTGCATCGAAAAGGATAGCCCGAAGCGATAGCCTGTGCCTCATCCTCAAGAGCCAGAAATCAGAAGAGATGCCAAGAGATGACATCTGTGCAAGAGTTTGGTTTTGTATATAAAAGGATGTAATGTATGGGAACGGGATCATTGTAATCTGTAAAGTTCTGAGAGAATGTAATATTGTATCAGAGAGAATCGAGAGCTTGTAATCTGTTCAAATGAAATCAATAAAGAGAAATGTTCTTGTTACCATTGTGTTCAATACTTGTATTCTGAAATATGTCCGCTGCTGCTTCAATTATCTGCGATACGTTCCGCTGCGTATTGTCAAACTTGTCTATCTTGTCTTGTTTCAGGTCTTGGCCTTGTGCAAGTGCAACTTAGGCTTGCACGGCATCACGCCTTAGCGAGGACGAACGGTCCCAAAGAGCCCGAAGCGAGGACGAAAAGGACTCTGCGGGATCGGGGCGTGACAGAATGGTATCAGAGCAACACGATCCTCTGGCCAATTTTGATTCAATTGAATTTGTACATGTCTTCTGATCGAAATTCCGTTGCCTACTCGATATCAATAATGAGATGAACGTTCCATACAATAAGTCCGTAAATATTTTATGATGCCGGCAATGTTTTACCAATTTGATTGATTGAGATTGAAATGCTTGATTGAACAAGAGTTTTGATATGATCTGAATTGTGATTTCATGGATTGATGATGGCGAAGGATGAGGACTATCGCTGCTAAGGATATCGTAAGTTTCTCCTTAAGTTTCGAGGACGAAACTTCTTTTCGGTGGGTAATTATGTAGTGCCCCGCTCCGCGAAGGCACTAGATAAACAGAAAGATCGGATTGCTGGCTCTGCAACAGAAGATGATTAATCTGGGTGAGTGGACAAAGACTCATTTTATGATTCGCTTACGCCTTAAGAATCTGAGTTTTTGATTGAATGCTTTTGTTAATAACAAGACTGTAATCTTGAGTATGCTTAAAAGAGAACCTGCCCCTTGTCTGCTAAGAAAAGAGATCTGTATCCTGCCTGAAAAGAAGATGGAATTGTTTATGACTTGCTCGATTTATGCATGATTCATTTGATATCGCATGCGCATTGGGGAATCCACTTAGTGACGAGCTGAACCCTAGAGAGTCACAGCGGCTAGCGACAAGCTGAACCCATGAGAGTCACAGCGGTTAGCGACGAGCTGAACCCAAGAGCGTCACAGCGGCTAGCGACGAGCTGAACCCATGCGAGTCACAGCGGTTAGCGACGAGCTGAACCCGTGGGAGGCACAGCGGCTAAGATGGAAATGATTGTGGCTTTTCAAAGATGTGTTTTCAAAAGAATGTAAACTGACTAATGTATTCATGAAATGAATCTTGGTAAAGAGTAGCAAGATCACATCACAAGAAAATGTTTTCTCACTAAATGAACAGTGATCGTTTCAGACAAATGTAGCTCTTTGTTCACATCATTCACCAGTATGCTGATATACTGACCCATCATCAGTCTGCATGCAGGTGTACCTTGCATCGAAAAGGATAGCCCGAAGCGATAGCCTGTGCCTCATCCTCAAGAGCCAGAAATCAGAAGAGATGCCAAGAGATGACATCTGTGCAAGAGTTTGGTTTTGTATATAAAAGGATGTAATGTATGGGAACGGGATCATTGTAATCTGTAAAGTTCTGAGAGAATGTAATATTGTATCAGAGAGAATCGAGAGCTTGTAATCTGTTCAAATGAAATCAATAAAGAGAAATGTTCTTGTTACCATTGTGTTCAATACTTGTATTCTGAAATATGTCCGCTGCTGCTTCAATTATCTGCGATACGTTCCGCTGCGTATTGTCAAACTTGTCTATCTTGTCTTGTTTCAGGTCTTGGCCTTGTGCAAGCGCAACTTAGGCTTGTACGGCATCACGCCTTAGCGAGGACGAACGGTCCCAAAGAGCCCGAAGCGAGGACGAAAAGGACTCTGCGGGATCGGGGCGTGACAACACGTGTCCGATACGGATACCAAATGGACACGATTTCCTACCAAACTTAAGGAACAGCTAGGGGACACCAAGATCTAGGCTGTTATGCAAAGAAATCAGAATTATAACATAATTTAGAGGGTTTACCTATAGTGTGTCAATGACCAAGAAAAGCCCCAAATTGAGTGATTCCCCTTGCTAGCCAAACTCTCCAAATTATTCCAAAACTGAGATTTCTCTCCATGAACATAAAATAGAGTAGGATTAGATTCTAATGCAAGAAACTAGAGTCAAAAAGGAATTAAAATGAATTAGTTATAAATTTGGAAAGATGGATAAATACCTTTCCTTTCAAAAAGTTGCAATGATACAAAAAAGACAAGAACCAAAGGAAGAGAGACTTTATAGGGGGGATCCATATGTGGCTGGTTATAGTGGCTGAAACTAGAGTTAGGGTTTCACTTGTGGGCTTTGGGCCAAGTTTAAATGGTAAAGGAAATCAACTCATAAGTCACAAGTCATTGAACCTAATCTTTTATTCTCCTACATGAAACTTGATTCTAAATGACCTAACTTGGGTTGACTTAAGTTAGACTAGGGTCCCACCATGTTATTCAAGTCACTATAGCTAGAGTCTACATCTAGGTTAGTCTCCAAAGTCTCAACTAGCAAAAGTTAAAATTAACAACCATCAATCCAATAATTAATCAAATAACCCCAATAAGTCAAATGACCAAAATACCTCTAGGCTAAAAATGATAAATAAATATTCCAATCACATGGTTAGGCTCTAGGTCAGACAGTCTCTAAGGTTTCACTAGCAGCACATCAAAATCACAAGTCATAATTTTTAAATAGTTTTAAAATGATTAAAAATCATAATGTGATATAAATATCAATAAATAAATAATTATAATTACAAAATTTCAAAATTACCCTCATTTGGAAAATTAGGTGTTACATATGGACCTTGATAATAAGAAATAAATAAAAACAGGGGGTTTAAAATTGAGGAAAAACGAGGATTTGATGTGTGATTGTGAGTGTTTGGGTCTGATTGGGTTATGTTTGAGCTTGGTGAGATCATGACTACATATTAAGTCTTTACGATCATTGATAAAATAATAGCATGCGAGAGCTCAATTAGATGGCATACAAGTGGCTTATGCGTAGTTGACTCAAAATAGGTCAAAACTATATATTAGGTCGATTAGGTTGGATAGATGTCGGATCCCAAAATTAAATTGGAAGTTAGGTCAAGTTTTTTGGTAGATGGTCATATGGCCTAAATTTACCAAACAGTAGTGCGATATAAATAGAATACAATAGAGCAAGTTTGAGTGGGACATAATATATAAAATTGAAGATAATCTCGTCTACTACAAAATTAATAAAGAAAGTTCCGAAAGATTGACATCCCTGATGCTCCAAAAATTAAAGTCACAGAAAGGTACATTCATTTATCGAAACTAATTATAACAAAATTATTTATGGAAAATAATTTATTTAAAAATATTTAAAAGAGCCCTAAAATTTAGGGGGCTTACAATTGTTTCTCGAACCATTTTATCCGGTACGTAGACAACTTAACCACATATAATTCCCTTCAATTAGATTTATTTAATTTGCATCATGTGCGACAAAAATTGGGTTCCAAAATCGAAAAAAAAACTCAATTTTTGGACGTTAGAAACTGTCCCAAACCGCTATTTTTGAAGCCGATTTTCGGATCGAATATGGAGAACTTTGAAATTCTAAAAGAACAGAGTTGTAGCCAATATGAACGGCTTTATAATAAATATTTATTCATAATTTTCTGTTTATTAATTTGTAAATAAAATCAGTTCCAAAAATCTCGAAAAGCTATTTTTAAAACATAAAATTTTTTGATTTGGGTATGTTTCGACAAAACCGACGACTTGGTCACAAATCCCTTGCATTGAAAGGTGCGTATGGACGTTGCGGATGTGTGTACTTTGACGGAACTCGAATTGGTTGAGTGTGCACGACGAATTCGATGCGCATCCGTAAAAAATTACCATATCGGTCCCTTACAAAAATCTATATTACTTTGTGCACGTTCGTCATATTGTGACAAAATTTGCGCTATTAGACTCATATCATTTTTCTGGTCCTGTGAGCCAAGTTTGGTCTAATTTTGAGAAGGTCGACCGGAACACTATTTTGACGGGCCTATGATCGGACTCAACAGGCAATTTTGTGCACGACCCATCGGAATCTAAAATTGGACATACCATTTGGTTGGTATCGGAAAACTGGACTCATAGATATATAATTTGTCGACTTTAGAGACCATAGGCTCTGACCCATTTTTCGGTGCAAAGCGAGTCCAATGGAGAATACTGTTTTGGCTCAAAATTATCGTGTTGCTCCTGTGTCCAGAATTGGACTTATGTGTAGTCAAACTTAGACATTTTTTATGCTAAACATATTGGTGATGTCTGTTTCAACATCCTGAGGTTTTTACGGGAGTTTGACTTTGTGGCTCACTGAGTGATTGGATATTATTGGTTCTACGTGCTACCACCAGGCAAGTATACCTTGCCAACTTTGTACATTTAGTTATATGCATGTTCGTATTATTTTTTCTTGCTCATGTCTCATTTTCTAGTCTATATTTGCAGTCTCGCTTTGATTATTTTTATATCTCTTACCTGTTATCATTTACTTTTATCATTAGTTATATTTTCACACCTGACTTCGATACCGTTGTTTACTTGAGCAATTTGATTTGATCACGTGTGCCATGATACTTTGTGTTGATCATGTTTTCCATGTTATCTTGACTTGGCCCTCTATCGATACTAGGATTAGCAACTTGACCACTTTCAACTCGGGAGTACCACGCAGGGCTATGATAGAGACTTACTATAGTTAGGGAGTACCATGCATGACTACTAGCTATAGGATCGGGAGTTTCATATAGGGCTATGATCATTCGATTTATTTGTAGCCATACTTAGTATTACTTTTCATACGACATGTCATGATTTATAAAGTCTTCCATATGATCTTCATTCTTGTTCGTGAAGTTGTTTTTCCTGTTTTCCTTGCATGTTATTATACTGTCATAGTAGGCATGTTTTATGTATCTTGCTAGTCTCCTGCGGACATGATGATCTCTCTAGGTATTAGATAAATGTATGATACATTGACGGGTGATCGTTGCTACACCAAGACTTTAGGTATATTTAGTCGATGTTGTTATTATCCTCTTTCTTAATTATATTTTGTCATATAATTGATTCTCGCTGTTGTTATGGCCTAGTGTAAACCCCCTCTTATTTTTTTATAAATTGTATTATATTTTCTTTAAATAGTTTCTGTCATATATTTTAATATTTATTTAATAGTCTAGTAAATAGATCTATGATTTTACTTATAAAACAAAACTAGCAATATTTCATATTCCCTTGGTATTTTGCTTCAAATATTATACAAAAAATACTCATAAGGGTATTTATTCAGTTTAATATTTTTACAATTTTCTTGCATTTTGATGGCACATATCTATATGTGTATTGCTTTATATATAAGTATATAATTACACATATATATAGATATATATATAGTAGAAGAAACGGAAAAAAAGATAATAAAAATAAACTAACCTACTGTTCCCTTACGGGAACAGCAAGCTCAATTCGAGCCCAAGGCCCCATAGGCCCAAGCCTCCAGCCAATTTAAAGGGTGGCAGAGCCGACCCCTTTGGATCCAAAGAAAACCAAAACACACCTATATTAATATATCACGAGAGAAAGGAGAGGGCAGTTCGTGCAAAACTCCTACGAAGCCCTAAACCCTAGCACCCCTGGCCTCAAGCGCCACTACCCCGTCGTCGCTGGCTGGCCGGCCGCCGCGAACACACAGTCACGTGCGCAGCAGCGAATAGGGGGCACACAAACAGAGCGACAGTGGCAGCAGCCAGTTTCGAGCAAACTTTGGGGCATGCGTTCGTCTTCCTCGCTCGACCAATATCTGTACCGATTACACCGGTATGGACACAACCCTAAACTCTGCAACCTACTTCAAATAGACTCTTTTAAAATGTCTAGATCGATCTTGAAATCGATGCAAAGTCGAAGGATTTTCGTTCAAAAATAGAACAGGAAACAACCCCAACACCCTTGTATGGAAGGCGAATTCTGAACTAACCATTAGGAATTTTAAGGAACCAACTAATGACAGTCCGAAACAACCTATAGGGCTATAAGACCCATTTCATAAAATCTAATTTCATTGACTATGCGCCGAGAAATCGGTTCCCCGATATTAACAAAAACCCGTTTTCAAAACTGTAAATTTTTAATAAAACTTACTGATATGGCGTGCGTTCCGACAAACCGGACGATGTGGTCGCAACCCATGAGTATCGAAAGACGCGTATGGATGTTGTCGACGTATGGGGTTCGACGGAACTCAAATTCGTTGTGCGTGCATGACAAAATCGAGGAGTATCCGTCGAGATATCCCGTATCGGCTCGTTTGTAAACTAGCCAATTACTTTGTGCACGGTCGTCGTCTCGAGACAAAACTTGGGCCAACTGGACCGTATCATTTTTTTCCTGTATGCCAAGTTTGGTTCGATTATGAGAAGTTCGACCGGAACGCTATTTTGGCGGGCCTGTGACCCGATCTAATGGACGAATTTGTGCACGACCCGTCGGAATCCAACTTTGGACATACGATTGGATTTGTCTCATCAAACCAAACCCGTAGACATATAGTTTGATAACTTTAGCAACTTTAGATGCTGGCATACTTTTCGGTGCAAAACGGGTCCAACGGCGGATACTGTTTGATCCGAAATTACCATTTTACTTCTGTATCCAGAATTGGACTTATGGACAGACGATTCTAGCTAATTTAACTATTTTGAACACTTTGGTAACATTTGGTTTAGCCTCCGGAGACTATTATGTAGTTGGACTTTTGTGTGGCACATTGAGTGGTTGATATTATCGGTTTCACCAACAAAGGACCCCAGGTGAGTACATTTTGTTGTTTGTTTTCGATATTGATTATTACTATATCTCATTGTTAGTCATCAGATATGTGGTTCTCGTCTTTTTATGTTTTGTCATATTTTGTCGTGTCGGAAAGAAGAAGTACCAAGGATGTGTGATCTGACCTTATACAGTGTAGACATCGTAGACAGTAATTTATTATTACAAAGTAGACATCATAGACAATAATTTATTATTGTAAAGTAGACATCGTAGACAGTATTATATTATTATAAATTATACATCGTAGTTATTAATTTATTATTATAAAGTAGACATCGTAGACAATGTCGTATAATTGTTCCTAGACCGATCACATATCAAAGGTACTTCAGTCAGTTAGAGAGTATTTTCTTTTATTATTTCATTTGTTGTCCAACTTTTTATGTAATTTCTTCTGTCTTTTTTATTTATTTCCAAATCATATATTTAAAGGCCTCTGTCTTATAGTCGTTTTCATATATTGGAACTGCTTTCAATGAATTGTACTCGTTCCATCCTGACTGGGTAACCCAACATTTTTTAGGTTAGCCGCGACTACGCTTAGCATTGGGAAGACGGGGGTACTTGCTGGCCAAAACCTAGAGATTAGCTAGATAGATGAGTTGTAGTCATTCCAATATTATAAGAGTTTATATTTTTCTACAAACGTAAAACTTGTGAATATTATAAATTAGTTTAATTTTGTGAATGAGCATTAGTATGATTATGAGCATTGTGGTCTAGATAGCGTTCTACCGCCGACTCTGCGATGTAGGCTATTTTGGACACGCACTTGTATCCTGAAAAGAGGGAGCGGGTCGTGACAAATTTTTGTGGTGGCCCATACAGGTCTGTTTTTGCAAATCATACGAACTCGTGATAGTACTTAAGTTAGTCGTACCTACGACTAGGAAATGCTCTTCACATGTCACTTTCCGTTCCTGGGATACTTATTTTTAATACGTGTACTACTTGACTGTAATTATTTAGTATTTATCATGCATTTATTCTGTATTTAATTCCTTTAATTATATGCTAAATATTTTTCTGTATTTTATTTTCTGCTTTTGTTTAGCCCTTGGTTTATTTTGGTTCATGTTGAACCAACTTGGTTTGGCTTGGTTCATCATGATAAGGGGTGGATGGCCTAGATTGCATGGGGAAAGACTGGGTTGTGGAGATCAAACTTGACTTGATATTAATACACCTTTCCTTTTCTCTCTCCTCATAAACTCTTATTACATTTCCTCCACCAAAAACCCTAACCCAATTTAGAGAGGCAAGTACATCTTACCGAATGTTGGGCAATGCCATTTTAATTGTCTATTATCTTCCTCACATGATTCTAAGACCCTTTAGTTCTTTGCATTTGTCATTTTAGTGGTTCAAATTTTGTAGATCTAAGTTTATGTCATTTTCGATTTTTCTTTGTTTTGATCTATCAAACTTGCTTGTTTTCAAAATTGAATTATTCCATGTGGTAGAGAATTTCATCTTACTAAAATTTAACCTTTGAAAAGTTAGATTTTGTTTTATTTTGACCGAGTTACGCAAGTTTGAAGTTCATGAGTTCCTTGGTCATCTTTTTCGGATTTCTGGAGAAGATGAGTCGTTCGGCCGCATGAGTCTGTGGACCGCTTTGCTCCTGCAGACCGCATGAGTCTTTGACTGCATGCTCCTGCGAATCGCATGAGTCTTTGATCGTATGAGTCTGCGGACTGCTTTGCTCCTGCGGACCGCATGAGTCTTTGACCGCATGCTCCTGCGGATCATACGAGTCTTTGACCGCATGAGTCTGCAGACCGCTTTGCTCCTGCGGACCGCATGATTCTTTGAACGCATGAGTCTACGGACCGTATGAGTCTTTGACCGCATGAGTCTTCGGCCGCATGCGTCCTACGGACCGCCTTGGTCCTGCGGACCGCATGAGTCTTTGACCACATGCGTCCTGCAAACCGCCTTGGTCATGCGGACCACATGAGTTCCTGGCCCTTTTGGTCCTGTGGACCACTTGCTCCTGCGGACCGCATGAGTCCCGCAAACCGCATGATAAAATTGTGCCATCTTTCTTATCCCATGCGATTCGTCGAATTCGAGCGTTTCGTCTTATCTCGCACATTTTGCTGGATTGTGCCACTTGATGCATGTTAGTATTTAATATATATTATTGTGTGGAGTGTGCCCCATGTCTTGATTGGCTTGTGGGCATCCCGTATCACTGGTACTTAACCCTGTGAGTTATAGACTCGACCATACTAAATATTAGTTTGACTTCCATGCCTTGTCACGAATTGACATAGATTGTTACCTTGACTAAATGATTGATCATGCGTTCCTAGTTGGAACTAAAAGACTGGCTAGTCGTCTTATTGAATTGAATGAGACACACTCATGTATGAACCATGAACCATTGCAATCGACTAGTCGATCCCGAACATTGGCATATGGACATGTGTTGACTTCAACTTCCTTCTATAAAAGTAGCATGTGTACCTTACAGTCAAGGCATGATTATCTCGTGGCTAGGTTTGATTATTGCATTACGCTATGTAAGACCTATAACCTAACCGTACGGGCATCGTTGTAGAGTTATGCAAATCGTACTATATACGGAAGTACTCATTCAGAATGATCATGATCCATGGCATGAGTTTTCAATTAACGTAGGGACTATTAAGTTAAATAAAATAACTATTACATGGAGAGAATAGATTCCCGAGATCTTACATGACAGCCATCTTGGGACAATTAGTGCCCCGATATGCCGGCTGGTTCCCACGGAGACTGTAAACCTGCCACACAGGCAGGGAGTGGTATCTGTTTATATTTTTCTGCATATCGATGACGGGCATCCCGCTGGGACACGTCTAATTCATGATTGGCGCAATTGATTTCTGGATAGACTAGCCTTGCTCGTACATTGTAAGAAATGAGGAATCCCTTATTATATATTTCCAGGACAACTTGGAACTGACAGTTAGCAAGCCGTAGTGGTTGTATTGTCGTTTAAATTGATTTGTTTGTGTACTATACCTACTCTGTTAACTATTGAGATGAGCAGAATGTCAAGACATGATGGGTCAACTGTTGGCCCATTCCATGGTCACACCCGATTTTAATAATCGACCCTAACTTAAGTCAATACACAAAATATACGAACTGCTGCTAATCATTTCAAGTCTAGTGAAATCAATATCAAAAAGCGTACTACTACATCAGCAAGCATGTGAATCATCATTCTGAAGCTCATTCTCATTGGAATCAGTCCGAGTCATTTTACAATTTATTATGTATTTTATCTTTATTGAGTCTAGGATATAAATTATAAGATCGACTGGATACTACTGGCTTAGGTTAATCTTAGTCCACTCTCCTATACAGCCTACCAATCCAAAGTCCACTTACCAAAAATATTATTCACTTTGTGCAACAAAATTTGACAAATATTTTACAGTTTTACTGAGACAGAACTCAGGCCGAGTTTGGTCCAAGTTCGGTCCGAACTCTGACCGAGTTCGGTCAGTTTGAATTTAAATATTTGTTGCCTCCAAATCTGCATGCAACGTTCATTTGCAAAATCTTTGCATCAGAACTCTACCCGAATTCTGTCCGAGTTCGGTCCTCGAAAATACCTATAAATAGAAGAAAATTTCTTATTTCAAATCACTCAATCAATTCATCTTCTCTTCTCTCTTCAATAAGTGTTTTTAATTTGATCTAAAGCTTTCATATTTCACCTACACATCTCTTAGCCAAAAGCCAGTAAAATCTATTTGATCTAGAGTTCTTTGGTTCTCAAGAGTTTTAAAGAGGTTGTTCAAAGTTCAGAAACTATCTCTGTTTTCGAAGCCGGTCATGCGCTCGTCGCCAAGCACAGTGTTATGAAGTCGGTCGTGCACTTGTCACCAAGCACGGTGTTGTAAGAGACTGCAAGCTCTCAATTAGCTTGTGCCTTAGTGGATTAACATCGAGTAAGAGTACTCGAGACTGGATTAGTCTTCTCAGAGGGATACCAGTATACATCGCTGTGTCACTGAGTTTGATCTCTCTATCTCTTGCTATATCTATTTACTGTCTCTTTATTCACTGCCATGGTTATCTATTTTTAAATTTTAAATTGGTGATTATTTTCTGCTGCACTCGTACTCACTTTATTTACCCCCCTTTAGAGGTGCTCAACGGTCCTACAATTGGTATAAGAGCGGGTTATATTCTAATATAACAAACCTCAGAGAGTATATATGGCAGCCGTGAAATCAATATTCAACGGTGAAGGGCAATCCACAAATAGACCCCCACTATTTGATGGTACAAACTATACTTACTGGAAAACACGAATGAAATTCTTTTAAAGTCTCTTGACTTTGATCTTTGGTCTATAGTAGTTGATGGTTATAAGAAACTGGCACCTACAGTAGTTGATGGCATGCTTGTAGACAAGCCTCATGATAAATATACAGAGGCTGAAAAAGCAAAGGCTAGTTTAGATGCTCGTGCCATCAACGCACTGTTCTGTGCAATTAACAAAACGGAGTTCAACCGAGTTTCAACCTGTAAGACGTCTCATAAGATTTGGAAAATTCTTGAGGTAACTCATGAAGGCACTTCCCAAGTGAAGGAATCCAAAATCAGCAGACTAACACAGGAATATGAATCTTTTAAAATAAAATCCGGTGAGTCAATTACACAGATGTTCACTCGTTTTCTTGATATTACTAATCCTTTGCAATCTCTTGGTAAGGATTACAGTAATCACGAAAAGATCAGAAAAGTGCTACGGGCTCTAACCAAGAACTGGAACCCAAAGGCAACAACAATCATTGAAGAAAATGATCTCACCACCATGTCACTGGAAACACTTATGGGCAAGCTCATGACCCATGAGCTTGATCTGTAAGAGTTTGAAGAAGCTACCCCAAAGGAAAAATCTATCGCCTTTAAAGCTTAAGCCAGAAAGTCAACATGCAATGATTCTGGGGAAGAATCATCAAGTGGTGATGAACAAGCCCTACTAGTGAGGAACTTCAGAAAATTCCTAAAGTTTGAGAAATCAAACAGAAGGAAGAGAGATATTCAAGACAGCAATAAAAATGAAACAATATGCTTTGCATGCAAGAAATCAGGGCATATAAAGAAGGACTATCCAACTTCAAAGAAAAGCAGTCCATACGATGGATCAAGATCAAGCAGAAAAGCAACAACTAGTCGAAAGTATGCAAATACAAGGATCTGGCATAAAAGCGATGCTAGTGATACAGAGGAAGAAGATAGACCCTACGGAAATGCCAATGTCTGTCTTATGGCTTTTAATAAGGTATCCTCAAATCCTTTGTATGACGATTTTACTTTCAATGAATTAGAAAATGCCTTCAGCGAACTACTTGAAGAACACATAAATGTGCTTGACAAGTATAAGCAATCTCGAAATAGGTTAAGGCATGCACAACCAAAGTAGCTAGACTGTCCAGTCTAATTGAAGACATTAAAGAGACGTCTACTACCGGTAACACGGAAGATATAGCCAAGTTTAAAGTAGACTATCTTGAGGCTATCCTCAAAATTGAAAAGAAAGAAAGAGACTATGTCAAAATACAAGAGTTATATGACATAGAGAAGAAGAAGCACTTAGTCACAGAACAAAGACTCATAGATATGACTGCTAAATATGAAGAGTCTTATGCGGTTTCTAAAAAGTTAGAAATCAAGTTAGGCAAACAGGCAATACCTGTGACACAGCCCAAGTTTAGTCCTAATGCTAAGCATACACCTAAGAAGACTAAAACACAAAAAGCATGTAAGAAACACGAATATCACCATGCTTTCACTTATAGGTTTTCAAAGAAACCACATATGCATGTCAACACAAATTCTACTAACACGTTTTCAAAACATACTTTCACATACTGTGGTACTCATGGACACATATCACAGTATTGTTTAGCAAAAAAACTTGGTGACAATCGTACATTATTTTGGAGACCTAAGACTAATCAATATGGACCCTTCAGTAAATGGGTACCAAAGGATTCATCTACTTGTTTTGTAGGTGGACCCTCAATCCTCTCATGCTAAAAGCAAGTGGATCCTCGATAGCGGATGTTTGCGGTACATGACTGGTGATGCATCTTTGTTCGCCATGCTATCGATGAAGAAAGAAGAATAGGTCTCCTTCGGAAACAACCTGAGAGGTGATATCATTGGAAATGACACTGTTGGTATATCTCATTATCCTGTAATAGAAGATGTTTGTCTAGTTACAGAACTGAAACATAACCTATTAAGCATATGTCACTTGGCTGATAATGGTTATGGTATCAACTTTGTAAAAGACAAATGTACCATATATGATATGTCATCTGGTAATCCCGTATATAAAGGGATTAGAGAAGACAATATTTATGTTTTCTTTCTGGAGAGTACTAACAATGCAGGAAGATGCCTAGTAGCTAACCTAGATAAAAGCTGGCTTTGGCATATGAGACTAGGACATGCTAATATGGACACTATCTCACGATTGAGCACTAAGAAGCTGGTAAAAGGACTCCCTGAGATACCGTTCAAGAGAGATATGGTATGTGCTGACTGTAAAAGAATAAAGCACATAGGTCTACATTTAAATCCATCAACGCTGTAAGTACTTCTAGACCTTTGCAGTTGATACATATGAATTTATTTGGTCCTATAAGAGTCGCTAGTCTTGGCGGTAAGCTCTACGCATTTGTTATTGTTGATGATTTCTCTCGTTTTACTTGGGTTTACTTTTTATCAAACAAAAGTGATGCTATTTTTGAATTTTAGTTATTTTGTAAAAAGGTATAAAATGAAAAAGGCTTCATGATTACTCGTATCCGAAGTGATAGTGGTGGCGAATTTGTAAATACTGATTTTAAAAAGTTTTGTGATGATAGTGGATATTACCATAAATTTTTCTGTCCTAGAACTCCTCAACGCAATGGTGTTATGGAGCGAAAGAATCGTACTCTAAGCAAGATGGCTAGAGTCATACTAAATCAGCATAATCTTCCTAAATATTTTTGGGCATAAGCTGTTAGTATAACCTGTCATATTTTAAATAGGGTGTTAATTCGACCCATCTCGAAGAAAATACCTTATGAACTTTGGTTCAGAAGGATTCCAAATATTTCTTATTTTAAAGTTTTTGGATGTCGTTGTTTTATCCTAAACACCAAGGACAACTTGGAAAAGTTCGACTCTAAAGCAGATGAAGGGATATTTCTCGGATATGCTGCTAAGAGTAAGGGATATAAAATTTTCAATAAAAGATCTATAATTGTTGAAGAATCCATTAACGTTACTTTTGATAAGCTCAATAGACATAGATCTAGCGACAGTGATGATGAAAATGTACAAACAAGAACTGATAAGAGTCCTGTGAAAGATCTGA
The DNA here is from genome assembly GCA_029216955.1 of Iris pallida. Classification (NCBI taxonomy): domain Eukaryota; kingdom Viridiplantae; phylum Streptophyta; class Magnoliopsida; order Asparagales; family Iridaceae; genus Iris; species Iris pallida. The sequence continues at coordinate 28,835,852 of JANAVB010014796.1, read as the reverse complement.
CTCATTGATTTGAATTATTGAAGTTCTTATCAGATCATCTAGAGACACTTATTATAGGTGACATATCAAAAGGTGTAAGTACACGCTCTTCTCTTAGAGATTCTGAAATAGCAGCAAATGTAGCTTTTATTTCACAAATAGAACCTAAGAATATAGAAAATGCTTTTATTGATGAGTTTTAGATGAATGTCATGTAAGAGGAATTTAATCAATTTGAGAGAAATCAAGTTTGGGAACTCGTTCCTAAACCTATTGGTCAATCGATAATTGGTACCAAATGGGTGTTCCGAAATAAACTAAGTGAATATGGACAAGTTCTACGCAACAAAGCACGTCTAGAGGCACAAGGTTATAATCAAGAAGAAAGTATTGATTATGACGAGACTTATGCTCATGTTGCTAAACTAGAAGCTATCCGTATGTTTTGTGCATTTGCATGTTTTAATGATTTTAAATTATTTCAAATGGACGTAAAAAGTACATTTTTAAACAGATTTCTGAAAGAAGAAGTGTTTGTTAAACAACCCCCTGATTTTGAAGATTTTCAAAAACCTGATCACGTCTTCAAACTTAAGAAAGCACTCTATGGACTCAAACATGCACCTCGTGCTTAGTATGAACGCCTAAGTGCCTTCTTACCTGATAATAGTTTTTCAAAAGGAAGAGTTGATACAACTTTGTTTATCAAGTCTTTAGATGATGATATTCTTCTTATGCAAATATATGTTGATGACATCATATTCGGATCTACTAATGAAAAACTTTGTCAAGAGTTTGCTGAGTGTATGCAGAGTGAATTTGAGATGAGTATGATAGGAGAGCTAAACTTCTTGCTAGGACTCTAGATCAAACAACACTCAAAGGGAACATTCATCAATCAAGGCAAATATACGAAAGAAATACTGAAAAAGTACGACTTCAAAAATGTAAAGCCAATCGGAACTCTAATGGATACATCTACAAAGCTTGACACTGATGAAAGTGGCAAACCTGTCGACAAGCATAAGTAACGAGATATGATTGGTAGCTTATTATATTTAACTGCTAGTCACCCTGATATTATGTTCAGTGTTTGCATTTTTGCACGATACCAGGCAAATCTTATGGAATCACACCTATGTGCCTTTAAACGTATCTTCCGATACCTTAAGGGAACTTCAACAGTCGGCTTGTGATATCCTAAAACCAAATCCTTTGACCTGATAGGTTACTCGGATACAGATTTTGCAGGATGTAAAGTAGACCGTAAAAGTACCAGCGGTACGTGTCATTTTCTAGGAAAGGCCTTAGTCTCATGGTTTAGCAAGAAATAAAATTCTGTAGCATTATCAACTATTGTGGCTGAGTATATCGTCGCAGGACATTGCTATGCTCAAATTTTGTGGATGAAGCAAACCTTAGAAGACTACAATCTGCACTAGACTATGATTCATATTTACTGTGATAACACTAGCACCATTAACTTGACTAAGAACCCTGTATGTCACTCACGCACAAAGCACATTGAAATTTGTCATCATTTTTTACGTGATCACCAACAACACGGGGACATCTGCTTAGAATTTATTGACACAGATCATCAACTAGCAGACATTTTCATAAAACCACTAGCTGAAGACCGCTTTAACATTATACGACGAGAGCTCGACATACTTGAATTTTTAGATTCGTAACGTAGTATGTTTATTAAATTTATTTTATAACTTGAAACTTGGTAATTTATTAATGGAAATTATTTTGGGTACAAGCCGAAAGGGTCATTTTGTCATACAGGCGTAAATAGCCTGAAGTGACACGGTGTACTATTCTTCGGACTACCGCTAGCTGGGATCCGGCCCCTTCAGCTAACCCAAAGTAATAGAAATTATTAAATGAAGGAGTGTAACAGTTATAGATTCAAATTTTGAATAAATACGGCATTTATGACTATGGGAATATAAGCAGCCGAATTCGGACCGAACTGTGACCGAGTTTGGACCGAGTTCGGTCGGCGCTGTGTGGATTTCCAGAACCGAACAACCGGCCCTAGCCCTATTTAATCATATTTTTCCCTTTGTTTTTCTCCTCAATTCAACCGAGAAAAACCCTCCAAATCTCAAGAGAGCTCCTCCTTCTCCTCCTCCTCCTCCTCCTCCTTCTTTTCAAGCTTTTCAGAGTCTTTTGGTCGTCCTCTCCACCTTCTTCATTCTTTACTCAAGGTATTCAACTTCCTTTCCTCTTCATCCATGGCACCCAAACATCAAAAGATAAAGATTGATTCCTCTCAAGCAGGATCATCTTCCTCGGATTATGTTTCAACTAATGTCTTCAGTCCAGCCCGTCCTACTGGAACTGATGACTACGACTCCAGACTCTTTCTCGATAGGGAATTTTTTTATCTTTGGTTCGATTCGTTTTCGACTCATAAAATTTATGTTGGGGCACGTGTTAATTTTATTATATTTTCTGAGTATGCCCCTACTTTCAACCGTCTTGGTTTTCATGATTTTGTCGAAGTTGCTGAAAATATTTATGACAATGTTGTTCGTATGTTTTACTTTAATTTACAAGTAAATGATAACGGCAACTTTTATTCTTGTGTAGCTGGGCAGGAACTAGAGTCCAACGCCACAGACATTAGTGAATATTTTCATGTTCCTGATGTAGGTGAGGCATTAGTGGATATTCACCATGTCCAATTCCCTAAAGGTGTCACCCTTGATTCCTTCAAAGAATTATTGTGTCACCCTAAACTTGGCTTCCATTTTCAGGAGGTTTGAAATTGATCTTCAAACTTGTCCTTACTCCGCCACTGCCATTGAACTCAGTAGGTCTAGGTTGTATCCTACTCCTCCTTTGCCTCCTGGTATTGAACATGTTCACGATGATGACCGCGAGGCTCCTCCTTCTGCTGCTGCTCCAGCCTCTGCTTCGAGTTTTGACCCCGATTTCTATCAGCGCTTTGATGATTTCGTTGCCCTCTCAGCGCAACGACATTAAGGCTATCTTGATTCTAAGTTCCGCCATATCACCCAGGCTCAGGTGTTACGGAACAGTATTGCTGATATTCACTAGAGTCTTTATAATGATCCTACACATCCAGTCACTATGCTTCATCGCCCCAGCTTCCCTGGACCTAGGTTCGATGATGAGACGACTTTTCCTCATTTCGGTCCTACTGCTGCATACTTTCCACCAGATTCTCCTGGAGGTGACGACACACCGATGTGATGAGGACTTTAGTTAGTGGTTCTTTTGGATGTAGTTTGATAGATGCTGATCTTCTGTAGTCTTCTTTTTGTATAAACTTTATAGTTAGAGATTTATTAGCAGTTTGTGATGGTTGTATCTTTCATTATGTATGACATTTCCATATTTTACTTCTAGTTATGCACTTGTTATTTGTGGCAATTTTGTTATTTGTGGTTATCTCTCTAGCATTACTTTGTCTTTTGATGAACATTGTTGGCTTCACACATTACGGGAGAGCCAAAACCATTTTTTGACATTGACAAAGGGGGAGAAAGAGCAATACCAAAAATCAAATCAACAAACACCACCATTAATTTTTTCAGGTATTTTTTTTGTTCTATTTAGATATATTTTGGTATAGATTCAAGTTTGTGAATTATCAAAATGGGGGAGATTGTTGGCCCATTCCATGGTCACACCCGATTTTAATAATCGACTCTAACTTAAGTCAATACATAAAATATACGAACTGCTGCTTGTCATTTCAGGTCTAGTGAAATCAATATCAAAAAGCGTACTACAACATCAGCAAGCACGCGAATCATCATTCTGAAGCTCATTCTCATTGGAATCAATCGGAGTCATTTTACAATTTATTATGTATTTTATCTTTATTAAGTCTAGGATATAAATCGTAAGATCGACTGGATACTACTAGCTTAGGTTAATCATAGTCCACTCTCCTATACAGCCTACCCATCCAAAGTCTACTTACCAAAAATATCATTCACTTTGTGCAACAAAATTTGACAAATATTTTACATTTTTACTGAGACAGAACTCAGGCCGAGTTCGGTCCGAGTTCGGTCTGTTTGAATTTAAATATTTTTTGCCTCCAAATCTGCATGCAACGTTTGTTTACAAAATCTTTGCATCAGAACTCTGCCCAAATTCTGTCCGAGTTCGGTCCTCGAAAACACCTATAAATAGAAGAGAATTTCTCATTTCAAATCACTCAATTAATTCATCTTCTCTTCTCTCTTTAATAAGTGTTTTTCATTTGATCTAAAGCTTTCATATTTCACCTACACATCTCTCAGCCAAAAGCCAGTAATATCTATTTGATCTAGAGTTTTTTGGTTCTCAAGAGTTGTAAAAAGGTTGTTCAAAGTTCAAAAACTATCTCTATTTTCGGAGCCGATCATGCGCTCGTCGCCAAGCATGGTGTTGTGAAGTCGGTTGTGCACTTATCACCAAGTACGGTGTTGTAAGAGACTGCAAGCTCTCAATTAGCTTATGCCTTAGTGGATTAACATCGAGCAAGAGTACTCAAGACTGGATTAGTCCTCTCAGAGGGATACCAGTATACATCGATGTGTCACTGAGTTTGATCTCTCTATCTCTTGTTATATCTATTTACTGTCTCTTTATTCCTGTCATAGTTATCTATTTTTAAATTATAAATTGGTGATTATTTTCTGCTGCACTCGCACTCACTCTATTCACCCCTAGAGGTGCTCAACGGTCCTACATCAACTTCTGTCCTTGTTTGGTTGGGTAGTTGGCTTGAAGTATCGTGACGTTGTGTTAATCCCAGTAGAAAATTAGAAACTTATTTATCATATTCTTATCACTAGTTCTAATTCCTCATGTCGGGCTTCCTTTGTGGTACTTGCTATTTGAGGTTTATCCTCTCTGGTTTTGCATGGCCAGATTTAGAGCCAGCTCCCGAGGACTCAGCTTACTTCCACCCCCAAGATGGTCAATACTAGAGGGATGATCGCAGGAGGACATGAGTGGGTTCCTTGCTCCCCTGATCGTTTTGCTACTTACTTTACTTTTGTCGCTTGGCACCGACATGTTATTCGGACTATCTTGCACTTACTTTTACATAATTGTAACTAAGTCAGATTACAGCTGATAACGATTGTGTATACCTTGTTATATCATCTGGCTATGTTTTGTAAAGCCAGATCTCAAGAACATTTTGACTTAGCATTTGGGACGCCATACTGCTTATTCTTACATGTTCTCTACTTACTGCTTTTCATTGAATGATTGGAACAATAGAGGTTAAGTAACCCTAGTGAGACTTGTATATAGTATGCACCCCCTTGTCTTGTAGACAGCATTGATCGTATTATATGGTACTCATCTACCCGTAATACATAGCTGGCTAAGTCATTCCCCCGCTCTTCGGTATTCTGGATATGGGGCGTGACATCACAGGTTAGGGTTAAATTGATTTAAGAGAATGACTAGGACTAGGAGTCCCTTATTTAAATTGACCGTTGGATAGTCAAGGTTGTTATATAGGCCATACAATTTAGATAAGGAGTTATTAAATTTAGATAGCTTGACAGATCCCCATAGACACACTATTATATTTTGATGATATGACCCAATATGGGTAGACTATTCACTTGGTAAGTTAGCCTTCTCAGAATTAATGCTCTAACCTTGATAAATTATTCAATTTTTTTGCCCTCTTTAGATATAATCCTCATATCATAAGTCAGAATTGCTATTAAATCCCCATTTTTTCATAAGGAATTATTTTTATAATTTCTGATTATGTTATTCATACACGAATCTCGAATTAGTTTCGATTCAAAGTTTTTCCTCAATCATTTAAATGTACACGAGATTGAGATTATGATGTTTTTATTTCTATTGCCTTCAGTTATTTTCCCCCCTGATCAACCTTTTTGTTTTTAAAGACTGAGACTTATAGGACATATACTTACATCTTCTATCATGATCAACTTGCTTGAATTTCTAGAAACTTCTTTGAAATTCTTAGAGATATAGTTGGAATAATATTGATAACTTATGATAGCAAGACAGCAGCACACTGTCGCCAATTATCCGAGTTATGGATACTACGGGATCACTGCAGCCAACAGCGCACTAGCGAGACACGACCCCTAAAGTTGATATTATTTCAAATAAACATCGGTTTTTGGATATTGTTAAAAACTATGTCTTAGTTGTCATCTTTCAATCTTAGTACCTTTATGTCAATATTGGATAGAGTAAATAAAATATCCAATGTATATCATATTTGAGTCACGAAATCAAGGGTTTACTATAGCCAGGTGTACACTGGCGAGACATAAATTCTCGGTAAAATGACTTCAGACATGATTATAGTTTTTGGATACTATCGAATGTAGGAAAATGACTTGTATGTTCCATTGATTCAAAGCCAATACTAGTGTGGAAATTATATAAGTTGGGTAGCATACCTCCCAACCTAGCATTCCGTTGTCCTTGTGACCTATTAATGAGGTAATTGACTGACACTAGTGAGTTTACCTAGAATATAGAGTTTAGAGGTCCATAATCCATTGGTCGACCAAGGCCTTAGATAAGAAGACAATATGATGACTATATAAGCGAGAACACTGGACAAGGCTTAGATTCACATGTAACTTGAACTACTTGTGCCTTCTATCAATCATAAATCTCGTGCACTTATATTTTATACTATCTTGACTAACCCACTATTATAGCCTAGTTTTCGCAAGCTTATTCTTTATCGAGCTTGTTTAGGACATATGTTTATTGGGGACGCCCACTAATATATTGTCTAATTAGAATCATTGTATTCTGGTCTGACCAACCTTAGTGCACTTGGTTCGCTCTTCGTATATCAACCTACGTGGATTAAAATATAGATGTGTTTAAGATCTCATCCGCAACTGCCTTAACAAGTCTCTTGAATTATTCAATCGCCTTTGGAACCCATAATCGCATTTGTTTCCCTCTCAATTAAACTCTTCATTATTTCTCCCTTTACTTACTTCAGGAAAACAAACACTTACATTTGAGGGAAGATAGACATAGATTGTCCCCTTAGCTTGCCATGCCCCTATAGCTAAGAAAGCTATTACACCATCATTTTCCCTTTATGTGAAATCGAAAAACAATCTTCAAACTTGATCCATATCTATGTATCACGTTATCTATTACACCGTGATCGCGATTTGAATTTCTCTAACTTCATTAATTATGAAACCTTGTCTTTGGTTAATTTCGAGAAATAAATTCCTGAAGTATATAGGTTGTCAGCCCCCTAAATTTAGGATTTACTAGTAGTAGTGATGGATTAGGATAAGTTGGTTCCTACTAGACTAATAAATTAAGTGCCTCATGAACACCCACTTTCTATTTTGATAAATTGGTGTCCCCTACCGTGACATTGATATTCGGAGCACGAGTTTAGATGCTTCCTTCCAACAAATTGTATATGTAAGACCTAGTGAGTCCACCTTCACTTAGGCATATCATATCTCACTTAAACATGTCCCCTTGTACTCTATTTTCATGACACGAGTTTCAGGTCAAAAAGACTAACTAATACCCTTACCGAAATACCGATATACTTTCCGATATCAATTTGAGACTCAACCTCGACTCAAATCTTTCGAACCAATATACGGCTGTGATCTACTCGAAGCTCACTACGCGCATGCCACTAGTGTGCCACTCAATTGAGTCTTCTTGTGCTACTTAAACATAGAAGTCATATAAGACGCATTATTGGGATTTATGAACCTAGCTAACTAATCCGACTGGCAATTAGCCCAACCACTTGAATTGGAACCTATTTTAGGTTACCCTAACCTAATAGGAATGGTCTAGATTGATTTATGGATCTTATCTAGCCAATATAGATTAAAACCTAAGATTCCTACAAGCAGAGATTGATGTCCAATTTGGGAACCCATTGAGACCTAGTTAAACCCATCCATGTATATCACCATATTTGGGCTATAAAAACCAAACTTGATGAAGTAGATCCTTACACATAGTATGTAGGCTTTATCTCATGGTCCACTTATCCTTCATCCATAAATTTCTTAATCGTATTCCTTCGTAGCCATGTTATCCGATGAATGGAATCCCATTGTACCAACTTTTTTCGGTTAGGCTTGACCAAGACCTCTCCTACTGCCTTGATGAAACGTAGTCAATATATGGACAATGTTAAGTAAATAATACCTTGGCTTCCTATAGAGTCTATGACTACGATTAGAAGTATCTCATATCCTCATACATCTCTACAAGAATTGACCATCTTAGATGCCATGTTACTGTCCTTTCTACGATTAACCAATTCCTATATGTTAGGTAGTAGCTTGGACGTAGTATACTCTCCATCCTAGAATAGGATGACATTCGTAATCGTTCTACCATATGTTCTAAAGTTGCGATATGATCTTCGTATTGCGTTTTATATCCCTTTGCTCGTGCCTTTAGATAACCAAGGTAAAAGATAGCGACCTTGATTCTTCAAATCCATTCTATCATAAAATTATGTCTTGGATGGAAATTCGAGAACAGAAGCTGCTGAAGTGTAGGTAAGCCTTCCTGAGAACGTAGGGTTCCTTTGAATTAGCAAATGATTATGATAGATTGGCTCCAATTAAACTAATAAAACAGTGGTTCATAACGTCCACTCTTATCCGTATTATTTGATACCCTTGACCGTGACTTTGATATTTGGAGCACAATATTGACCTTTACCTTCCAATAAAATTCATAACCATGAATTAAACGAGCCACCCTACACACATGAATTTCATGTTCCATACAAACACACCTTCCTGTGCTCCATTTCAATTACACCACATATATGACATATTCCCTTAGAACAAACCATATATGCCCATTTTTGTCCCTTTTGATCTTAAACCATGGCAATATCAACCCATTCTCCCAAACAAACTGGATACCCACGATCCATACAAGACATGTCACACCTATGATGTATACATTCCACCCAAGCAAGCCCATGCCTCCTACACAACTCCAAACACCAACCCACACATGCTAGTCTTTATGACTCAAGTTTCAAACACTTATATCCTATAGCAAGATTTCAACACTTAGTATAGACCTCATCCTTTGACCCATGAATTCTTTTCCCTAAATTTTTCAAAATTATCTCTTAGTTAGGTAGAGCACGAAATCTTTTGAACCGATATGTTTTAGTTCTATTCGAACAAAATATTCCTACCAGCCTGTTGGAAGCATGACCCATGGAGAGAAATATTAAATTGTAGTAATTTCTTATAAGTAGTTATTGACGAAGAACGCTATAGCAATATCCAGGTTTCCCTTAGGATCCGTGATTGTGGACAAGAGTGCCAATATTCTTATATAAAGTTTTTTCCTGGGATTTATTTTTCTAGGAGTCTTATAACGACGATTTACACAGTTAGCAAACTTCTATAAGTTGGGTAGAGTCTTGAAGGAAGAATACCCAAACTCGTAGGATGTGACATATTGGGTTCCTGTGGTAAAACCCTTCTCCATTATTTCATAAACCAGTTTACGTTTGGACGTACTTGCTCTCCCTTCGCATTTAAACTCGTCATTTTTATATATATTAAGATTATTTTAATTTTGAGGACAAAATTTTTATAATTTGGGTAGGATGTAAACCCCCTGTTATTTTTTTATAATATGTATTATATTTTATTTAAATAGTTTATGTCATATATTTCAATATTTATTTAATAGTCTAGTAAATAGATTTATGATTTTACTTATAAAACAAAACTAGCAATATTTCATATTCCTTTGGTATTTTACTTCACAAATTATACTAAAAATACTCATAACGGTATTTTATTTAGTTTAATATTTTTAGAATTTTCTTGCATTTTTGTGGCACATATCTATATGTGTATTGCTTTATATATAGGTATATAATTACACATATATATAGATATATATAGTAAATGAAAAGGGAAAAAAAGATAATAAAAATAAACTAAAACCTACTGTTCCCTTACGGGAACAGCAAGCTCAAATCGAACCCAAGGCCCCACAGGCCCAAGCCCCCAGCCAATTTAAAGGATGGCAGAGCCGACCCCTTTGGATCTAAAGAAAACAAAAACACACCTATATTAATATATCGCGAGAGAAAGGAAGGGGCAGTTCGTGCAAAACTCCTACGAAACCCTAGACCCCAGCACCCCTAGCCTCAGGCGTGTGCCACCACCCCGTCGCCACTGGCTGTCTAGCCGCCATGACCACACAGTCATGTGCGCAGCAGCGAACGGGGCACATACAAACAGAGCGGCAGCAGCCAGTTTCGAGCCAACTTTGAGGCGTGCGTTCGTCTTCCTCGCTCGACCAATATTTGAACCTATTATACTGGTATGGACACAACCATAAACTCTGCAACCTACTTCAAATAGACTCTTTTAAAATAGTCTAGATCGATCTTGAAATTGATGCAAAGTCGAAGGATTTCCGTTCAAAAACAGAACAGAAAACAATCCCAACACCCTTGTTTGAAAGGCGAATTCTGAACCAACCATTAGGAATTTTCAGGAACCAATTAATGACAGTCTGTCACTCCCACTTTTCATAAATAGGGGTAAAATGGTTATTTTTGCATTTTTGGGAATTTTAGAAATTTTTATTTAATTATAATGTTAGTTGGGGATTTTTAGAGTCGGGTTCAAATTTTAGCTCATTCCGACTTATATCGGGGACCCGGGGTAGCTTAGACTCAGATCGGGACCCAAACTTAAGTTAGACATGGCCAATAAAATCCCATAAATTAGTCTGGTACTTTTAGACAATTCTCTCATGACTTAATCGGTCAATTCGTAGATTTTAACTTGGCCTTTTCTACCCCAAAAATTAGTTTAAGTCAATTTTGACCTAAAGGAGGCTTGGAGGGCATTTTAGACATTTGCCAAATGCCCCCAAACCCCCTACTATGGCCGGCCACATGGGGAGGACCCTCCCTCTCCATTCACTTCTTCTCCACTCTCAAGTTCTTCCCCCTTTTTTGTTCTTCCCCAAACCTAAACCTAAACTTTTGATTTCATCTCCAAAATTCTTCCATTTTCCTTCCTTTCCACTCAATCCTTCAAGGAGAGGGTGCTAGCTTGGAGTAGGGAGCAAGGAAGAAGGTGGAGAGTCCAATTTCTAGGGATTCTTGTATCCGATTCGAGTCCTATTGGGTTTAACCTTGGGATCTAACTTCCAAGAGGTAATTCCTTCTCTAACCTTCTCATTTTCCTTGTATTTTAGTATTTTGGAACCCATAGGACCACCCCCTTGCATGAAACCATTTTAGAATGTTGTAGAGGCTCTTGGGAGACTCATTCGTGAGTTTGAACTTGTCATTTTGGGGTTTTTTTTTTCTGTTTTGGACTGATTTAGAGAATTTAGTATGTATATATATATATATATATATATATATATATATATATATATATATATATATATATATATATATATATATATATATATGTGTGTGTGTGTGTGTCCATATATATATGTGTGTGTGTGTGTGTGTCCATATATCCATGTATCCATGTGTGTGTGCCTATATATGTATGTATGTATCCATGTCTGTGAGTGTGTGTCTGTCCATATATATAGATATCCATATGTGTGTGTGTCTATGTATATATATATATAGATATGTGTGTGTGTGTGTGTGTGTGTGTCTATATATATGTGTATGTATACATGTATGTGTGTGTGTCTATATATGTAGATATAAATATATGTGTGAGAGTGTGATATATATATATATATATATATATATATATATATATATATATATATATATATATATATATATATATAACAAAATATATATATATATATATATATATATATATATATATATAGTGTGATAGAGGAGGAAATTAGAGAGAATGAGAGGAAGAGATTAGAGGTGAGAAGAGAGGGAGAGAGTAGAGCAACCACAGCAGCATAGAGGGAGGATAGGGGCTGCTGTTCCCCCCTCCCAAAACAGCAATAAATAGCAGCAGCAGCAGCAATTGGCAGCAACATCAGCAGCATAAAAGCCCTCCCTTTTGACCCCCCTTTAACCCCTCACAAACCCCTTATATATATACCAATATATACATATATATACCTACATATATACTCCTATATATAACCATATATATCCCCCCTAAAATGGCCTATGAGTGGGTATGTGGAGTGGGATTAGAGTGGGTTAGACTTTAGCTATAGAGAGAAATAGGGAATAGTTGGATAGTGAGTGGAAGGGTGAATTTAGAATACTAGTGTCGAAACGTATCCTAGAATGAGATGGGACTTAGATACGTGACATAGAGTTTGTGGGTATGCTCCTAAGTAAAAAATCGGGATTTTGTTTGGGGTTAGGAGAATGGTATCTCATGATATCATTGAATATCTTGCGATACTCAAGATAATGGGAAATTAGACAACATGAGTCGTAAGATGGACTGGATGTCCACTTTACCTAGGAAACTTGGTAGGTAATGTTAGTATAGGTTAGTATCCTACTACCCTAGGGAGCCGGGAGTGGAACTCCTAAGGAAAAGCTACTTGGCCTTAGTGTTAGAGTGGAAAGGTAAACGGGATAAGTTGGGATAATGCCCATTTCACAACATATGGGTTTAATACCTTAAGATATAGCTAAAATTTGGATATTATGGTTGGTAATGGTTAGGAATAATGGACTTGAACTAGTTTTGACCTTGGTTGACCATGGTGACTATTTTAACCAAAAGTCAACTGAAAGTCAACCGTAGCCTAAAATTGACTAGAACTTGACCAAACTTGACCAAACTTGACCAGTTGACCCAAAGTCAACTATTAGTCAACGTTAGTCAAGTTTGACCTAAAGTTGACCTAGAGTTACCTAGGTTTGACCAGAGTTGACCAGTTGACCAAAAGTCAACTGTAAGTCAACAGTTGACTTAAATCGACCTAGTTTAATTTTGTTTGATTTGTATTGACCTAGTTTGACTTTGTTAGGCCTAATACGACTTAGATTGACCCTGTACAATCCAGTTTGACCTAGTTTGACGTGTCTTGACCTAGTTTGACTCAGTATGACTTAATTTTACTTCCAAACCATTATATTGATACAGTATTCCATCTATAGGTCCTCGAGGTACTACTTTTTGACTCAGTCGACTTATCCATCACATCATAGGCGAGTACATTCTCTGATAACTTTTCTAATTTATGATGATTGTTATAATTCATGTAATTAGTATAGGTTTGCTTGTTCTTGACACATTCGTCACACGGATTGGTATTCATGGATCCCGACATGAGATGTTATTCCTTGTTATCTTGGTATGTCTTGTGCAAGCCCCCTTGTTGTTCTTGTGCAGTATATGGACGCTGATTCTCGAGGAGACTTGCTCCCTTTTCGTAGAATCCCGTGTCGTGACGTATCTTGTTTGGATCCACTCTACCAGTCGGGGACGGGGAGTACTAGTGTAGGTGTGGTCATTATCCACCTTGTTTATTCTTGTAGACCTTGTGAATGCCAATCCTATACTCCACGTATGATTAGCTAGATCATTAGACCTTGTACAGACCCAAGCCGGCCACATATCGAAGCTAGTACTCATACACCTAGATAGATGATTCTTGATTCTTGTACATGCCATGATCAGTTTTACTTGCCTTGTTCTAGCTCTAGATTTACAGCTTACCTTGCCATGATACTCACATGTACATTCCATAATTTCTTGTATATACTCTCTATTTACAGTCTTATAGCTTTTGTCATATCTTGGGAACTATTGTTAGTTGATTGTGCTCATTCCATCCTGACTGGATATGTTGACAAAATATTACAGATGCTGATGAGGAGGATTACTGTACCTACTACGGTACGGATGACGTAGTAGGCTTAGACTTGGAGACCTTGGTTCAGCAGGGCTTAGCTCCGCCCGACGAGCCTCTAGTTTAGTTTAGTTAGAGTAGACTTTTGGACTGGACCTTGTCTCCAGCTTGCTACTTATGTTTATGATATTATATTTGGGATTGTATAACCATATTACTTTGTGACTCTCTTTCTCTCTGTTGAGCTGGATTTTGCACTTGTGATTATATCTATCTAGTTTTCGTGCCATGATTCTTCCTTCTAGATTGTGATTGAGTTTATCAGCATTTCATACTATATTTTCTCCATGCGGAGTTGACAGGTTATTATATACTGTTTGTTGGCTAGTAGACCTACAGAGTTCTATGCCATTTTTACGGTATAGGCTGGGCGTTGTCACGCACTTGTGCCCCTACCTAGGGTGCGGGTCGTAACACATTTTTAGTGGTAGCCCATGAAGGTCCTAAGTCGCAGTTAGTGCAATGTCGTAGTGGCGCTCGACTTAGAGTGCTGTTATGAGCCTGCGGTACGTATCTAGGATAGGCTATAGGCTAAGTTACTCAATCACAAAATAGAAAAACTCCACTTGCTGATCTTTTAACTGTCCTTTTTGATATTGATTTTTGCATTCTAACTGTCCTCCTTGATATAATATTTCATGTGCCATATTGATTTCCTTACTTTATTCTATCTTCAAGATGGTGCAGACCAGGTCCCAGCATCCTGAGTCCGCAGACATGGAGAGGTCTGCTATGACTCGCGGACCCGATCCAGACACTCATGTCGCAGTCGGGGTGTCGGCAGCAGCTCTTGGGGGCGCTCCTCTGCCAGTTTCGAGGGCTGAACCAGGGGTTGCTACGACTATTTCGGTCGTAGTACCAGTGGTTGATATGGGCACTCTTTCTTCTCCTGCACAGCGGATTCCTCCGCCAGTTGTAGACGTACTTCCACCTCCACCTCCTCTGCCTACAGACATGGGGCAGATGCTTACTTTTTTCCAGCAGATAGTAGAGACTTAGAGAGCCCAGGCTGAGGCTCAGCAGAGGCAGACAGATGCGATGCGTCAGGGCATGGAGGATACCCATCAGTTGTCCTTTGCAGCCGTGGAGCAGAGGGCTCTACATCATGGGGTACGTCCGAGGTACAAAGATATTCAGGACTTCAAAAAGCTAGGGCCCCGTGACTTTAGCGGGACCGAAGGTGTGGTCTATGCCGATGATTGGCTCGAGGATATCGAGCGGCAGATGATAGCCTCCTGCCTCGCAGACGACCTGAAGGTTGAGGCGGTGGGTTTGTAATTGCTAGACATTGCACGCACCCGGTTCAGGAATGAGCTAGCCCTTGCTGGGAAGGGCCATACTTGGGCCGAGTTCAAGCTTCTCTTCAAGGAGAAGTTCTTCTGTCACGATCCGCACCCGCTTTTCGGATACGAAGCGTGTCCAAGCCCAGCTACGCATCGAGCGGACTCCAGCCCATCTCGAATACGTAAACGCTGTCAAGGCTATGGTTTACTGCCAAATCATGGCAATGCAATTTATATCTCAATCCACAATAAAAATATGAAACATGAATGAACACTATAGGTCGTGGTCTGCAGCCCACTAGCATAAATGTCCGATAAGACTTTAAGGAATATAACAAGAGTCTACAACCGAAACAAGGAACATGATATCTCATGATAAGGAATGAAAAGCACGAGCGGATAATAAACACAATAACGGTACCTGAATCCCGCAAGAACCGCAAATCCTCTGCCATCCAGAACTACTAGCTAACTCCATGCAATCGCTAAACCTGAGGAGATCATCAGGTCCTCAGAGGACATAGCAAGATACATAATATACATGCCTATCTAACAGTTTTATCATGCGCAAGAAAATAAACAAGAAAGAACAAGGACAAGACAAATGACTACGAACACAAACACGAACACGAATACGAACACGAATGCGAACACACGAACACTAGAACAACTACGTATAAATGAACTGCCGGATGAACGAATACACGAGATCAATGGAAGAAATCAAACCCTCGTCCCGAGCGTGGACTCTCTGTTTTGAACTAAGCGCTAACCCTCGTCCCGAGTGTGGACTCTCTGGCTAGCTCACGGCAAGACACCCTCGTCCCGTGTGTGGACTCTCTGGTGTAAATGGTCAACCCTCGTCCCGTGTGTGGACTCTCTGGTGCCATTTGATCACGACAAACACCCTCGTCCCGAGTGTGGACTCTCTGGTGCACCAAACAACCCTCGTCCCGAGTGTGGACTCTCTGGTTGTGTACAACGAAAATCAAGGCTATGGCAGTTCACTACACGCACTCGTTCTATGACACGACTCAAGCAAGGTACTGACGAGAACAACTCCAATGTAAAACACAAGGCCAAACAATGAACACTGCTATAAACAATAAAGACAACTCCATAGAAAACAACACGAAAAGCACATGTCCATAAATGATCCAAGACAGAAAAACGAAAGAAAATGCATGTAAGTAAAACTGTAGAGGAAGGCAAGGTATACTTGCCTTAGGTCCTGAGCTGCTGGTACGGGTCGAGTGCCGAGTTAAACCCAATAAACCTGTTTATAAATTAATAGAATCAAAATTACAATTTAGAGAGTACAAATGAACCTATCTATTTGGTAATTAAGACTCTAGGTCACATATCAACTCAAAGAAGTCCATTGGGTCAACACTAGTCGAAGGGTCATCCATAGGTCAATTCTAGTCCTACTACTTAAGCATCTAAGCACCAACCCTATAGTTTGACTTTATTCATGATAGGTAACTCCAAGTAATATCATTACCCATAGCCACAATCCTTTCACCTTATTTTCCATAATGAAGTTTAGGAAACCCTACTCAAGCCTTGACAACCATTAGCATATCCAATACGTATATCTGTTTTATGAGTTACAATTGGGTTCCTATCCCACAATTGATTGATGCACAGGTAAGTCAAAATATAAATGGGGAAATCTTTCCCTGGCACACAACCAAACCTGGTGTGTAAGTTATAGGGCAACTAGCAGAGTTGAAGCCACTTCGTGGTCTTTACGATATGTACTTGTGCTAAGTAAGTCTCTGCACCTACCCCAACTTGGTTTACAATTTGACTCATCTTAGAGCATTCAACTGATAATAACATGTAGGCTAAGCCACATGTGGCTGGTATCTTAATGGGACAAAACAGTATACATTCGGACAACCTCTTCCTATATCCATGACACCCATATCCTATGTACCTTTCCCTGATACCATGAGTGCAAGGCTGTATAACAAACCAAACAGTGTTTGACACTCAATAAAACTGAACTGTACCAGGGCAAGGTCAGAACACCAAGTTTTGAAAGGTCATAGTATCAATTAGGACTGACATCTTACATGATGTGGGCTACACATCACATATATGCACTATATTCCCATATATGAGCTGTCAGCACACCCTCCTTAAACTTCTGGAATTCATTTTCCATAGGTAATACAAATTACTGTTTTTTTTCTATAAAAGAGTAGCCATTAGCTTATTGTCAGTGCATATGGCTTGCCCATATTCAATCCACCTAAAAAGATACAAAGCGAGTGCACAATTAACCAAACAAGCTGTCCTAATATGCCACGTTGGGAATTCTCAATCAGCCTAAAAATCATAAACAAGTTCTGATTGTGTATTAAAGCAATGCTATATATATCAAGCAGTTTTTTCTCATGTGGTCAGGTCATAGTTATAACTCTTTGAATCTGAACTCTAGAACTGAAACCTATAGATTGCACCCACAAGCCAGGTAGGATTTTCCAAATACAGAACCTTAAACAAGGAAGGAGAATGTAGTCCAGTAAATTGTCAATACTATCTACAACTAGGCATATGAGCACTAATGATGAGGCCTTCGTAAAAAGTGTCGTTTGACTTTATTATGAGCATCAAAGATGGACACTGGTTGCATAATAAGTGCAACAAGCATGTCTAATATAATCTCAGGAACATGTACTAGCTCTTGCAAAAGAGATAGTGCACTGAATGCCATCTTCATTTAAACCAAAACTGGGCCAAGAACTAATGCAGTTAACATAACCCCAAATTCACCCTCATCATATCTAACGGTCATATTTATTCAAATCTTCCACTACTCAAAACAGCAACTCTTCAAACTAACACTAAATCGACATCAAAGGCGAGTGCAGTGATCCAACACATTACATCTGGTTGTGCCTCTACTCTTTTCCATATTATAGTCTTAACAAAAGTAGATGAAGACTAAGCAACAGCAGTAATCAATATCAAACTTGGTTGTATTGGTCTAAGGCGCCAGGTCATGACTTCTGATTTGAGAAAAACTGGGGTTCAATGTTCATTAGACTAACTGAATGGGTAATGGACAATAAAGGTTAGGTAACAGGTAGGATAGGGGTTTGATCATTATCCTGTGTGCTGATCTGAGTCGAGTGCAAGGCAGTGCAACCACTGCCTGTTGGGTGTAGCAGCATGTACTACCCACGTTGGGGAGTGCCTGCAACAGAAGTCTGTTTCTTGTAGGGGCGGTGGAAGAAGTAAATGTATGTGTGATCTACTTTGTTCAGAAAACTTTAGTTACCAAAAAGATATATTAGCATCAAACTGATACCCCAATTAGTAATGGCATCTTGCTACAATTTCTCCCAACTTGCACTTGGAACATATCTCACACGTACATGTACACCTGTAAATACTATTGGTATCTCTATCAACACACATCCAATCCTTCCTACGGATACAGGATGTATTAGCACATCTGTGCAAACTGGTCGAGATGGGATGAGATACAAGGATGACCAAATTTATGGATAGCACAGAATGAGACTTTAAGACGAACATCCTATCTTCTACTAGGTATTTCGTTAAACATAAGGTGTCCTAGATCCTCCACATTGAATAAACAGCATGTAAGACAAAGGAATTAGATGATTACCTGCTGGTGGATAACTATACGAGGAAGGTGACACAAAGAAGGGATCTGCTGCTTTGAACCGTGGTCCTCTGGATGCTGGGTTGTAGAAGAGAGTATCCTCGGCTCTTGCAAAGAAGTAGAGGAATTTTAGGGTTACAGAGGGAACGGGGTCAGCTGCCATCCTTCCTTTATATAGGCAAGGTTTGGATTAGACTAAAGGAAACTAGAAAGATTGGGGAATCTAGTTTAAAAATCGGATTTAAATCTGATTTGGGCTCATCCTTTCGAAACAGGGGTGGGAAGTAGTCGAGTCTCTCTCTCAATCCTGGCCGTTTGGTTTTTAAGATTCAAATATGGAGACTTTGCAATAAAGCCCCTCCAAGGTTTATGTTATTAGGTAAAACCCTTTCCTTCCCCTTTTATTTACTAGTATATATGTATTACATATATACCTTATATTTACTTACAACCATGCAGCAATATTTAATAAATAAAATAAAAAAAATAATTGAAGATTTTGGGTCAAGGGCTCACAAATCTACCCACCTTAAAATAATTTCGTCCTCGAAATTTAAGAAGGAAAAAGTCTAGAATAAACTGCTATAAGAGAGAATTCAAATTTTCTAAAACAATTCAAAGTTTAATACTGCCAATCTCTATTGGAAATTTTCGTCAGCTGCTCCCTGTGGGGTTGTCGTATCCACCGCATTCATGGAGTAAGCTTGTCCTCCTTGTGCAGCTGGTAGTGGTGGTGCAGTCGTATTCTTCTTCGGGCAGTCTCGAGATAAGTGCTGGTTGGATCCACAAGTGTAGCACAATCCTAACCATCTTCGGCAGTTTTCTTGGACGTGGCCTCTTTTCTTGCAATAGTGGCAGGTGGGTGCATCTTGGACTTGTGGTGGGGCTATTCGCAGTTGCTGATAATGCGGCTGTGCTGAGGTCTTCTCAGAAATGTTGGAGCGTTTCGCTGGTGCTGATTGGTTGTTGCCTCCTCCGAATGCGTCTCGACTCCTCTTCGTCTTGTGATTCAGTTCTTCCTCTACAGCTTGGGCGACTTCTAGAATCTTCTCGTAGGTAGTGGCTCGGCTGGTGGCGATAGCTAAACGAATCTCGTACAATAATTCCTTCCTGAAGCGTCGTGCTTTGTCTTCCGGGGTGCTGACTAAGTTCTCCACAAAGCGATTGAGGCGAGAGAATCATGATAAATTCTAGACAGCACGATCATTCGTCATCCCAAAATAGGAAGGGACGAAAATTAAGGGTACGAAAAGGCAATGGAGAATAATCGAGAACAAATATGAAATTTCAAGGACGTAGAGAAGTTTCTAGGAGAATTTTCAAAGCAAAGTGGATTGAGATTTCTAAGGGTTTAGTCATAGTCGCAGGCTCGTACCAGTACAGTTACGTAACCAGTACGATATGCTCTGACCTGCATGGGCCACCAAAAAAACTTGTCACGATCCGCACCCGCTTTTCGGATACGAAGCGTGTCCAAGCCCAGCTACGCATCGAGCGGACTCCAGCCCATCTCGAATACGTAAACGCTGTCAAGGCTATGGTTTACTGCCAAATCATGGCAATGCAATTTATATCTCAATCCACAATAAAAATATAAAACATGAATGAACACTATGGGTCGTGGTCTGCAGCCCACTAGCATAAATGTCCGATAAGACTTTAAGGAATATAACAAGAGTCTACAACCGAAACAAGGAACATGATATCTCATGATAAGGAATGAAAAGCACGAGCGGATAATAAACACAATAACGGTACCTGAATCCCGCAAGAACCGCAAATCCTCTGCCATCCAGAACTACTAGCTAACTCCATGCAATCGCTAAACCTGAGGAGATCATCAGGTCCTCAGAGGACATAGCAAGATACATAATATACATGCCTATCTAACAGTTTTATCATACGCAAGAAAATAAACAAGAAAGAACAAGGACAAGACAAATGACTACGAACACAAACACGAACACGAATACGAACACGAATGCGAACACACGAACACTAGAACAACTACGTATAAATGAACTGCCGGATGAACGAATACACGAGATCAATGGAAGAAATCAAACCCTCGTCCCGAGTGTGGACTCTCTGGTTTGAACTAAGCGCTAACCCTCGTCCCGAGTGTGGACTCTCTGGCTAGCTCACGGCAAGACACCCTCGTCCCGTGTGTGGACTCTCTGGTGTAAATGGTCAACCCTCGTCCCGTGTGTGGACTCTCTGGTGCCATTTGATCACGACAAACACCCTCGTCCCGAGTGTGGACTCTCTGGTGCACCAAACAACCCTCGTCCCGAGTGTGGACTCTCTGGTTGTGTACAACAAAAATCAAGGCTATGGCAGTTCACTACACGCACTCGTTCTATGACACGACTCAAGCAAGGTACTGACGAGAACAACTCCAATGTAAAACACAAGGCCAAACAATGAACACTGCTATAAACAATAAAGACAACTCCATAGAAAACAACACGAAAAGCACATGTCCATAAATGATCCAAGACAGAAAAACGAAAGAAAATGCATGTAAGTAAAACTGTAGAGGAAGGCAAGGTATACTTGCCTTAGGTCCTGAGCTGCTGGTACGGGTCGAGTGCCGAGTTAAACCCAATAAACCTGTTTATAAATTAATAGAATCAAAATTACAATTTAGAGAGTACAAATGAACCTATCTATTTGGTAATTAAGACTCTAGGTCACATATCAACTCAAAGAAGTCCATTGGGTCAACACTAGTCGAAGGGTCATCCATAGGTCAATTCTAGTCCTACTACTTAAGCATCTAAGCACCAACCCTATAGTTTGACTTTATTCATGATAGGTAACTCCAAGTAATATCATTACCCATAGCCACAATCCTTTCACCTTATTTTCCATAATGAAGTTTAGGAAACCCTACTCAAGCCTTGACAACCATTAGCATATCCAATACGTATATCTGTTTTATGAGTTACAATTGGGTTCCTATCCCACAATTGATTGATGCACAGGTAAGTCAAAATATAAATGGGGAAATCTTTCCCTGGCACACAACCAAACCTGGTGTGTAAGTTATAGGGCAACTAGCAGAGTTGAAGCCACTTCGTGGTCTTTACGATATGTACTTGTGCTAAGTAAGTCTCTGCACCTACCCCAACTTGGTTTACAATTTGACTCATCTTAGAGCATTCAACTGATAATAACATGTAGGCTAAGCCACATGTGGCTGGTATCTTAATGGGACAAAACAGTATACATTCGGACAACCTCTTCCTATATCCATGACACCCATATCCTATGTACCTTTCCCTGATACCATGAGTGCAAGGCTGTATAACAAACCAAACAGTGTTTGACACTCAATAAAACTGAACTGTACCAGGGCAAGGTCAGAACACCAAGTTTTGAAAGGTCATAGTATCAATTAGGACTGACATCTTACATGATGTGGGCTACACATCACATATATGCACTATATTCCCATATATGAGCTGTCAGCACACCCTCCTTAAACTTCTGGAATTCATTTTCCATAGGTAATACAAATTACTATTTTTTTTCTATAAAAGAGTAGCCATTAGTTTATTGTCAGTGCATATGGCTTGCCCATATTCAATCCACCTAAAAAGATACAAAGCGAGTGCACAATTAACCAAACAAGCTGTCCTAATATGCCACGTTGGGAATTCTCAATCAGCCTAAAAATCATAAACAAGTTCTGATTGTGTATTAAAGCAATGCTATATATATCAAGCAGTTTTTTCTCATGTGGTCAGGTCATAGTTATAACTCTTTGAATCTGAACTCTAGAACTGAAACCTATAGATTGCACCCACAAGCCAGGTAGGATTTTCCAAATACAGAACCTTAAACAAGGAAGGAGAATGTAGTCCAGTAAATTGTCAATACTATCTACAACTAGGCATATGAGCACTAATGATGAGGCCTTCGTAAAAAGTGTCGTTTGACTTTATTATGAGCATCAAAGATGGACACTGGTTGCATAATAAGTGCAACAAGCATGTCTAATATAATCTCAGGAACATGTACTAGCTCTTGCAAAAGAGATAGTGCACTGAATGCCATCTTCATTTAAACCAAAACTGGGCCAAGAACTAATGCAGTTAACATAACCCCAAATTCACCCTCATCATATCTAACGGTCATATTTATTCAAATCTTCCACTACTCAAAACAGCAACTCTTCAAACTAACACTAAATCGACATCAAAGGCGAGTGCAGTGATCCAACACATTACATCTGGTTGTGCCTCTACTCTTTTCCATATTATAGTCTTAACAAAAGTAGATGAAGACTAAGCAACAGCAGTAATCAATATCAAACTTGGTTGTATTGGTCTAAGGCGCCAGGTCATGACTTCTGATTTGAGAAAAACTGGGGTTCAATGTTCATTAGACTAACTGAATGGGTAATGGACAATAAAGGTTAGGTAACAGGTAGGATAGGGGTTTGATCATTATCCTGTGTGCTGATCTGAGTCGAGTGCAAGGCAGTGCAACCACTGCCTGTTGGGTGTAGCAGCATGTACTACCCACGTTGGGGAGTGCCTGCAACAGAAGTCTGTTTCTTGTAGGGGCGGTGGAAGAAGTAAATGTATGTGTGATCTACTTTGTTCAGAAAACTTTAGTTACCAAAAAGATATATTAGCATCAAACTGATACCCCAATTAGTAATGGCATCTTGCTACAATTTCTCCCAACTTGCACTTGGAACATATCTCACACGTACATGTACACCTGTAAATACTATTGGTATCTCTATCAACACACATCCAATCCTTCCTACGGATACAGGATGCATTAGCACATCTGTGCAAACTGGTCGAGATGGGATGAGATACAAGGATGACCAAATTTATGGATAGCACAGAATGAGACTTTAAGACGAACATCCTATCTTCTACTAGGCATTTCATTAAACATAAGGTGTCCTAGATCCTCCACATTGAATAAACAGCATGTAAGACAAAGGAATTAGATGATTACCTGCTGGTGGATAACTATACGAGGAAGGTGACACAAAGAAGGGATCTGCTGCTTTGAACCGTGGTCCTCTGGATGCTGGGTTGTAGAAGAGAGTATCCTCGGCTCTTGCAAAGAAGTAGAGGAATTTTAGGGTTACAGAGGGAACGGGGTCAGCTGCCATCCTTCCTTTATATAGGCAAGGTTTGGATTAGACTAAAGGAAACTAGAAAGATTGGGGAATCTAGTTTAAAAATCGGATTTAAATCTGATTTGGGCTCATCCTTTCGAAACAGGGGTGGGAAGTAGTCGAGTCTCTCTCTCAATCCTGGCCGTTTGGTTTTTAAGATTCAAATATGGAGACTTTGCAATAAAGCCCCTCCAAGGTTTATGTTATTAGGTAAAACCCTTTCCTTCCCCTTTTATTTACTAGTATATATGTATTACATATATACCTTATATTTACTTACAACCATGCAGCAATATTTAATAAATAAAATAAAAAAAATAATTGAAGATTTCGGGTCAAGGGCTCACATCTTCTCCCCTATAGACAAGATCGACCTGGTGAGGCAGTTCCAGGATCTGCAGCAGGGCAGTTTATCTGTGGAGGAGTACGCCGCAGAGTTCGGCCGTCTGAGCCGATACGCGGAGTACATGGTTCGTGACCCGGAGATCAGGACGAGCCGTTTCAGGGAGGGGTTAATCTGGGATATCAAGATCCTCATTCCCTCCATTTATGAGACTTATACCCAGATCTATTCGGAGGCCCGCAAGGTAGAGCGAAAGTGGGGCTTGAAGCCCAAGAGGGATCGCGATCTTTCTTGGGGGCTACTAGCAGCACGGGGGCTGCTAAACGCCCTCAGCTTCAGCATCGTTCTTTCCAGCTTCACCAGCCGCAGGTTCAGGCCAGAGCCCCGGTTCAGCAGGCGTAGCACACTCAGCCGAGGCAGGCACAGCATGGGGCTCCTTACCACTTCTGCAAGAAGCCTAGTCACGTCTGGAAGGTTTGCCGGAAGAGGTTGGGTGTATGCCTCTATTGCGGTGACGCTGGACATCAGTTGAGAGACTGTCCTGTGAACCCTCACAGGGTGACCCGTAGAGCGGTAGCAGCTCAGGAGGCACCGGTGAGAGTACCTGCAGTACAGCCGAAGGGTTCACTTTCGACCCAGCAGCAGCAGTTTGCATAGCACCACCAGCCGCGGGGTGTTCAGGGCAGGGCTTTTGGTCTTGCAGCCGAGAAGATCGAGCCAGTTGCAGATGTTGTGGCAGGTTCGGTTCTTCTTGATTCTTTTCCTGCCTTAGCATTATTTGATTCAGGTGCTACACACAATTTTGTGTCAGTTTCTTTTGCACTTAGATACAACATTATTGCTGAATATCTGGGTAGGACTTACAAGATTATGACCGGGGGAGGTATTATCCTGGTTAATAATATTTTTAAGGGGCGGAGAGTTACTCTGGGAGGCCAAAATTTGAGTGCGTGCTTGCTCGTAATGCCACTTTCGAGCTACGATGTGGTACTCGGTATGGACTGGTTGAGCAGGCACCATGCTAGTATAGATTATAGAGCAGGCAGAGTGTTATTTAGTCCGCCAGGAGAGCCAGAGTTTCAGTTTGTCAGAGGAGCAGTGGAGCCGGGAGATGGATTCTGTGGAGCCTTGTTGGCAGGACAGGAGTTGCCGCATCCATTTATTGTAGAGTTCTTGGATGTCTTTTCCGAGGAATTATCGGGGATGCCGCCGGACAGAGATGTTAAGTTCATGATAGACTTGATGCCGGGCGCTGAGCCTATTTCTTAGCATGTCTATCGGGTCAACAAGAGCGAGTTGGCGGAGCTGAAAAAGCAAGTCGACGAGCTGCAGGACAAGGTCTTTATCAGATCCAGTTCTTCGCCTTGGGGCGGGCCAGTCTTGTTTATCCCCAAGAAGGACGGTACGATACAGATGTGTATCAACTACCGAGCGCTCAACAACCTCACTATCAAGAACATGGATCCTTTGCCCAGGATTGATGACTTGTTTGATCAGTTGAGCGGCACGAGGGTGTTCTCGAAGATAGACTTGTGATCTGGGTATCATCAGCTGAAGGTGAAGCGGGATGACATTCCGAAGACTGCTTTTCGTACCCGTTATGGCCAGTATGAGTTTACCGTCATGCCGTTTGGGTTGACTAATGCCCCGGCGGTATTCATGAACTTGATGAATAAGGTATTCCATCCATACCATGACAAGTTCGTGGTGGTCTTTATTGATGACATTCTGATCTATTCGAAGATGCCTGAGGAGCACGAAGAGCATCTGCAGGTTGTGCTGGAGACTCTGAGGAGGGAGCAGCTGTATGGGAAGTGTCGAAGTATGAGTTCTTCTTGGACCGAGTGGAGTTCCTGGGCCATGTTGTATCCGGTGATGGGATTTCAATAGATCAGAGGAAGATTACGACGGTGGAGTCTTGGTCGACACCCAGTTCAGTTGCCGAGATTCGAAGCTTTCTGGGTTTGGCAGGCTACTATAGGAAGTTCGTGCAGGACTTCTCTCGAATAGCAGAGCCGATGACTAGACTCGCCAGGAAGGACATGGAGTTCATCTGGACTGATGAGTGTCAGGCTGCTTTCGAGGAGCTGAAGAAGAGGTTGACGTCGGCTCCTATTTTGACGTTACCATCTAGGTCCGGAGGATTCACGATCTACAGTGAAGCTTCGGGGAAGGGTCTGGGTTGCGTTCTTCAGCAGCATGGGAAGGTAATTGCTTATACATCTAGGCAGTTACGGCCACATGAGAAAAACTACCCGACTCATGATTTGGAGTTGGCAGCGATCATATTTACCTTGAAGCTATGGAAACACTAATTGTATGGAGAGCGTGTGGAGATTTTTACTGACCACAAGAGCTTTAAGTACGTGTTTATCCAGAAGGAGCTAAATATGAGGCAGAGACGATGGTTAGAGCTGATGAAGGATTTTGATATATCCTTACAGTACCATCCGAGGAAGACCAACGTGGTTGCGGATGCTTTGAGCAGGTATCCAGTGGCCATGTGTTTGACGATGGATCGTCACCTTCTGGCAGATCTGGAGAGCTTGGGCATAGAGGTGATAGTTCTTGGGTTTGAGGAGCAGATGTGGGGTCTTCAGGTGCAGTCAGAGCTGATGGACAGAGTCAGAGCAGCTCAGTTTGAGGATGAGGCTCTGAGAGTCATCAGGGAGCAGGTCCGGGCAGGACTGTTGGATGAGTTCTCTATAGCAGGAGATGGGTCGTTGAGGCATGTTACCAGATTGTACGTGCCGAGTGGAGCACTTCGGGAGGAGGTTCTTCAGGAGGTGCATCGTTCTCAGTATTCTATGCATCCTGGTGCCAACAAGATGTACAGAGACTTGAGACAGCATGTTTGGTGGTATGGCATGAAACGTGAGGTGGCTCAGTTCGTTTCTAGATGCTTGGTGTGCCAGCAGGTGAAAGCCGGGAGGCAGAGACCAGGTGGATTGCTCCAGCCACTACCCATTCCTGAGTTGAAGTGGGAGCATATTACTATGGACTTTATATCTGGACTTCCGCGTTCTCTAGGAGGGAAGGATGCAATTTGGGTCATTGTTGATCGATTGACCAAATTGGCCCACTTTTTGCCTTTCAAGGTGGGTTTGTCTACGGAGAGGCTGGCCGAGATGTACGTGCGACAGATAGTCCGATTGCACGGGGTTCCAGTGAGCATAGTCTCGGATCGGGACAGCCGATTCACTTCCTACTTCTGGAGGAGTTTGCAGCTTAGCTTAGGCACATCGCTCAAGTTTAGTACCGCATACTACCCCCAGACAGACGGACAGTCGGAGAGGACGATTCAGACCCTCGAGGATATACTTCGTACCAGTATCTTGGACTTCGGGGGATCTTGGGAGGACCACCTTCACTTGGTAGAGTTTGCTTACAACAACAGCTACCAAGCCAGTATAGAGATGTCACCTTTCGAGGCTCTATACGGACGGAGGTGCCGTACTCCCTTGTCTTGGGGTAATGTCGGCGAGAGGGTTTTGCTTGGCCCTGAGATGGTAGTGGATGCTGCAGAGAAGGTCAGGGTTATCAGAGATAGACTTCGTGTGGTGCAGGATAGGCAGCGGCATTGGGCCGATAGCCACCGGAGACCGTTGGAGTTTGAGGTGTAGTTTAGTTTTTTTTCTAGTATTTGAGTCTGATTGTGATTATTTTAGATCAAGATTTAAGTCTTGTGTTTTTGTTCTAGGTTGGTGATCTTGTGTTTCTGCTGATTTCTTCGACGCGTGGCACGATTCATTTTGGTGGAGGCGGGAAGCTTAGTCCATGATACATCGGACCCTTCCGTATCTTAGACAGGGTCGGTGCAGTGGCTTACCGACTGGAGTTACCGCCCGCACTAGAGGGAGTGCACAACGTGTTCCATGTGTCACAGCTGAGACGGTACATGGCAGATCCCAGTCACGTTTTGGACCACTCCGAGATCGAAGTGGGACCGACTCTCAATTATCCAGAGAAGCCGGTTGAGATCTTGGACCGAAGAGAGAAGGTGCTCCGGAACCAGGTCATTCCTTTGGTTCGTATTGCATGGAGGTACCACTCTCCAGGTGAGTCTACCTAGGAGAGAGAGGACGACATGCGGGAGCGATTTCCATATCTCTTCGAGCCTTGAGGTAAAAAAATTTATTTTCTTTCCTTGTCCTATTCATGTTGCTGTGATAGTTTCTCATTCAATTTCGAGGACAAAATTTTTTTAAGGTGGGTAGACTTGTCACTCCCACTTTTCATAAATAGGGATAAAATGGTCATTTTTGTATTTTTGGGAATTTTAGAAATTTTTATTTAATTATAATGTTATTTGGGAATTTTTAGAGTCGGGTTCGAATTTCAGCTCATTCCGACTTATATCGGGGACCCGGGGTAGCTTAGACTCAGATCGGGACCTAAACTTAAGTTAGACATGGCCCATAAAATCCCACAAATTAGTCTGGTACTTTTAGACAATTCTCCCGTGACTTAATCGGTCAATTAGTATATTTTAACTTGGCCTTTTCAACCCCGAAAATTAGTTTAAGTCAATTTTGACCTAAAGGAGGCTTGGAGGGCATTTTGGACATTTGCCAAATGCCTCCAAACCCCCTACTATGGCCGGCCACATGGGGAGGACCCTCCCTCTCCATTCACTTCTTTTCCACTCTCAAGTTCTTCCCCCTTTTTTGTTCTTCCCCAAACCTAAACCTAAACTTTTGATTCCATCTCTAAAATTCTTCCATTTTTCTTCCTTTCCACTCAATCCTTCAAGAAGAGGGTGCTAGCTTGGAGTAGGGAGCAAGAAAGAAGGAGGAGAGTCCAATTTCTAGGGATTCTCGTGTCCGATTCGAGTCCTATTGGGTTTAACCTTGGGATCTTACTTCCAAGAGGTAATTCCTTCTCTAACCTTCTCATTTCCCTTGTATTTTAGTATTTTGGAACTCATAGGACCACCCCCTTGCATGAAACCATTTTAGGATGTTGTAGAGGCTCTTGGAAGACTCATTCATGAGTTTGAACTTGTCATTTTGGGTTTTTTTTTTCCATTTTGGACTGATTTGGAGAATTTAGTATATATATATATATATATATATATATATATATATATATATATATTTTTTTTTTTTTTTTATTTTTATATATATGTGTGTGTGTGTGTCCATATATCCATGTATCCATGTGTGTGTGTCTATATATGTATGTATGTATCCATGTGTGTGAGTGTGTGTGTGTGCCCATATATATAGATATCCATATGTGTGTGTGTCTATGTATATATATATATAGATATGTATGTGTGTGTGTCTATATATATGTGTATGTATCCATGTGTGTGTGTGTGTGTCTATATATGTAGATATAAATGTGTGTGAGGGTGATATATATATATATATATATATATATATATATATATATATATATATATATATAGTGGGAAAATATATATATATATATATGTATATATAGTGGGATAGAGGAGGAAATTAGAGAGAATGAGAGGAAGAGATTAGAGGTGAGAAGAGAGGGAGAGAGTAGAGCAACCACGGCAGCATTATAACGCCCCAGTCCCAAAATACGTAGGACTAAGTACGTAAACATGCCAACTGTATACATACGAAGTACAGGGCCTTTTATGTTTACATAAGCTGTAAAATGCAGTAATCCAAGAGAAACTAAATCTCATCCATAATGAAAAGAATAATAATATAAAAATCAACTCGAATACTTATGATACAATCATTGGGCGAAGACAAAGTCCACTACCAACTATCTCAATGAAAGAAATGTACAAGAATCGGTCCATAAAATGGCAAGACGAACCAAGCGCAATAGTCTTCGAAGGAATGGAGAGAATCACGGCCTTGGCTAGAACACCTGTAATGAATCATGAAAGCACACACCTGGGGAATAACCAGGTCCTCAGACGGACGTAGCAAGATACAGGAAGAATAAGCTAATATGAACTGCCAGAATAATAAAATAATATATAAAAGACTATCCTAGACACAAATATGCAAAGGAGATTCTAACCGCCTAATGTACAATTTAGAGGACAACTTTCATGCGCATGGGTGGGATTTTAGGCTATGTGTACGTAACTGGCATCCAGTCATCTGTATCTGTCCGTAACGTCCAAAACGTCAGAGGGCATCTGCAAATATATCGCCACAGTTCATCCGGAGACTGTGGTTTACCTGTTTGGATTCCCATACGCACTAGCGACTGTCCTCCCCTAACATTTTCCACACTGTTCAAGTCATGTCCATGGCTCGTCCAGTTTTGTAACTGCTTGAGTCTCTAAAACCCTGGTCATAGCAGTTACGAAGATCTACCGTCACACAACTTTAGAGATGGCCAGTCCATAAGTTGTGCCCCTAGCAAATTGTCTCAAACCGTGTAGTGTGAGTGTCATGGCCAAAGGAGATATAAGGATATCCCCCAACACGAAGGTAGTCCGCTAACACTAAGTTAACATGCATATAGTAAAGTAAAACAACTAATAGAGTCGCTTGCACCCAAGTATGGCTTGGACGCGCAGTTTATAACAAAGGAAACTAACAATATGAAACAAAATAAATAATGCAGAAAATAAATAATTTGACAGTTAATTAGCAAGGTATACTTGCCTGTTGCGATGCCTGATGAGCTGCCTGGTGTGGTACAATAAAGGTGGTACAAGATCGACTTCGGTGTTACAACTATACAAGGGAGCCTCTGTTGGCGACACGGAGTATTCCATCGGGTCCAGAACGTTCAACTTAGTTAGGTTTGACATGATGTAGTACAGAATTGGAGGGGAAATAGGAATAATGGGATTGGTAGGGTCAAGAATCGATAGTCGAAGGGTTTGTGAAAGTAATATATACTATTTTAGAAAAAATAGTTATAATGCTTTGAAGCTATATTTTATAGTGAAAAATAATTTTAGATAAATGCATACTTGAAAAATAGAAATCGTTTTTAGGCTAAACCCTAATGAAATTATAGGTAGAAATATATATATATATATATATATATATATATATATATATATATATATATATATATATATATCATAATATATTCTAAGTTAAAACAAAATTTGAAATTGATTTAGACAAAATTAGAAAATATTTATAATATCTATAACAAATATATCTTTAATCCACTACTAGTAGGCACAAAAATGATAATAACCATAAAAGAAAACACAATAATAATAATAATAATAAGGCTTCTAGCAATTTATACCTAGTATATTAAGATACCAATAACATAATATCCAAAAAATATAAATATAAATATATTTTTATATATGTACTGTTAGCAACAGTACTTATAATAGTAAAAATAACAATGATTAAAATAGTAATAATAATAATAAGAAAAGAAGAAGAATAATAATAATAATAATAATAATAATAATAATAATAATAATAATAATAATTAACAAAACAAAGATTAAGAAACCAATACTAATAATAAACAAACAAACAAACAAAAAATCAACAAAATCGGAGCTGTTGTTCCCTTTCTTAATTAGGAAAGAGGGGTGAGAGGGGTGAGCGAGTGAGAACACAGGGAGGGAGTGAGAGAAAGGGGATCGGAAGAGGAAAAGAGAGGGGAAGAAGGAGGCGGCGGAGGCTGTGAGCGGCGGAGGAAAGAAGGGACGGCGGAGGCTCGTCGAAAACGGTAGACGGAAGAGGAAGGGTGTTGTCGCCAGAGAGAGGAGGAGCGGGAGAGGAGGACGTCGCTGGGGCGCTGCTCCGGCGTTGGGTGACGCCGAGCGCAGAGAGAGGTTGCGAGCCGGCGCGGTGGTTAAGGCGCGCGCGGGGATTCGAGGGGTGGCTGCCGACTGCGGCAGTGGAGGAATCGGGGCCTGGAGGCCTGGGAAGGAGGCTCGATCGTGGGAAATTTCGGGGGTGCGGCGCTCGGGGCTCGACGCACGCGGCGGAGGGCAGCGGTACAGGAGTGGCCGGACTCGCCGTACTGCGGGGAGGCGCGCGACGGCGGCACAAGGAGGCGGAGCGGGGAAGTGGAAGGAGGAGAGGGTTCGGCAGGTGACGGTGGTCACGCGCGCTGCTGGAGAAGGGGCTGCGTGGGCTTGACGAGGCTTGCACGGCCAGATCTGAGCGCTGGCGGTCGCGCGGGGACTCGGTACCGGCGAGCTGTGCGCCTTCGAGGCGGAGGATATCTACTCGGGTTAGGTAAGTGGCCGGTTTTGGTGTTTATGGGTTGGTCATGTGTTGTGGCGACGAGGGTTTGAGTGCTGCACGAGGTGGCCGGACTATTTGGGATGGCCGGACACAGGCAGGGGCCGTGCTGGTGGTTTTTGGGAGTAGGGTGGTGTTTGTATGGTTGAGGTGGTGGTGATGTATGTGGTGGTGGTCGTGGTGACAAAGGAAGCGGTGCGGTGACATCGGCCAAGAGGAGATCCGACATGGAGTTTGGCTGGTCATGCGGAGGCTCGGGGAAGTCGGTGCTGACCCAGGTGTTGGCGGTGGTCAGATGGTTTCCATGGGAAACATGGGTTTTTTTCACGGTCGGGAGCCGTGGAGGAATATGCCGAGGTTGCCATGGCTGGAAGTTGCTCCGACAAGGGGCGACGGACAGGGCACAGTGCGGAAGAAGTAGAGCTAGGGTTAGGTTTGGATTAGGGATTACGTGTCCTGCCGAGATACGAGAATTGGGTGGACGTGTCTAGGGTTGTCGGATACGATAAAATAATGTAACTGTAAAAACAATGAGAAGAAAAGATGGACACAGACACGGTACACATGATTGGCTAGGGTGGGAATTTTGTTTGTGGAGTTCATGGAAAAATAGGGCAAGTACCTACTACAAAAAAAGTGTCTTTCTGGGATGCCAAAATTTCGTCTTAAAAAGGCCCAAATCAGTCCTAAATCGTAATTTGGGACGGAATGTAACTGTGCTATTAGGGTGGCGTGGCAAAAAGTTTTAGGACGAAAAATGTCGTCCTAATTTGGTTTTAGAGTCGAAAAATCTAACCGTACCAAAGGAGTTTGAATTATTATATGTTTATGACGATTTACTAAAT
Source organism: Iris pallida (assembly GCA_029216955.1). Lineage (NCBI taxonomy): Eukaryota > Viridiplantae > Streptophyta > Magnoliopsida > Asparagales > Iridaceae > Iris > Iris pallida. The sequence goes on along the minus strand of JANAVB010014796.1, from coordinate 28,802,567 downwards.
TGCCCCAAAATAAAAGAGTTTGAGACGAATAACATCTGTCCTAGAAAATTTTGCCAGCGTCACAAAAATATATCGTTTATATCTAGGACAATTAAATAACCGTCCCAAAAGTAATACTTATGAAATTATTGTTTGCATTTTCCAGCTATAAAACATAGAATTTAAATACACATGTAACATAATTCATATGTTTATGGTCGTTGTCGAACTTGTCCTCAGGTGTATCTCCAGGAGTCGAAGCATGGACCCTTCTTAATTGGCTGTTTCAGGGGATTTCAGTGGTTTTGAATTGCTTAGTTTCGAAGGACGACCGATACTGCTTACTATGTTTTGAAATTTATCAGTACATATCTCTTCAGGAGTTCGGTAACATAAGCATCCCTTGCCAGGAGGTATTCGTCGGTTTTCTCCTTGTACGAGTAACAAAACACTCCACGGGCATTACAACCCACCAAGGAGGCAGTAAACAAGTAGGGTGGACAAGTCGGCCACAATACGAACAACGAAGCATCAATTTTTCTCCTTTATAGTAATAAAAGTATCAATAATATAGAGAGGAAAAAAAGATGTCAAAACCTGAGAAGTAAAAGTCACCTCCTCATTGTTGCATATTTCACACATCTGAAACTCCTCATCAGAATCTGTTGATTGATGATCAGATACAGCTGCAATGCAGACAAGAAGCTATGAATAACATGTATGAAGTATTGAAGAGTGAAACTAAACTAACTAAACTAATCATCTAAAATTACAATAGATTTTGAAAAAGATAAGCATAACTATAAACTACAGATGGCAACTACGGCAATATAATTATAAATAAAATCCACGGGCACATTCATTATCTTGTAGATAACCATATATATGGAATAATGAAATGTGAAATTTAACTAATTTTCTAACTTTAAAGTAATCTTTTAAGATAATATAGAACATAACTAATAATTTATAGATTACATCATCATCATCCAAGCTTTCTCCCATCAGAATGGGTTAGGCAATGGATCGTAAGAAAGCTCCATACAAGTTGTAGATGACCAGTTAGATCCATAGATATATTCGTCATTCAAGTGATGGGTCAATGCATTGTAATGGGGAAAAAATCATGTGTGGAAGCATTACTATAATTATGCATTAAGCTAGCCATAATAGTCCATCAAATCTTGAGTACCAAATGAAAGGAAAATAAAAAAATGACCAAGTAGAGAGTTTACTAGTGGTGGTATACAGCCGAAGTATAGGGAACAGATGGGCATTTTGATATTTCCAAAGATGATTAAGAATCTTTTAGGCCTGTTTGTATGTCGAAGTATACAGCCGAAGTATACAGCACAACAAATGTTGTTACATGCCTGTTTATATGTCTGCAAATGGAGAAATTGTTGGGTGGTCTGGGCTCACCACATGGAGATGATGAATGATGAGCCCGGCCACTAATTTTTTGACACTTGGCATAATCCATTATATCACTACATTTTTCTTATTTTCTTGCTCAATTTTTTTAGTACTTCGAAAGAAAAAAATTCTATTTTTGCTAATTATATGCCAAGTGAATTTTTATATATTTTTACATTTTTTTGAAAATTTAATACCAAGTGTCAAGAAATTAGTGGCCGAGTTCACCATTTACCATCTCTACGTGGTGAGCCCAGACCACCCGATAATTTCTCCTGCAAGTGTGGTGATAGCGTGGAAGTGGAGTGACATCTCGTGTAAATGCAATCTACTATACAACAACAAAAAGGCACCAGTAGAAAGATCCCAAAATGAACACCAAAATTCCAGCATAGTGCAATAGAAAATGCAGCATGTATACAAGAAGGAAAAGACATCCAACATAACGAACAACATCCATTGTTTCTGTACACACTTTCACCCAAAATGCAGCAGCCAACACCAATGTTCAAGCTAAAAACAGAAGTAGAAAGCTCCAGTTTAAAAACAAAACTGTAGGATAAGCACATAAAATTTAGGAGGAAACAAAAACAAGAACACAACTTTGTAGTTAAAAAAAGAGAACTCAAACATATGGTTAAGAAGCACCAAACTTGTCCATAATTTATTGGGCTACAACATTAGAGAACTCCAACAGATTGTTAAAAAGTAAAACATGTGGCAACCTATTAGAGAGAAGACATAAACAACATATTATAGATGAAAATTTACTTCTCTACTATATAACAAAGCAATATAAAATGTGCTAGAGAGCTCAAACCTAAAGCAGCTCTTAATTATATATTTAAAAGAAGTTATGATATGAAAACCCCTTCAAATGGCAACATGAGCATTTCAAATAAAAAAGGTGTGTTTGATTGCAAAGTGGAAAATATGTGGAAAAGAACTTAATTCCATGGAATTATTTTTCTAGGAAAAATATTCCATGGAATTTTTTAAAAATTCCATGAAAAATTTAATATGGGTGTTTGATTGTCATTATTTTTCACGGAAATAGTTATTTTCCATGAAAAATAATATTTGCATATGGGTTAGGCAAGTTTCATTTTCCAACATTTTAAAAGAAAATATGGAAAATGATAATTTTTTGGAAAATAATTCCATGGAAAATATAAGCTATCAAACACTACAATTGATGGAAAATTTGTGATTGAAATATTTTTCCAAGGAAAAAAATAGCCCAAGCAAACACAGCCTAAATCAATTTGGAGGAAAATAAAGTGTACCATACAGAAATGGAGGTGGCAAGAGAAGGGTTGTGGGGATATCACCACTGTATTATATATATTGAGGAGGAATTTATTGAGTATTTCCCACAAAACCTTAATCTTGTTTCTAGTTTCTAGGGTTATAGGGCTGTGGGGATTTCACCACTGTATTATATATATATATATATATATATATATATATATATATATATATATATATATATATATATATATATATATATATATATATATAAACAAAAGTAGTTTTATATAGATTTTGGATAGAATCCTAAGTTATCATTTAAAATTTTAACTATCAAAATGCTTCAGCTAACTTGCATTATTAGCTACGCTAACCCAACATCTGGAGACGACAGGTTAACCTTTCACAGTTTGTTGTTTTGAATTCTGATCACACCTACCTAATGTTGTTCTGGAACAAATTTCCAAATTTCTTTAGGATCTTCCTTGTAGGGTTCAAACCTAACCATGAATGGAGAAGGTATGGAATTGATAGAACCTGTGACTGAATAGGAACTAATTTGAAATTTGAAACCATTTGGAAACATTAGAAGAAAAACAAATCTTTTTTGATTCAACCCTGCTCCCATTGTACGTCGTATATATGCTATATTTGCTCATTCTCTGCTAATAATGTCTTCTGCATACGTCAAGGGGATTCTGGTCAGCTCTTGCAAATATATTGCTTGATTTATGTTGAATGGTCAAATGTGGACTCATGGAACATATCCAATCAAAAGGCATAACCTTATCATGTTTTTCCACCTTTAGTATTGAGTTTCTTGCATCTATTCCATCAGGATTTCCATAGTGGTAAGTTGTTAACATTGAAATATGTAGTTATGCAAGTTTCTCTTGCTCTTTTCATCTGCTAACAGGTGCTCATTCTTTTGGACTTTAATGTCTGAGCTCAGATTTAGACTCATATGAGCTCAAGCCTATCGACTTTTAATGGACATCAACCAAGCAGGGGGTGCTAGACAAAAAACTATGCAAGTCTAGCAAGTCTAGCTTAAGAGGATTGTTTACATAAAAGATAATATAAAACATATTTTATGTACCCTGTATACCAAATTATTATAAAAAAAAACTATGCAAGTCTAGCTTAAGAGGATGCACCCCCCTATAAGGTTTACTCATAGAAGGTTGCCATAAGTGCATCTCCTATAAGGTTGCCATAAGTGCATCTCTCCTATAAGGTTCAAGTAGAGATGTTACTATAAGTGCTCAGGCACATATGTAAGTAAAGAGGTTTCTTTGAAACACCTGGCAAGTTGACAAACCATATTCCATCATCACTAATATCCATCGATAAGTGGGACATATAATTAAAATGGACTAAACCATCTAAAAGTTCGATATCATAATGCTAAACACTGAAATGAAGAACATAAATGATTTGAGTAAAGTACATTGTAGCCTCCGTTAATTCCCAAACAAACCTGATTCCAGCTTACAATGAACAAAGCAAAACCAAGTAAACAAAATATCAGTTCCACCTGAAAAAATGTAAAGAATTGTGAGATAAGAGGATAAGAAAAGAATATTTGTAATAGTAAAAAAATATTGTTTAGTTTACTCATGTGTTCATCATCAATGTTATGTTGTCCCTTTCAACAAAATCCTCCCTGACACATGCAAAGAAATATGGACAAAGCAAAATGAAAAAAAATATGTGAGCCTACGAGTATTTATCTGAAGAAACATTTATACCCAAATAACCACACAAGCGCAAAGCCACAAAAAATGTTTGGCATGTCCCGATCCGATACCGACATTGGGGGTCTCTTTTTTGTCAACTCGGCAAAGAAAATTGAACGAAAATAACTAATCAACAAAGGTGTAAAAGCATAATAAGATTGTAAAAACTAAAAACATGTAAAAGAAGAAAACTTATACATTGCAGGTAAACCAATCGACAAAGGTGACTACTATTCCATTCAATTTCGAAACCACTAAGAAATACAACACAAAAAATACTTAAGCTTATGTCTAAATATACCAAAAAAAATCTAAAACTTTAATAATTTACTAATAGTTATTTGTTTTCCAATACAAAAAAAATCCAATCCGAAACTACCGATACCGTCGATCTCGGTTCTCATAGGAAGGGTCCGATAACGATACTAAGAACATTGCTTTCAATCCCTTTCATAAGATAAACACAAGACTCAGATGTCTCTCTACTTATCAACCATCCAACAGGTATATGCCACCAAAGTGGCACATGTTTATCCAAGGTTTAAAGTATGGGCCGAAACCACCAATAGGCTTCAACCATTTCGGACCAGAGTCTGTGTTCGAGAATCATTCTGGAAATACAATCTGTGTCTTATTCGTGTCCGTACAAAAACATATTCCTATCCATGCAAATGTGTCCCAATTTTTCACAAAAAAATCCAATTTTTCACAAATAATCACAATAATTCCTACATGAATGCATAATCACAATAATTTGACAAATTAAAATCTGCAAAGAACATAGCTAGGTTCAAACTCATGTTCCTGTCCATGCAAATGTGTTCCAATTTTTAACAAAAAAAACTCAATTTTTTACGAATAATTATAGTAATTCCTACATAAATGCATGTAAATTGTGTAAAACACTCAAATTTCAAGCAAATAATCTAGAACAAAATAACATGCATCCAAAAATTAGGACAAAGACTAAAAAATTTTGGTAAAAAATTCTAAAGATTGGAGAAAAATATACTAAGCAGCAGCAATGGAGCACCTAGGGTTGAAAGGTCGGATAGAGAGAGAGAGAGTAATGGTCGGAGAGAGAGAGAGAGAGAGCAGTAGAACTGGAGCACCTAGGTCGGAATAATGGTCGAAGAGAGAAAGAGCAGCAGTACTAGAGCACCTAGGTCGGAGAAAGAGAGAGCATCATCATCCAGTTTTTTGATCGGAAAGAGAGAGGGAGAGAGAGAAAGAATTTTAGGTTACTTTGATATTGAGAAGTGTGTTTTCATCAACTAAGTTCTGAATGTTTTGGGATGGACGGTCTGGATTAATCCATCCGATCGAACGGTTGAGAAAAAAACATGTGGAGGTAAAGTTCCCCCCCATAAACTTTGGCAATTAGCCGCCAAATGTGTGACATTTTCGCCGATCTATTTGGGACGGTAATGTGTATTATTTGGAACAAATTTTTTTATTAGTCCCAAATAATGATCCATTTTCACAATCTGTCCCAAAAAATACAACTTTTTCTTACTAAAAATATAGCCGTCCCTAGAAATATACTTTTAGGACTTTTTAGACTAGTGTTCCTTATAGTGTCGTCCCAAAAAGACACTTTTTGTAGTGACCTCTCCTTTTATAGGAGGTGGGAATCCCATTAGGATAAGGACAAAATTTGGTTAAAACCCCAAGAGATAATTTTATAATTAAATTCAAATCCATTTAAAATCGTTTAAAACCATCTTTTATTTAAAATTTATTCAAATGTAAGCCAATAAAAATAATCTTTTCAATATATACTTCATCATATTTAATTCAATTTAAACCAAAACAATATTTTCAAATACTTTTTCGAATAATAAGATATTAATATTAAATAAATTTCAAAAATCATAATAAATATTTAAGACTTAATAGGAAATAATTTTAAACTACATTTTTAATAATTTAGATAAAATAATTACGAAATTAAACATAAATAATCAAATCTTTAAAATACCTTCTTGCTAAATAAATTATTATAAGTAATAAATATAAATTTTAAAAATATACATGAAATAATTTTCTAGTTTTCTAAATTACCACTATTCAATAAGATAGCATTTTATGAATAAAAAATAATAGGTTTTGCCTTTAATAAAAATAATTATTATATATATTATTTTGAAACCATCACCGATAATAAAATCAAACAATCATTTTTCTAAAAATATGTACCTCGCACATATTCGCACTCGACGAGTAAATACGAAAAATGTAAATTTTCGCGCGACGTACAATACGACTATGCGACGTATAAATACAAAAAAAAATTAGTACTAAAAATATAGTAGAAATTTAGGGGTTTTACAGCATAGAGGGGAGATAGGGGCTGATGTTCCCCCCCCCCCCCAAAAAAAAATAGTAATAAATAGCAGCAGCAGCAGCAGCAATTGGCAGCAGCAGCAACAGCATAAAAGCCCCCCCTTTTGACCCCCCTTTAACCCCCCACAAACCCCCTATATATATACCAATATATACATATATATATACCTACATATATACTCCTATATATAACCATATATATCTCCCCTAAAATGGCCTATGAGTGGGTATGTGGAGTGGGATTAGAGTGGGTTAAAGTTTATGGGTTAGAGTTTAGCTATAGAGAGAAATAGGGAATAGTTGGATAGTGAGTGGAAGGGTGAATTTAGAATACTAGTGTCGAAACGTATCCTAGAATGAGATGGGACTTAGATACGTGAAATAGAGTTTGTAGGTAGGCTCCTAAGTGAAAATCGAGATTTCGTTTAGGGTTAGAAGAATGGTATCTCATGATATCATTGAGTATCTTGCGATACTCAAGATAATGGGAAATTAGACAACATGAGTCGTAAGATGGATTGGATGTCCACTTTACCTAGGAAACTTGGTAGGTAATGTTAGTATAGGTTAATATCCTACTACCCTAGGGAGCCGAGAGTGAAACTCCTAAGGAAAAGCTACTTGGCCTTAGTGTTAGAGTGGAAAGGGTAAACAGGATAAGTTGGGATAATACCCATTTCACAACATATGGGTTTAATACCTTAAGATATAGCTAAAATTTGGATATTATGGTTGGTAATGGTTAGAAATAGTGGACTTGGACTAGTTTAGACATTGGTTGACCACGGTTGACTATCTTGACCAAAAGTCAACCAAAAGTCAACCGTAGCCTAAAATTGACTAGAACTTGACCAAATTTGACCAGTTAACCCAAAGTCAACTGTTAGTCAACGTTAGTCAAGTTTGACCTAAAGTTGACCTAGAGTTACCTAGGATTGACCAGAGTTGACCAGTTGACCAAAAGTCAACTGTAAGTCAACCGTTGACTTAAATCGACCTAGTTTAATTTTGTTTGACTTGCATTGACCTAGTTTAACTTTGTTAGGCCTAATACGACTTAGATTGACCCTGTACAATCTAGTTTGACCTAGTTTGACTCAGTATGACTTAATTTTACTTACAAACCATTATATTGATACAGTATTCCATCTATAGGTCCTCGAGGCACTGTTCTTGGACTCAGTCGACTTATCCATCACATCATAGGCGAGTACATTCTCTGATAACTTTTCCAATTTACGATGATTGTTATAATTCATGTAATTAGTGTAGGTATGCATGTTCTTGACACATTGGTCACACAGATTGGTATTCATGGATCCCGACATGAGATGTTATTCCTTGTTATCTTGGTATATCTTGTGCAAGCCCCCTTGTAGTTCTTGTGCAGTATATGGACATTGATTTTCGAGGAGACTTGCTCCCTTTTCGTAGAATCCCGCGTCGTGACGTGTCTTGTTTGGATCTACTCTACCAGTCGGGGACTGGGAGTACTAGTGTAGGTGTGTGGTCATTATCTGCCTTGTTAATTCTTGTAGGCCTTGTGAATGCCAATCCTATACTCCACGTATGATTGGCTAGATTATTAGACTTTGTGCAGACCCAAGCCGGCCACATATCGAAGCTAGTACTCACACACCTAGATAGATGATTCTTGATTCTTGTACATGCCATGATCAGTTTTACTTACCTTGTTCTAGCTCTAGATTTACAGCTTACCTTGCCATGATACTCATATGTATATTCCATGATTTCTTATATATACTCTCTATTTACAGTCTTATAGCTTTTGTCATATCTTGTGAACTGTTGTTAGTTGATTGTGCTCGTTCCATCCTGACTGGACATGTTGACAAAATATTACAGATGCTGATGAGGAGGATTATTGTACCTACTACGGTCCGGATGACGTAGTGGGCTTAGACTTGGAGACCTTGGTTCAACAGGGCTTAGCTCCGCCCGACGAGCCTCTAGCTTAGTTTAGTTAGAGTAGACTTTTGGACTGGACCTTGTCTCCAGCTTGCTACTTATGTTTATGATATTATATTTGGGATTGTATAACCATATTACTTTGTGACTCTCTTTCTCTCTGTTGAGCTAGATTTTGCACTTGTGATTATATCTATCAAATTTTCGTGCCAAGATTCTTCCTTCTAGATTGTGATTGAGTTTATCAGCATTTGATACTATATTTCCTTCGTGCGGAGATGACAGGTTATTATATACTGTTTGTTGGCTAGTAGACCTACAGCGTTCTATGCCGTTTTTACGGTATAGGCTGGGCGTTGTCACGCACTTGTGCCCCTACCTAGGGTGCGGGTCGTGACACAGTCCGAAAAAGGACTGTAAGGCCCATTTCACAAAATTTGATTTCATCGACTATGTGCCGAGAAATCGGTTCTCCAAGATTAACAAAAACCCGTTTTCAAAACTGTAAATTTTTAATAAAACTTACCGATACGACGTGCATCCCGACAAATCGGGCGACGTGGTCGTAACCCATAAGCATCAAAAGATGCATATGGATGTTGTCGACGTGTGGGATTCGACGGAACTCAAATTTGTTGTGCGTGCACGACGAAATTGAGGCGTATCCGTCGAGATACCCCGTATCGGCCCTTTGCAAACTAGCCAATTACATTGTGCACGATCGTCGTATCGAGACGAAACTTGTGCCAACAAGACTGTATCATTTTTTTGGTCCTGTATGTCAAGTTTGGTCCGATTCTGAGAAGGTCGACCGGAACGCTATTTTGGCGGGCCCGCGACCCGATCCAACGGACGAATTTGTGCACGATCCGCCGGAATTCAACTTTGGTCATACGATTGGATTTGTTTCATCAAACCAGACTCGTAGATATATAGTTTGACGACTTTAGCGACCGTAGATACTGGCACGCTTTTCGATGCAAAATGGGTCTAACGACGGACACCATTTTGATCTGAAATTACCGTTTTGCTCCTGTATCCAGAATTGGACATATGGACAGGCGATTCTAGCTAATTTGACTATTCTGAACACTTTGGTAATATTTGTTTCAGCCTCCAGAGACTGTTGTGTAGTTGGACTTTTGTGTGGCACATTGAGTAGTTGATATTATCGGTTTCACCAGCAAAGGACCCCAGGCGAGTACATTTTATTGTTTGTTTTCGATATTGATTATTACTATATCTCATTGTTAGTCATCAAATATATGGTTCTCATCTTTTTATGTTTTGTCATATTTTATCGTGTCGGGAAAGAGAAGTACCAAGGATGTGTGATCTGATCTTATACAGTGTAGACATCGTAGACAATGATTTATTATTACAAAGTAGACATCGTAGACAGTAATTTATTATTGCAAAGTAGACATCGTAGACAGTATTATATTATTGCAATGTAGACATCGTAGACAATGATTTATTATTATAAAGTAGACATCGTAGACAGTATTTAGACATCGTAGACAGTATCGTGTAATTGTCCCTAGACCGATCACATATCAAAGGGATTTCAGTCAGTTAGAGAGTATTTTTTTGTTATTTCATTTACTGTCCAACTTTTTATGTAGTTTTCTTCTGTCTTTCTTTATTAATTTTCAAATCATATATTTAAAGGCTAATGTCTGTTTTATAGTCATTTTCATATATTGGAACTGCATTCAAAAAATTTTACTCGTTCCATTCTGACTGGGTAACCCAACATTTTTCATGTTAGCTGCGACTACGCTTAGCATTGGGAAGACGGGTGCACTTACAGGCCATAACCTAGAGATTAGCTAGATAGATGAGTTGTAGTCATTCCAATATTTGTAAGAGTTTATATTTTTCTGCAAATGTAAAACTTGTGAATATTGTAAATTAGTTTAATTTTGTGAATGAGCATTTATTGTGATTATGAGCATTGTGGTCTAGACAGCGTTCTACCACCGACTCTGCGGTGTAGGCTGGCTTGGACACGCGCTCGTAACCCGAAAAGCGGGAGCGGGTCGTGACACCTAGTCTTTATAAGGTTTATTTTCTTCTAGCTTGTTTATAATAAATGTATTATGGGGGATCCACTCTAATGCATTTATCTATTCTAGAATCAGTGTATTGCTGTATGATCAACCTTATTGCCCTTGCTTCGTCATTTTTATTTATATTTAGTGGATCGAGATGTAGTTGATTTAGAACAACAAAACAGCTTATACGTACTGGAGCTGGGCTGGAGTCCGTTTGAATACGTAGCTGGCATGTATATATACGATCTCTCAGTCCTATGTATTTTGGGACTGGAGTGTTACAGTCATACACATAGAACATATAACTTGGGGTAGGCATGGTCGGACCGATGGACTCACACCGGATCCGTTAGTTGACGGGATGGGACAGACCAAAAAAATATTGGAACTAGACCAGACTCGATCCGTTCGAAACGAGTCCAAAATGGATCGACCGGCGGGTCCAAACGGGTCCAAAAACAGTAAAAGAAATTCAGAAACTATAACAGTAAATAGTTACATATGTTCTATTATCTATAAGAACAAAATATGTCTAATGTCTTCCAAATTTTTACAATTTGTTTACTAAACAATAGCATATTATATTATAGGCTAAATTGCAACTTGATACCCTCAACTACCACTATTTTTCAACTTGATACCCTCAACTTTTATAGGTACTAACTTGATACTCTGTAAAAAAAAATGGAACAAATTGCCCCTTCTCTTCTCCCCCCAACCCCCCCCCCCCCCCCAATCTCCGGCTGCGGGTGGCCGGAGGGCGAGGGTGAGCACGTGCTAGGGCGCGCGCGAGTGGGCGCTTTGGGCAGCGCTCGAGGCCGCGCGCGGGTGCACACGAGCGAGAGCGCGGGCTCGGGGGCAGTAGGAGGGGTAGTCATCGAGTCCGAGGGAGGGGGGGTAGGAGGGGTGGTTGCCCTGGGGGGGGGGAGGGGGGATGGCCACCGGGGGAGGGAGGTGGGGAAATAGCAGTCGGGGGAGGGTAGTTTAGAAATAATAAATTTTTTGGGTATCAAGTTAGATATATAAGTTGAAATAGAGTATTAAGTTAGTACATATCAAAATTTAGGTTATCAAGTTGAATATTGTCAATACTTGGGGGTATCATGTTACAATTAAGCCTATATATAGACTATAACAACAAAATTCCAGATATTGTTAAAAAAATATAAACCCCTATAAATGGGTCGGGACGGGGTCTGTTTTGATTTGAAAATACGACCTGTCCCTACATATTAATGTCAAACGACCCAACCCATCCTGGCCTGTTTAAAATTTTAAATTTAGAAACCGATTTATTTGAATATTTTACCATTCGGACCAAATCGGAACCGAGTGTCCTGAAACCCTTTGTCCAGTCCTGCATATAACAAAATTGATACAGCCAACCTATATCAAAATTGATAGAGAATAATGAAACAACATCCCCCCCTCCTCCCCCCCCCCCCCCCCCCCCCCCCCCCTTTCAAAAAAAAAGGTGACAAAAAAATTGTGACATCCGAGGTCGTTGGAACTAAAAACAAGTATAGTTCTGCAGGTCCATCTATTATGTTGGATAAGACAAAACCTTAACCTAATAAATTAATTAAGAGAATGGTTGGTCTAACACACACAGCCGGCTACTGCCAGATTAGTTGCTCAGTTCGGATTCAAAAGGTTTGATATTCATAGAGGTTTTTTCTTCTAATTCTAACATCGTTCCAATCAAAATACGATATTTATTTGATATTACACGGAAATTTTCATACATAGATTGTTCTATCAAAAAAATAATAATACTATCTATTATACAATACACAAAGGTTTTTGAATTCTAGGCTGACTGTGTCAAGATAAAGAGTGGCTAGGATTTAATCTTGGTGAATCAACGGTTGTGGATGAGCATTGGAAAGCTAAAAATATAATAAATACATACTTTAATCAAGGTATTGGGAAGAGGAAAGCTGATGGGAAGAGCTAAATACAAACCCCTCAAATCCCATCCGTCAATCAAATTCAATCCAAAGGCCAGTATGCTCTCGGCTCCCTGCACGCGGATCGCCAATCCCACAAATAGAAACCAACTCACCACTCTCTCTCTCTATCTCATCGATTTCCTAAATGATTTCCTCTCGCTCCTCCTTCGTCATCCGCCGCTCCGGCCAGATATGACGCCTGGCGTCCGCCGTCGGCGCAGGACCCGGCGCTCCGGGACCGTCGGATCGGAATCCGTGGCGGATCGGGAGGGCTGCGGCGGCGGTCGCCGCCGCCGTCGTGGAGGCGTGTGCTGGCCCCTCCGTCCCTCGCCGACTCTCCTCCGATTAAGCTGAAGGCCTTCTGGGGGCGTGTGCTGGCCCCTCCGTCCCTCTCTGGGTGGCCCCCCCTCCTCCCCGGCGGCGGAAGCCCTGCCCCCTCCCCCTCGGGGAGAGCCCCTCCGCCTCGGCCCCCCTACCCCCCTCGGTTTCCTCCCCCTCTGTCCCTCCTCGGGCCCCCCCACCCCCCTCGGGTTCTCCCCCCCCTCTGACCCCCTCGGGACCCCACCCCCTGTCCACCTCGGGACCCCCCCCTGGCTCCTCCCCTTCTCTCTCCCCTCGGGCCCCCACCCCCCCCTCGGGTTCTCCCCCGCTGAGCCCCCCCTTCCTCCGCCCCCCCTCCTCAGGCCCCTCCTCCTGAAGGTTCCCCTCGACGGTCGCCGCTCCTTCCGAGCCGACCCTCTCGGCCGTGGCTTCTCCCCCCCCCCCCCCCCCCCCGCCTGCTGTGGCCCCCAGACGCGTCGTCGTGGGCGAGGGGGGCGAGGTGCGCTCTGGACCGGAGGAGATCTCGGCGGTTGAGGACGGGACGGTCGGCCCGATTTTGGCCGTGCAGAGAAGGGCGACTGATGGGTCGCATGGATCTCGATCCGCAGCGGACGCGGTGGTGGCTCGGCAGATGCCAGCGCTGGGGTCGAGGATGGCCACCGGCGACGCTTCAGGAGTTGGGGGCTCACGGCAACAACGACCTGGGGCGCGGCGTCGGCGTCGGCGTCGGATCTGGGCCGGAGTGGCCTCGGCGGCTCGGTGGTTGGGGTGACGGGGAGTTGTCGACGGGTGCTCGCGGGGACACGGGCGTAGTCGCACTTTGGTGACGCGGCTTGCCACTGACGGCATGGGCACGGTCGACCGAGACTGCGGAGTTTGGCGTCGCGGGCTGGAACCGCAGTGAGGATCACGTCGCTCTGGCGGGTGGCTCACCGCACGACTGCTGACCCGTGCCCGTTGTGCCCGTTTCCGTTCCGAGTTCCATTTCGGTTTCACGTTGTCGTGGGTAAATTCTAAACCTGTTTTCATTTAGTCGATGATGAAACTGGTCCAACTGAATTCCCGAAGGAATTCGGTTTTCGACAACGTAATAGTTACGTTGCTATTTTGGTTTCCGAAAGGGAATTGTAATTGCCAAGGAACCCTTTACAATATCCAAGGATTTTCAAGGTAGATTATCAATGCTATCCTCAATTTATTACAATTATTAAAAATTAAATTTATAGTTCCCTTATGAATCAAGGATAATTTTGGTAATCATCTGAAAATTCTTGGATGTTTAAAAGTCTCCTTGGCAATTGCAACTCCCTTCCGAAATTCTCGGAAACACTTGCTGTGGTTGTTTCTGTTAGTTTATCTCTGACAGAACAATGTTCTGGATATTCTCGGGTTCGGAGAAATTACGGGAATAATTTGGAAATTAGTTTTTAATACAAGAACAATTGATTCTTTTGAGGTTCTTCTCTGTTCGGAATTTTCGGATATATAACATATACATATGTATGTTGTGGTTTATTTCTTGAGAGGATGGTTCTGTGGAAATGATTCTGATATTGGTTTCGGATTTCGGGAAGTCCATTCTCATTTCGATTGCTGGTTGGCTTGGGAAAATAAATTCTATGGGATATTTATATAAATTTCGAGTTTCGGAAGTTATTTCAGGTTACGGAGCATTTTCCAGTTTTTGGGTTGACCGAAAACAGAGGGAGTTTTGCCGAAATTTTAGAAAATTATAAAATGATTTTCAAATGATTTTCGGAAAATATTTTTTTTTGATAAATATTTGGCAACGACCTTAATGGTTAATGGGCCCCAGTGAATGCAAACGCACCGGTTCGACCGGACGTTGAGGCAGAGTAGCTGCAAAGTGAGGACTGGACCAGAGTCTGAGACTTCATTCTTAGTTTACAAATTTAAATTAGAAATTTCTGTTATTATTTTGTAGGTAATTTAAGAGACTAACATTTCTCTCTTATTTTAATTCATGTAAAATATTGTAAGGGCATAAGCCCAGTTCCTATTAAACTGTGTTTTGTAATAAGTGTAGTATTTTTTCCTTTATTTTCTGGCTGTTTAGTGTAACGTAAATGGTAGAATATATATATATATACATTCTCATAATGCTAGGAATTCATGATTTTTCCACTTAAGATAAATAATTATTTTATGTACAAAATACAAAGTCTTATCAATTCAAATGATAATTGCAAGTTTTTCCAAAAGAAAACGTTTAAAATGATTTTTCGTTGTAAATAGTGAACCATCAGATAATCATGCTTTAATTAGAATAAAGAGATAAAATTGATTAGGAAAGATAATAGAGAATCCAAACAGCCTATTGAGAAGGCTTTTATGGGGAATCAAACAGCCTTCTTGGAAATCAACATCTTGGATAGTATTGATTGCCACAAGTTTGAAGCTAAGAGGAAGCTAAGAGAGGGGGGGGGGGGGGGGGGGGGGGGGGGGCAAGGAGGAAGCTAAGAGGGGGGGGGGCGAGGATGTGCGTCCCGAGGAAGTGGGGGGGGGGGAACGGGCCCGAGGGGGAGGTTGGGGGGGGGCCTGGGGGGGGGGGGGGGGGAGGGACTACCGCCAAGAGGGGACTCTCGGGACAGCTCGGAAGGAGCAGCGAGGGCCGAAGGAGGGTCGGGGGGCGCCGACACGGGGGGGGGGGGGGGGGGGAGGGGCGACCGGGCCTGGGGGGGCCACGGCGAGGGGAGGAGGGCCGAGGACGGATCCGGCGCATATTGATCCAATTTTAAAGCGTCACATAAAACAATACCATAAATCTAATTTAGTCAAAATCCAAAAAATATACCATAAAACATATACCATAAATTCTAATTTTAAAACATACCATAAAACATACCATAAATTCTAATTTTAAAGCGTCACATAAAACATATACCATAAATTCTAATTTAGTCCGAGCTCTCTAGCCTAGTGGTATAGAGCGACACCGGAGGGGCCGGCAAGGTTCGAGCCCCAATTGTGTGTGAGTGCGATTTCAAAAAAAAAAATTCTAATTTGTCAAAGATCAATCCATAATAATTTAGAACAATCCTATATTTTGTCAATAACATTAAGATTATATTAGTCAAATCCAAAACTAATAATACTCTAAAATAAACACTTAGTTCTACGCGGGGAACGAGAGGGGGGGGGGAGCTGCCTCGGGCCCCCCCGAGACGCCGCGACAGAGTGCCGGTGACGCCACCGGACGGGAGGCGGGGGGAAGGTATGGTATTATTGTTCGTTTTAAAATTGGGTTCAAGATTTGAGGGGAATACCTTAAATGAACCGTGCCCTATGGGCACGGGTTATGACTAGTATATATATATCAAAAATGGGGTTAATAGTGATGGGATTAATGATTATGGTAATGACAAGGATGGTGATGAACTGAGAT
Organism: Iris pallida; assembly: GCA_029216955.1. Classification (NCBI taxonomy): domain Eukaryota; kingdom Viridiplantae; phylum Streptophyta; class Magnoliopsida; order Asparagales; family Iridaceae; genus Iris; species Iris pallida. The sequence continues at coordinate 28,786,171 of JANAVB010014796.1, read as the reverse complement.
TACAGATAATACAATTAAATTAGACGTCAGTATCTTTATTTGTACTTCCGAATATCAACCGCATTTTAACCGCACAGCATATCACACTTACAAAAGCAAATTCTCTATTCTACACAAAAGCACACGCACACCCTGCTGCCAATATTCATTTGACCACCGAGCTCGCAACTTCAATCTTATGAATTCGTCTTGGACTGATGGATCAATTTTGAGCGTGTACAAATGGAGAAGGAATCATACAGGTTTCTCTCCAAGCTGAAGTTCGTCACTTAAAACATCCATTAGGAGGATCACTCGTCATCGTCTTCCTCTTTATTTTTGTGGTATCTTCTGAGCACGATACATCTCAGCAACCTGCTCAGAGGTTGTTGCTTGATCTGGGCTTTTGTCATCACGGATACGTTGCAAACGAGAACGAAGAGAACAGGACTTAGCTTAATCAGCCGCTTTTTACCTCCCAAACCTCTGCTGGTTCGAACCATACATCCGGATTTATTGAATCAGCAAACCTATATTGACTTGGGCTAGAAATAATATTTATTTCCAAGGCTTTTAGAACACTCCTCAAGTTGCAGTTCAGAAAATCCAGTTCCTATATTACAAATGCTCTGATACTCTTCGTTGTGTTCTTCGTACAAGCAAGAAGAAAAGAACCATAAACACCTGCACGTTTCCCCGTCCATGAAATGCAGCAATAGGCACCAAATCTAAGGAGTCTCCAAACACTGTCCCATGTAGTCTTTCTTCAGTTTCAACCAATTGTTGGAACGCTTGGAAGGCTCATATGTAGCATCTTTGTCCAGTGTTTTGATGATCAGTCCTTCACAACGGCATTGACAGCATTTTCTAGAAATTTCTGAATTTCTTCCAAATCATTTGACGTGATTGCAGTTGCAAACTGAAATTCTCCTGCTAATTCTTCAAATGACTATAAAGATGCTCCCTTCGAACTTTGAGTTGCTCCTGAAGGAGGGGTTTCCCATTTATGTACAATATATCCAAGGCAGAGGCAAACCAACCTTAATGTCATCAGGATCACACCCTTGCGAGCACGAGTACTAAGGACCTGGAAATTAAGGCAAAATTTTCTCTTCTCCGGTCAAAGGCAACAATTTCACAATCCAGCACAAAGGGGATTTAACAGGGTTTCTTGACTCTTGACACATAATTTCACAGCATCCGGATACTTTCCAGTATTTCGCTCAGCATTGCGACTATATATCTCAACGATCCATCTTCCATGAAGTGTTCTGAGCACGCTCGCCGTCATATTTGTACTCACAAGTAAAATCTATTCCCTGGAATTATCAAGGATCTCTGAAACAGCTTTTTGTAGGGAAAATTGTTTTGTTTCTTCCTTTGCAGTAGGCTGACGAATATGATAATTTAACCGTAGGGTCGGAGCTACTACCACCGACTTGAAAGTCGTACCGGGTCGGACCGATATAACCGTTCTTCCATACGGAGTAATTAAAGTCTAAAACATCTTTAATATCTACTTAAGTTACTTACATCTACATTCATATTTCATGATATTCATCTAGCAAAATGAATATGCATCTAATTTGATCTTTGGATCAAAAATCAAAGCCAAACATATAAAAGAGATATTTTACCCCAATATTTTCAAAATTTTGTTTCAGTTTTCGAACAACAAATCTAAACCGGAAACATTCTATATTTGTAAAATAAATGAGACATGTCAATAATTCTGTTAACGCTAGTGAAGAAGTTGGATAATAACGTCAGATAAGTACTGTAGCATTGTAAACTAATTCTAAAAATTCGTAAATAGAAATGTCAACTAACCAGTCATTTTCAGTAACTTGATAATCAAAATTTGAATTAACATTACAATAATGAGTAATACATCTTTAAATCCAATGCAAAATTTTAACATTAAATATGTAGAATTCATCTATGCGGTGCTCGTAACAAATCTTCTAAAAGTTATACCATATTGTGCACAAAAAAATTTGAAAGCTTATTGTCTACTTGGAGACTGGTTTAAACTTTGTAGAACAATCTAAGAGTGTCTAAATTTGCATGAAAAAATTGAAGACATTCTTGTACAACTAATTAATAATATGGCAAGCACATCTAACATGAAACAGTCATCCTTCTACTAGGTAAA